>CM053564.1:6887469-6947259 GCA_028646485.1 Cryptoprocta ferox | reverse complement strand
TCAGTTTTATTGCTTTTAACGTAAGTTGCTTCAAATGGCATTTTTGATCCTTTTGGAAGGGGGAGCTCATTTCTGTTTTCCAGACCCAGGGCGTTGATGGACCTTTATAAATGACTTGATGGTTTCTTCTGAGGATTTTAAAATGCGTTTTTGTTATTTCTGAGTTTTTGGATGAGTGGCACATCGCCTGGGTATTTCTGTGTGATTTCCAAGGCAAAGGGATGTTCCTCTGGAGACCAAGAGTTGTAGCGAGGTATTTCGTGACACGTACTGTGACAGCGTTGACTGTTCAGTGTCACCTGGTTCGTGAACTTGTCCTGAACTAATTTGGACTTGAGGAAGCAGGACTTGAAGTGTCATGTGCAGGCAAGAAAGTCAGTTATGCCATTTTCCTAGTAAGTTAACACATGCCTTGGCTAAGGAGTGGTCAGACGTGTTGAAATTCTCTTGAAGAGAAGCAGGCCTCCTTCTGAGGGTTGGTGAATTCGAACTTGGAAGTTGGGGATGGGGGTGATGAGAACGTCAGGAAACACACAGACCTGGGCAAGAGCTGAATGCTTCCAGAATATGGGGACGACAGGGCTAAGTGGGAGTCGAGTAGGAGAAGGGGGAAGGAGAGCCCGAGGGCTGCGCCCTGAGAAGTGGTGTCACCGCACGCACGTTGTTGGGGTGACCAGAGCTGGGGATGGAAGACCTCCAGGGGGTGACAAGGGAGCATGGTGCTCCTTGCCCAGTGGGCCCTCCATGGCCCCTGTGCTGCTTGTAGCCAGCTCAGTCGTTGGGCCAGCCAGCCTGGAGGCGTGGAGACGCCTGAGGTCACCGCCGCCAATAGGGACAGAGATGCCCGTGTCCCTTAGAAGAGACCAGGTTACGTGACCGAGGGAGGGAGTGTGGAGTCTTGAGGTGGTGGTTGATCCTTTTTTTTTGTTTTTTTTTTTGTTTTTTGGTTGAGTGTGGGGGAGGCGGGGTCATTGAGTGTCTAAAAACTGTAGAGAAGGAGGTTCCCTTGTGTGAGCCCCGCGGTTCTGTGTGATTCTCTGGCCTGGCCTGCAGCATTCAAAGCCCCGGTCCTCCGGTTTTGGTTCCGTGCCAGTGACTAAATTGGTTTCCCTGACATCCTGATACTGGTAGGGCAGTGTCTCGTATCGGGTGCCAGTCCTCAGCGTACATCCACCTGGGGAAGGTCTCGCTCTCAAAATAAGTTGCCAAACTGGCCTCTAGTTTGGAAATCGGCTGTATGAATTTATGAGGGTGACATGTATTGCAGAGTGTGTTACGCCCCAGGGTGTAGCCGCAGGTGTCTGGGTGGAACTGTAAGTTTTCCAGCCTCCCCTCCTGCCCCCCTATTCGTAGTACTTTCAGAAGGAGTTGATGGGGGCTTCTCCAAGGGAACCCGTGTGCCGTGGCTCTCATGTGCCCGCGGAGCAAACCCGTCACGGCAGGGTCCCTTCGAAAAAGGCTTATGGGCCGCGTAGCTGGAGTTGCAAGTGTATTTCATCAATGCAGCTTAGGGGAATACGTTCTATTTCAAGGCTCTTAATTGACCCTGTGCAATGGGTGCCTTAAAACAAGCATGTGTAATACTTCTTAACTGGTCGTGTGGTTACGCAGCCTAGCTTCTTTCTCTCTGTAGGCTAGGTAATTGTGAAGTACCTAGTTTAGATCACCTTGGAGGAGACTTTATTCTGCAGTGTGACCTGGGAAAGCTCAGTGAAAATGAATAAACTCGTTCTTGGGCAAACCCTATAGAGCCAGCGCCTCCAGTTACTTGTGGTGAAGAACCAGTTTTTTTTTTTCCTTTAATTTCTAGTCCGTTGTGGACAGTTTCTAGACTGCATATTGTAGAAATACAGTGCAGACTACTTAAGTGAAATACGGTAAACCTACAAAATACAAGCCCGGGTTTATTATTAAATTCAACAAACGTACAGCTAACTGTTGAAATCAGGTATCAGAACACACATACATACGAAGAAGGAAAATTACAGAAACCGTTGATGTTCATTGAAAGCTTGTGTATAGACTGTTAGTGTAAGGAAACCCTATTACACTTGTAACTCCGCCGTTCCGCTGTGGTAGCCAAACACAATTTTGTGCGAACTAGCAGTTCTCCACGTTTTAGCCCCCACACGAGTCGTTCTTAAAGTAACAAACCATCTTGCTTCTGCTCACAGGGGCTGATGTTTATCCCGACCGGTTCTCAGTTTTGCTAATACTCCTGCGAGTCCAGTGCTACTGAGGTTGACTGATGAGAAGGGGGGAGATCTTTTTTAATGTTTATTTTTCAGAGAGCACGAGAGGGAGAGGGACAGAGAGAGAGGGAGTCACAGAATCCGAAGCAGGCTCCACGCTCTGGGCTGTCGGCCCAGAGCCCGACGCGGGGCTCGAACTCACAAACCACGAGATCATGACCTGAGCTGATGTCAGGCGCTTAACTGACTGAGCCACCCAGGCGCCCCAAGAATGGGGGAGATTTTTAAAGTGATTTTCTAGAATTTATCTGTGGACAGCTTTGGCTGTACCCTGTAACCCTGTAAACTCAGAGCTAAATTAAATTCTCTTTTGTTCCGAGAAGTGGACTGGGGGTTATATCTACTTTGGGGTTGCAGCGAACAAATGAACTCTGAAGTCTCACAGGGTGTAACGCGGTCCTGTGTGACAAGCCGCGCCAGCTCGACGGCAGCCGCACTGGCTCATGCTTGCGTGTTGCGGGGAAGTCACATCGCCGGAAAGTTCCTGTGTTGGTTCTTCATTGTGGTTAGGTCGGCGGAGGGGCACCTGTGGGCCGGCTCTGCGCAGGGCTTCTCATTTGTCGCCCTGTCCTCTTTGCCTTCTTGTGTGGCTTCCACAGGGACCAGGGTCTGCGAGGCTTGCACCCATATGGCAGCAGAGCCGACCTGCTGTGGCGCTCACAGCCTGGTTTGCAGGGCTTCTGTTCACCAGATGTTTCGGAGCCCCCGCCCATTTGCGGCACCCCTGACGGCCTGAGCGCAGGTGCCTGGTGCCCACCGCCAGGGGGGCCTCCGTGAAGGGCTCTGAAGGAGCGGTGGACAGGAGGTGGCCGTGCCACATCGTAGGGGCAGGACTGGCTCCCCTGGGAAGGGTGGGTCAGCCGAGGGTTTCCCCAGGGGGCACACGGCCGGGTTTGAGAGGGGGCCCCTGTGTCAGAGCTGTAGGGTCTGCGGTAGGTGGAATAGTGGCCCCCGGGGATGTCCCATGTCCTAGTCCCTGGAGCCAGCGACTATCACCTTACATGGTAAAGGTGAGTAAGGGTCCCTGATGGGGACGGTATGGAGTGCTACCCAGGTGGGCCCAGTGTAACCGCAAGGGACCTGAGGTGGCTGTGCGGGCAGTGTGGGGTGGGAAGGCCATTGCTGGCTCTGAGGACCGAAAGGGGAACCAAGGAATGGGGGAGGTCTCTAGAAGCTGGAAGAGGCCAGAAAATAGATTTCTCCGGGCGCCTGGGTGGCTCAGTCGGTGAACCCTCCGATTTCAGCTCAGGTAATGATCTCGCGATGCGAGAGTCCGAGCCCCGCGTCAGGCTCTGTGCTGATGGCTCAGAGCCTGGAGCTTGCTTTGGATTCTGTCTCCTTCTCTCTCTGCTCCTCTCACCCCCTCACGGTCTGTCTCTGAAAAATGAATGAACCTTTAAAAAGAAAGAAAAGAGATTTCTCCCCTGGAGCCTACAGAAGGCACACAGCCGTGCTGACACCTTGGTTTTAGCCCAAAGAGCCCCGTTTTCAGGCTTATAATGTGTAGAAGTGTCAGAGAACAAGTGTGTGTTGTTTAAGCCACTAAGTTTGTAGAGCTCTGTCCGAGCAGCCGCAGAAAGTCGTGGCGGGTCCGGGGAAGTGGGTGAGACACAGCTGTGTGCCCGGTGTTTGCAGCTGGCCTCGAACCTGTAGGGGGCTTGGAGAAGCTTGGTGGGTGCGGGGCTGCCCACCCTGCGGACCCCACACTCTGGGCCGGGCCACATGACGTGAGGGCTCTCCGAGATGAATGTATCGTCACCCCTGCTTTCATAGCAAAGCAGAGCAAGGCACTGAGTTGCTCAGGGTCTGTGATGGGATTTGAACCCGTGCAGTCTGGCTTCATAGCTGTTTGCGATTCGTCATAGCCAGTCGACCCCGTTCGTCATAGAAGATGTGGCTGCTGCTTCCTCGCCGAAACCCCTCTGCTGCCTTTTCCCACGTGTCTTGCCCGCCCCCCTGAGGGGTGTGTGCGCTGCAGTTGGTCTTCCTGGCCGAACGTTTTTGTGTGGTTCACCACACGCTTTGAATATAGAAAGGCGCTCCCCTGCCAAAGCTGGCCGGGGTCACACGTACAGTTCAGCAAGTGGCCGTGTGGCCCAAGAGGACACAGCGGAATAGTACGCACTCTGAAGGGCAGATGGCTCTCCCCTTGCGAGAATGAGGAGCAGGATCGAATGGAAGTAACTGAATCAGGTACTCAGTTACACGGCAGACCGAGATCCCTAGCTGAGATGAATCATCCCTAAAGCAAACCATCTGGGTATGTGGGGAGATGAAAAGCTGAGAAGGCAGGGGCTCAGGACGTGCACATACTGCATTTCAGTCTCCGATTCTGTGGAGCTGGGTCCCGGAGCCCCAGATTCCTTTTCCTTTTTTTTTTTTTTAGTAATTTTTTTCAAGTTTTTAAAATTTACTGTTGAGAGAGAGAGAGAGAGAGAGAGAGAGAGAGCGAGAGCGAGCGCACAAGCTGGGGAGGGGCAGAGAGAGAGGGAGACACAGAATCTGAGGCAGGCTCCGGGCTCTGAGCTGTCAGCACAGAGCCTGACATGGGGCCTGAACTCAGGAACCTCGAGATCATGACCTGAGCCAAAGTCGGACACTTAACTGACTGAGCCACCCAGGTGCTTGTTTAATGTTTATTTAGTTTTGAGATAGAGACTGCCAGCAGGGGCGGGGGGAGGGGCAGCAAGTGAGGGAGACCGGATCTGTCTGAAGGGGACTCTGTGTGTGCTGACAGCAGTGAGCCCCGAGTGGGGCTCGAACTCAGAAACTGTGAGATCGTGACCTGAGCTGATGCCGGACACTGAACCAGCTGAGGCGCCCCAGAGCCCCAGATGCCTTAACCAGGCTGGGGCTGAAAGAAATGGGGTGACCTAAGAGGCCACCCTCCTTGCCTCATTAGCTGCCAGCTAGCTCAGCCATGTGGCATTGTTTTTATTGCGTATTTTGAATATTTTCCTTTTGGGCCTCTTCCCCTGGCAGGGAATTAAAAAAACATATGTGTGTGTACGTGTGTGTGTGTGTGTGTGTGTGTGTGTGTGTGTGTGTGTTTGTGTTTGTAGGCAGCTTTGGTTTGGGGAGCAGGTTTGGTTTGGAAAGTGAATTGTGTCAGTCAACAACTATAGAAACCCTATAAGTGGCTTGATGCTAGCCTTTGCCTAGTAGGTACCCGACTGAGGAAAGCTTACGTTCGCTCACACAGCGCAGCCCAGAACGTTGAATGTTGTTGCACTGTGTGAGCACAGGGTCTTTCATTCCAATAATTTCCTCAAAGCATTTTTGGACCTCACCTCAGATAGGATGAGTTCATTCATTGCGCAGAGAGTACCTTGAACATATTTCCTGGTCGTCATCTGCACTTGTGTTTCTGCAGGGAAGAAGTAGGAAGACAGAGACGCAAGTTCTGGCCTCGGGACGTGAATGATCTTGAGGTGACTAGTTCAGCGTCACGGGGTGCGTGGCGCCACTCCCACAGCTTCCGTATCTCGGACACAGTGGTGCGCACCAACCAGCCACGGGTGGTCATCTTGCGGGCGAGCGGGGCTCCAGTTCCGTGGGGTGATGTGAAGAGCGTGGGTCGATGCAGTGGTGGGTTAGTTACCTGGGAGGGTATAGGGGAGGGTAACTAGTAGTGCAGGTCGCCGCGCCTCAGGGCCAGCGTTGCCTTGGAAATCAGAGGCTGTTATTTAAAATCTGATTCCTATTTGGATGAAGTTAGGTCCAATTATTTTTTTTAAATTGTTTTTCTCATGTTTGTTTATTTTTGAGAGAGAGAGACAGACAGACAGACAGCGCGCGAGCAGGAGGGGGCGGAGAGAGACTGACACACAGAATCCAGGCAGGCTCCAGGCTCTGCGCGGGCAGCACAGAGCCCGGCGTGGGGCTCGAACCCACGAGCCGTGAGATATGACTTCAGCCGAAGTTGGGTGCTTAACCGACTGAGCCACTCAGGCGCCCTGGTCCAGTCATTTTTTTTTTTTTTAAAGCTTATTTTGTTTTGAAATACTGGGCTCATTCTGGGCCTGTTATCAGAAGGCATTCGGTCGTATGATTGTGCTTTGGAGCAGAAAGTGTCCGTTATGCCCCTGCTCTTCCAAGGGGTGGAGCAACTTCTAGATTTACACTGACCAGTGTAGTAGCCAGTAGCCACTGGTGGCTGAGTAGATTTAAGCTAATAAAAATTCAGTGAAGTTAAACAGTCAGTTCCTCAGTCTCACCAGCTGTCTTTCAAGGGCTTCATAGCCACCACGCGTGGGTTGTGGCTTTGGTGTGGGACCGCCCAACTCTCTGGAGCACATCCACCAGCTCGGAAAATCCTCTCGGGCAGGTTGCTCTGGACCCGGCCTGCGGACTGGGTTTTAGCTCTGTCTTTCGAGCGCACACTGCCTTGAACAGGATCGACTAGAATAATGGAAAACCGAGCATTTCTTCCGTAATGACTTAGGAAGGAGGTTCCCCAAACCGGCTCGGCCTTGTGCGTGCTTGCTGGTAATCTTGCAGTCGCTGCTCAGGCCTGGTGGGTGGGGGCGGTGTCTCTAAGACGAAAGAAGGGGTAATAAGACATCTTTGCTTAAGGCAAGTCAGCAGGACGTGGATAGGTCCCGTGAGCACAGAATCCGTGCAGGGTAGGAAGTGATGAATGTCACAAGAGGTGAGGAGACAGGGCTCGGGAGGTGGAGAAGGGAAAAGATGACGTCGTGTGGGGAAGCAGTGAGGTCTGGTGCGGTGGTGTGGAGAGTGGGTGGTCAGGGTTTGAGTTCCAGGGGGTTTAAGGTGAGGGAGCCAGACGCAAGACTTCTAGTCGATGAAAACGGAGGCACCTTTGTACTTCCCGGATATGTTCTTTGTGGTGTAATTAACTCGCCGCGTGGCGTTCCTTTGCTTTTCTGCGCATCAGACTTGGCGATCAGAGGAGCAGGGAAGAGTGCGGGTCATTTTTTGTGCCTCCACCCGCAGTTTCTCTCCCACGTAGTACAGATAACTAGGTGCACTGCGTTTTTGTATTTTAGTTTCAGTCAGATGGGAACATGGCACAGTATTTAATGCTAACTCTTAATTTTACCTGCTTTGGGTAACAGTTTCAGAGGGTTAGATTTGCACCTGCCCTTTTGTAAGTCTTTATAAAACGTGTTAGTCACCAGGATTTGAAAAAAAAATTTTAATGTTAGTTTTTTTTTTTGAGAGAGAGACAGAGAGACAGTACTAGCAGGCGGGGACAGAGAGAGAGGGAGACACAGAATCCAAAGCAGGCTCCAGGCTCTTGAGCTGTCAACACGGAGCCCGACGCGGGGCTCGAACTCATGAACCTCAAGATCATGACCTGAGACGAAGTCGGAGTCTTAACCAGCTGAGCCACCCAGGCGCGCCCCTAGTCAGCATGATTTTTAAAACAGCAGCTTGTGGTGAGACATAATCCACATACACCACAGTTCACCCATTTAAGGTGTACAGTTGAGTGGGTTTTAGTATTTTCTCAGTTTCGTAACCCTCAACACAATCAAATTTGAAGTTTATTGAATTTTGAGAGAGAGAGAGGCAGAGTGAGCAGGGGAGGGGTAGAGAGAGAGCTCTGCAAGAGAGCGCACGCATGCGAGAGAGAGAGAGAGAGAGAGAGAGAGAGAGAGAACCCAAGCAGGCTCCGAGCTGTCAGCACAGAGCCCGAGGAGGGGCTCGAACTCAACGAGCCCTGAGATCATGACCTGAGCCAAAGTCGGACGCCCAACTGACGGAGACGCTCAGGCGCTCCCAAATTTCGAACATTTTCATTACTACGAAATAAAATCCTGTACCCATTAGGGACACTCTCCGTCTCCCTACACCAGGCAGCCGTCTGGCTCCTCTGTCTTCAGATTTGCCCCTTCTGGGCATTTCGTGTCATTGGAATCCTACAGCGTGTGTAGACCTCAGTGTGCAGCCTCTTTCTTGCACTGAGTATCTCATCGTGAAGGCTTCTTCATGTGGGAGACCATCAGTGCTCCGTCGATGGGACCTCACCGCGATTTCTGTTGGGTCAGGAGGGTGTGCGGGCTCCTGTGATCCTGTCTTCTGTAGTCAGTTTTACTCGAAATGTTTAAAAACTTTTTTTTCTTTTAGTGTTTATTTTTGAGCGAGCGAGAGGGACTGAGACAGCATGAGCAGGGGAGGGGCAGAGAGAGAGAGAGAGGGAGACGCAGAATCTGAAGCAGGCTCCAGGCTCCGTGCTGTCAGCACAGGGTCTGATGGAGGGCTCGAACTCCTAGACCGCGAGATCAGGACCTGAGCCGAATTCTGACGCTTAACCGACTGAGCCACCTTCGTCTGTTTTAAAGGGACTTGGAGCCTTTTCGTGGTTGTGCGTGTGCTTCGCTACTAAACTGAATGAACTGGGCGGCGCAGAGTGGGGGTGTCCGTGTCATCGGAGGGTGCGGTCAGCAGCCGTGGCGCTGCGGGGTGGATTGCATTTTACCAGGGGCAGCCGTGGGCGCTGCTGCCAGTCTGGCGACAGTGGATCTGGTGCTGGAGTCCATCGGGCGCAGAGTCTGCGAGGGAGGGTGAATGGGAAGCAGGGTGAACGGGCCAAGCTGGACCCACACCCCCGTGGGCCTCTCAACGCATCCAGGCGCCGGAAGGGCCCAGAAGGTGGAGACAGCCCCCCCCCCCCCCCCCGGCAGGAAGGAATGCGGCTCCCTGACTGCTGCCCTCCAAGCTTGGGGCACAGCGGCTCCCGGGTGGGAGCTGTGCACACAGTAGGGCTTGCGGTTCCAGTGTGGCCGCTGCGGCCCTGCACAGGTCCATCCCTCGGTCTGCTCTGTGGTCCGTCGAACTCTTACGCTGTCAGGATCCTGTGACACTTTTAGAATTGACGAGCACCCCCAAGAGCTTTAAGTCGCCGGGTTGTGTCTGTCATTATTTGCCATATTAAAAATGAAACCGACGACCCATCTTCGTACTCATTTAAGAATAATACACCAGTACGTGGCAACACGCATAACGTGTGTTTACAGGAAATACATATTTTCCGAAACAAAACATTTTAATGAGGAATGGCCTTATTTTTACATTTTTACAAATATCCTTATTGTCTGGCCTAATGGAAGACAGCTGGGTTCTGTTCTCTCTGTTCTCTCCCTTTCTGCTTTCTGCCACTTGCAGTGTATTGTGGCGGAAACAGAAAACCCAGGCTCGCAGAGGCTCTAGTTAGTACAGGGCACAGTAGGTTAACAGCCTGTTTGGATACTTACTCGTGGCAGTTCTTTGATATAACACCCAGATCTGGTGGCTTCTTGAAGTTGATTACAGTGTGCGTTTGAAACCCTGCAAGTCACTTTTCTGTTGCATAATATTCACTGGTCTGTCTTGTACTTTGAACGGACCTGTTCTATACCATTCGGTGCTCTTTGGAAAATATTGATTCACTAAGTTGTCCAGATCTTCTAAATGTTGACACATTTCATTTTGCAGCTTCATTTTAAAACATTGAGTGTTGGGGGCGCCGGGGCGGCTCAGTCAGTTAAGCGTCTGGCTTCGGCTCAGGTCATGATCTCATGGTTCGTGGGTTCGAGCCCCGCATTGGGCTCTGTGCTGACAGCTCGGAGCCTGGAGTTGCTTCAGATTCTGTCTCCATCCACCTCTCTCTCTCTCTCTCTCTCTCTCTCTCTCTCTCTCTCACTCACTCAAAAATAAACATTAAAGAAATAAAACATTAAGTGTAAATGCGTAAAGCGTCACATTCATGTTTTATGCCCTTGTGCCCTGCTGTCACCAAATGAGAACAGAGCTGTCCTTAAAGTTCTAGAAAGCTCATCCAGACCAAGAAGGCAGTGACTTTTGTTGTGTATGAAACGTCTTAATACTTGGTGGCAGGGTGGGTCAAGAAGGCTGGGCAGTAATTAGGACGGTGGCGTGGCCGCTTTGTGTGCATGAGCTAATGCCATGGGCGGGAGCAGGCAGGGCTGGCACTGTTGGGGGGCTCCCCTGCGATGGGGAAGCACTGGGCCTGGGCAGTGGACCCCAGAACTGCAGTCCCCCCCCACTGAGAGGTGTATACAAGATGATCCTCTTAAGATAAACAACAGATTTCCTGGGACTTCAAGGAAGGAGCACTCAAGCCAAAAATAACTTGTGATTTTGGTTCTTTTCCTTCCTAATCATAATGGCCACCATTCCACTTGTTAATATTCATTGTTTTACGTTTTCCAGTAGCTGGTGTGGAACAGTTGGAACTCTGGGAAATCAGTCTGGGTTTAAACATTGCTTGTAAAACGGCACACCTTGTTAACGTGCTTCAGTTTATTGGCGCGCAGTGCAGGTAACTAACCGTGTTTTAGTAGATACTTTCAGCCCTGTTCAGACCTCCGTCTCCCCTGGCCCCTTCCCATCTGCAGCCACCACCCCCCCCCCGCCCCCGGAAAACAGTTTTGATGCAAACATTTGTGCACTGCTGTGTACAGACCATCTGAACGTCTTGGGGCAACGAAGATTCAGACCCTCCATCCTTTCCATAAAATCTTTTAGTTCTCTTTTCCCTAAGAGTTAAAAGATCTGAAACCATATATCAAGGGAGGATTTAAAGACTCAGTAAATTATTTCTTCTCTCTGCCCTACAGGTGATTTTTTCCCTTTTGTTTTTTTAAATTACTGTAAAGCAAAACTGACTTTGTGGGGCGGCGGGTCTGCAAATTGAGCACTTGTATAGATTTGTGTCACCGGCACCACAGCCGGCATGCAGAATAGTCCCTCGCTCCACGACCCCCCTCAGGTTTTTCCTGTGTAGTCACATCTTCCACCTGATGGGACCCCTGGTGACCACTGTTGGTGTCCTTGGTCCCATACCGGTGTGTCATTTTGCAGATGTCATGTGAATGGAATCACACCGCCTGTAACCTTTCAGACTGGCTTCTTTCTTCAGCGGAGCATCAGGCCGGGTGCGTCAGCGTTTTCCCGTGTATGGACATACCACTGTTTATCCATCTGGGTGCCCCCAGCGTTTGGCAGTTACGAATGAAGCCACTGTAAAATGCTAGTGGCAGGTTTCGTGTGGACATGGGTTTTCCTTTCTCGAGTAAGACACAGAGTTGTTGGGCCACGTGGCACAGTGCGCATAACCTTGCAGGAAGCTCTTACCCAGACTGCTGTGCGTCCTGCATCCCAGGCCAGTGTACGAGCGAGCCGGCTGACCCACATCCTTGCCGGCACTTGATCTTGTCTGTGTTTTAAGCTTCAGTCATCCTAAGAGGGAGGCAGTAGTATCTCACTGTGGTTTTAATTTGCACGCACCGACGAGCTGATGGGCAGATGAGTTTCCGTGTGTTTATTTGCCATCCCTGCATCCTGTTGGAAGTGTGTGTTCAAGTACTGGTTGTTTCACTGCTGTCAAATGTTGGGAGCTCTTTATGTATTTGGGACACAAGTCCTTTGTCAGAGAGGCAACTTGCACACACATTTTCTCCTAATCTGTAGCTGTCTTTTAATGGTATCTTTCTGGAGCAAAACCTTTTAGTTTTAGTGAAGTCATATTTGTCAAAATGTTCTTTTATGAAATCTTTGTCCCAAGCTATGTGTTTTCTTCTCAGCGTCTTACAGTGTTAAACTTTATATTAAAGGTCCATTCTGAGTAAATTTTTGTGTAAGGTGTGGGGTTGAGTTTCCTTGTTTTAGCCTATGGACATCCATTTGTTCCTTTACCGTTCGTTGTAAAGACTGTCCCTCTTCCATTGACACCTTGCTCAAAAACAGTATCATTTGTGTGGGGGTCTGTTTCTGGACTCTCCAGTTCCATCCATCTGTGTGCTCATCTCTTTGCTAATAAAACACTATGCATGATTACTTTTGTTGTCATGTTGACTGCTGAAGCTTTAGAGTGAGTCGAATCAGGTAGTGTAATTACTCAGACTGTTCTTTCCAAAATGGTTTTATTTTCTGTATTTCCTTCATCTGTCCATAAAAACTTTAGAATCCACTTGTCTGTAAGTATAAAAAAATCCTTTTGGGATTTTGATTGGAATTGGGTTCAGACATAAAGATGGGTTTGTGGAGAACTGACATCTTGAGAAGGAGTCTTTCAGTCCATGAATATAGTATGCCTCCAGTTCTAATGACCTAACGTCTTGAATGTCCAGTTTTCACAGGGGATGTTGCTTGTGCATAGCAAATGGTCAAGTTCTCTACTGGTTTGTAGACTGAAGTGTCCCCCCAGATTTCCTTTGTTACTCTCTGAGAAACTAGTCTTCCTCCCAGAAACTTGTTTGTTTATTTAGTTTTGAGAGAGAGAGAGCGTGAGTGAGCGGGCTGGGGAGGGGCAGAGTGAGGGAGACAGAGAATCCCAAGCAGGCCCCGCTCCAGGCTCAAACTGATGAACCGTGAGATCATGACTTGAGCTGAAATTAAGAGTCAGATGCTTAACCAACTGAGCCATCCAGGTGCCCCCCTCCCACAGAAGTTAAACAATTTCTGTGGCCACTAGTTTTTTAAAGGGTCTTAAATGGCTGTTCCTTGATAGCCTTCATGGGTCCCCCAAAAGGAATATGAGAAGGGGGTGTGATGAGTGGTGATCTGCCTGCACCAACATGTAAAAGAAATCAAACAACTTAGCCTTCTGTTCTAGGTTGTTGTTTATAAATTTATTATTTTTTTAAGTTCGCTCACCACTCAACATGGGGCTTAAATTAATGACCCCAAGATCAAGAGTCGCATGCTCAACCAAGCGAGCCAGCCAGGTGCCCTTCTAAGTTGCTGTTTGTGGTTTTATTCAAATAATTGAACCCATTTGGAATTGGTTGTGTTTGACTGCTTTTCAAAAGTTTTAATTAGCACAATCAAGAGTTTGCTTAAAGTCTCTCCCCTGTGTCTGAACTCACCCCCAGCCCCCCCTAGACTGCCTTCTTTTTTTTAACCAGTTCTTAAGGAAAACCCAGACATTTAAGAAGACACTGCCATTTGCAAGGTGTAAACAACTTGCCGGACTCCTCCCTCCTGACTCCAGATGCGCGACTGGTGTGTCCTATTTTTCCTTCTCTGGTGTGTCTTCTAAGGACTCCTGGACTGGTGTCCTGCCTTAGGAAGTATTTGAGTTGTACCTTTTGCATCATGGTTTGCTTGGCTGTGTGTGTGCCTCTTGTGTTTTTACTTTTGTGATAAGGTAGTACTTACTCTCGGAACCATTCAAACGACATGGAAGCAAGAAGGCAAGGAAAAAGGGCTCCATTCCTTGGATGTAAACGTGTACGTAATGTACGGTGGGTCTTCCGTCCCAGGTAACACACGCAGCCTTACTCATTCTGTAAGGACATCTGGTGACTCACTCAGTGATTCCTCTCTTGGTGGGCATCCCCCCTCTTGACCATTTTACTTTCTTTAAAACTGTATGAACGTAGAGTGGATTTCACGCATCAGTCAGTTTCATAGATCACTGATCATTTAGAACACCAAAATGTTGAATATTCATTTTAGAGAGATCCTGCAGAAAGTGGTAGAGTTCTGGTCCAGCTGGTGTGACTCAGTTGTTCAGTGTGCACACCACTGACCGTGCAGAGCCCTCAGAGACCGTTGTGATTTGTGGAACTGTTTTGTCCCCGTGCAGAATGGCCCATTTCTGTTCCTTTCTTGTCTCTGTCTTTTTACATCCAGCTTTATTGAGCTCTGATTCGCCTTGCAAGTCACTCATTTAGGGTGTGCGATTTAGTGTATTTACAGTTGTGCACCATCACCACTGTCCGGTTTGGAAGATTCTTACACCGCAAAGAAGCCCCTTTGCTCCTGAGCTGCGACCCCTCCAACCTTCCCATCCCCCAGCTGCAGGCAGTCGCTGATCAGCGTTCTGTAGATTTGCTCTTTCTGGACACTTCGTATAAATAGAGCTGCACGCTACGTGGTTCTTAGTGGTAATGAGCATTTCTGTCGCTTTTAAATTCCCTGTAGAAAATGGTGCTTGGGTGTAAAACAATCGCTGAGGAGGTGTGCGGGCATGGATGCTGATTTTCTTTGGAATAGATTCCTAGGAATGACATTTGAGTCAAAGGGTATTTGGCGTTTTGGTTTTAATAAATACACCCTTTGGGTTGGATAGTCAGCTATCCATTTGACACCACTTGTTTTCTGAGACCCACAGCATCGAGGGGCATTTCCGGTGTTTTTCACTGTCAGGCTGGTAGATGGAAAAAGGTATCATGTTAGGGAAGTTGAACATGTTTCTCAGTTGTTTGTATTTTTTATGAATTTCTCCTCTGCGGTAGTTGGATTGTTTCTTCCTGATTTTTAGGAACTGTGTGTATTCTGGATATTACTCCTTTGGCCGTGGTGTGAAGCAAATACTTCCTACCTCTGTCCTGCGGCCTCCAGGAAGCTCGGTCTCTGCCAGGCATGCTGGGGACCTCTTTTCTTTCCCGCGGGTGGTCTGTGCTCTCCACGGCAGCAGATAATGCCGTTCCTCGCTTTCTGTGGACAAGACGGTGTGTGTAACAGCAACACAGACGTAATTCTGAGCTCTTCGGTGATGCCAATTGCAGGCCCCTCAGTGCCAGGGGCAGCACTCAGACCGGATTGGCAGTTAGGGCCATCCTCTAGGGAACGGACGGTTTTTACATAACCAAACTAACCTGGAGGTCCCAAACAAATATTTTATTTAAGGTACACAAATTTATATGTGGCCCTCTTTGGGGCTTTTATTTTCATACACCTAATTTAAATCAGGATGGTTTCAGAGCGTGGAGCTAACGGTCAGGTCTCAACACAGTGGGTCCACTCTGGACCTTCAGGCTCAGCGACTTAGAAGCTCTGTGGGCACTGGCCTCGGGCTTTCGCGGTGGCGCGCCAATGGCCGAGGACCAGAGAAGGCCCTGGTTAGTAGGCCAGGACTGCCATCTGGAAGTGGGCTCCCAGCCAGCCTTGTGGGGGATGGGTACAGCCACACTGTGTATAAAATCAGAAAAGTAATAAAAGCAGAGCCCTTTGGAGTGGGGGTATCGATCAAGCCACGGTTTCATTGTTGACAGTACCGCCCGCCTGGCAGGCCAGCCCCGAGTGGCAAGCTGGTAAAACCCAGCAAGCAAACCAAACCACCTCATCCGCATCCTCGGTGGTGTGGCAGAGGAGTTTCCGACGGAACCCCCCTGCCTGTGGTGGGACTGACAGACTCGACCCCGAGGCAGCAGCCCTGGCCTGAGCCCTGGGCTGAGCCCTGAGCTGAGTGGCAGGAACCAACAGTTCTGTCGCAGTGTCCTGCCCAGCCTAGAACATTTGAAAAAGAGATTCAGACTCCTTATCAGAGCCTTCAGGGCCCTCGGTGGCCTTGGCCCTGCCCTCCTCCTCCCTGGCTCACTGCCCTTGTCCCTGTGCGTTCTATCCAGGGTGTGCTTCTCCAGGAGGTCTGACAGTCGGCTCCTCTTCGATCTGTGGTCTCGACCCACGTGTCACCCCTTCCTTCAAGGCTGATGGTCCTACAGCTCCATCACTGTGCTTAGTTTCCCCCATGTTGGAATTCTCCCCTCTTGTCTGCTTCCTTAAGAAATCGAGCACTAGGAGATGGGGGGGGGGCGGGGGGTGCTTATCTCTGTGCTCCCTCCTGACGCCCACAGCCCAGCCCAGCCTGGCACATATGAGCCACTTGATAAGCAGGTTGGCTCAGTGGGTGCTGGTTCCTCCCAGCCCCACCGGAAATGCATGCCTTTACCTCCCCAGCTCTTCCCTCGAGCTCTCCCCTCGAGCTCTTCCCATGTTCAGCAAAGAAGTAATTAAAACTTGGTCTTAGGTGGTAGTTACTGTAATTGCAGGCATACAGGGCCTGCCCGTGTTCTAGGGGGAGATGTTGAATCCTGGGTAATGTCATGATAATGGATTAGAAAGGATCTTTTTTGGGGCACCTGGGTGGCTTAGTCCGTTAAGCATTTGACTTCAGCTCAGGTCGTGACCTCACAGTTGGTGAGTTCGAGCCCTTGTCGGACTCTGTGCTGACAGCTCCGAGCCTGGAGCCTGCTTTGGAGTCTATGTCTCCCTCCCGCATTCTCTCTGCCCCTCTCCTGTTCGCACGTCTTCTCTCTCCCTCTTTCTCTCTCTCTCTCTCTCTCGCTGTCTCTCTCTCTCAAACATAAACATTAAAAAGAGACAGAGAAAGAAAGGATCTTTTTGAAGCACAGTTGAAATTTTCCATCTAGGACCACGTTTGGAAACTGCTGTTTAAAAATTTTTTTAATGGTTATTTATTTTTGAGACAGAGAGCATAAGCAGGGGAGGGGCAGAGAGAGAGGGAGACACAGAATCTGAAGCAGGGTCCGGGCTCTGAGCTGTCAGCACAGAGCCCAGCATGGGGCTCAAACCCATGAACCGTGAGATCATGACCTGAGCATAAGTCAGATGCTTAACCAGTTGAGCCCCCCAGGTGCCCCAGAAACTGCTTGTGAGACGCTTCCCTTTCCTCCCCAGCCACAGAGAATCAGGAAAGCCTCTGTGTTTCCTCACAGTCCCAGGCGTGTGGTCTTCGTAACTGGGGATGTGAGCATAGAAAACAGGCAGTGTTCGTGGTCAGTACCCGTTTCGTCCCCTCCGGCTCTGAGTCCTGGAAGAGAGGAGGCCGGGCGCCGCTGCCGAGTTACTGGGACCCACCATCCTCACCTTATTGTCTCCCTGGGAGATCGTCACCCCCTTATGGCCTCCAGGCCTGGAGATGGTCCATGGTCCTGCCTGAGGCCCAGCCTTGCCTTAGAAGAATCCTCCACGGGGCCTGACATTGACTCCATGGTGGCCGAGGCCTCCCACCGTGCCGCGTGTTTGCCAGGACCCTTTCCCAGCTCTTGGGGTCTGGTTTCTTAGGGAGTAGGCCATCTCACCACCTGTGAGTCCCTGATTCCGGGGATGTCCTTGGAGCTCCTGCCTCCCCAGTCCCTACACAGGGGACTGGTTGGGACCCCCCCCACCCCCACCTGCTGGGTCCCACAGATCAGTCAGCGGCTGCGTCTCCTGGAACGGCCCGCTGCATAGCCAGCCTTAGCTGCTGCACTCTGTGTCTTCGGTTGTGCTGAGTGCATCCTCTGCGTCTCACTGTCGGGTTATCAGCTGTCATTTTGCTCCTCCGGGTGAGCTTAGAGCTGGGTTCCGTACATTCGGATTTATACTGTGGGCCATGACATCGAGGTATCAATTGTGGTTGAATTCTGCAAAGCAGGACTGAAGGGGCCGCGTCTAAGAGTCGGAAGAGCTCTCCGGAGCAGCGCCTGAGCGTTGTGCAGGACGCGGGTCGTCTGCTGTATTGCTGGGCGTTACTTGGCAGCGTGCGGGTCTTGGCGCATCCGTGTGTCTGGTGGACACATAGACCTGTGCCTGTAAGTGAACAGGACCGGGATTAATGTGTTGCCAATTGCCACTGGAAAGCGCTTGGCTCATGACTTGGGGCGTGGGTCCCACAAATTTGAGAAAGACGACCTGGTGATAAACTGCAGCCCAACAAAAATCAAAGTACAGATTGTCGCGTCATTTAAGTGGCAAAAAAACACAGACTGGAGGCAGTCCTTGTCGGCTGAATAGTTGAATAAATCGTGGTACGGCATGGTGCTGTTTGGAATTAAATTCACACGCATATTTACCTATACGGGCTTGGGGTGGCTCTAGTTTATTCGTGTCATGGGAGTACCATTTTGTGTTTGTGAGAAAAAGCTCACGCACATTGTTGCACATGCACGTATGCGAACATTAAGGAAGAAGGGGGTGTGTGAAACAGTGGCTTCCTTCGTGGTAGGAGGGGAGTGGAGGAACCCTTACTTGTCCATCTTTGTCTCTGTACTGCTTGCCTTGGTTCTGTTGGCATTTCATTCTTTTCAAATCCAAAAGTAAAAATAGATAACAGAACCAAGACCTGCACAGAAATGTTTATAGCAGCTTTATTTCTAATAGCCTCAAATTGGAAACAGCCCAGCTGTTTGCAGGTCAGATGGTACGTCCTGCCTTGGAGTCCTACTCAGCGATATAAAGAAACCGGTTGTTGACCTGGGTCTCGAGGGAATTATGCTGAGCGAAAGAAGATGTTCCAAAAGATTGTATGCCGCGTCCATTTAATAATGTTCTTGAAATGATCAAGTTATGGGGATGGCGATGAGTCGTCGCCAGGGGTTATGGGAAGGGCATGCACACAAGGGGGCTGGGTGTGGCCATAAGAGGACAACCCAGGGGTCCAGTGTCTTGACTCTGGACACATAGACCTACTTGTGTCTGAGGACTGCAGGCGAACAGGAATAGGGTTGGCGTGTTGCATCAGTACCGGTGTCCTGGCTGTGAATTGTACACTGCTGTGATTTTGCAAAACGCTACCAGGGGAAGCTGGGTAAAGGGAAATGGATCTCGGTTATTTCTTTTTAATTTAATTTTATTTTTTATAAAAAATTCTTTGATTATTTTTGAGAGAGAGAGAGAGAGACGGCGTGAGTGGAGGAGAGGCAGAGAGAGGGAAGACAGGATTGGAAGCTGGCTCCCTTGGTGACAGCAGAGAGTCCATTGCGGGGCTTGAACTCATGAATCGAGCGATCATGATCCGAGTCACAGTTGGCCGTTTACATGACTGAGCCACCCAGGTGCCCCGGATCTCTCTTATTTTTATAGTAATTGTGACTCTGTCCTCTCACACTATGATTAATAAAGAATGAAATCAGCCTGATCTGATAGAAACTTGCAGGAGTACAGGTCATGTTGAGAGGAGGCACTTAAAAAAGCACATAAAGAAATTCAGCCTTCCCATAGTGTTGGGTCTTATTTAATCAGGACCTGTTCCTTCTTTTATTTCTTCCTGCCTGGTGCCTCTGGGCTCATTTGGGGCTCCAGTGAACTTGTACTTTGTTTAAGGGGTGTGCATTTCTCCTTGAGGACAGAGCACATGGACAGACCCAGTCTTCTGGAGGAAAAGCAGAGAATGTGAACAGGGCTCCCCTGGCTGCGGGGCTCCTCACATCCAGCTGTAACCCCAAGCCATGGGTCCATCGTTAGAGGGCACTTGTGGGCATCATCTTGAGAATGTTTGCTCTGGGCCCAGCAGCCAGTAGGGAGGCAGGAAATTGGAGTTACAGATTCATGAAGCGCTTGAAGCTGACTTTATTTTTGTTTATTTTTTTAAGTTTATTTCTTTTGAGGGAGAGAGAGAGAGAGAGAGGGAGAGAGAGAATCCTAAGTAGGCTCCACTTTCAGCGAGGAGCCCAACTTGGCGCATGATCCCACGAAGACCATGACCTGAGCTGAAATCAGGAGTCGGACGCTCACCCAACAGAGCCACCCAGCACCCTTGAAGCCAACTTGAGACCCGTATCCTCTGCTGGTCCTGCCCCAGCACTGACCAAAGCTCTCTTTTTCTATCTCCGATGGTGTGAGGATCGCAGGCATGCTGGTGTGGGTGCTTCGTGCTGAAATTTCCCACATAGACATTTACTATCACATTTCTTGCTTCTTAGACTCAAGGGTCTTCTGTTTTGTCGGTTTCCAAGTAAACTTCTACTTTTGGATTAATTTTAGATTTACGGGAAAGATATAGTTTGTGTCCTATGTGCCCATGTTCCCCTCAGCCAGGTTCCCCCACTGTTAGCAAGTTACATCAGCACCTAAGGGACTAGTAACCAATCCGCAGACTTCCTTTTTTCCCCATTAACACCCTCTTTCTGTTTCTGGACCTCGTTATCTTTTGGAAGTGATTATCTAAATTGATGAGGTTGCTTGAATATGTTCCTTGTCCTAAACCCAAGAATGGGGGGGAGGGGCTTTGAGAAAAAGAATGTTGATGTGGAGCTCCTAGAGATTCTATGCAGTCACTCTGATGTGGATGGGAGAGCCCTCCCCGCTCCAGCCCCAGCGGACTCTGCTACTGGGCCATGCAGACATGGCGGGGAACCACAAGCTTGGACTAGAAGGTGACTCGGAAGGTCAGATGGGGGTCTTGAGAGGCTGATGCAGGTCTAGAACCAGGACCGCCGTTTCTAAACTGTCCTCCTGAAATACGTTTGGGATTGCTAATTAAGAAATCAGAGTGTAGGGGTGCCTGGGTGGCTCAGTCAGTTAAGCGTCCGACTTCAGCTCAGGTCATGATCTCATGGTTCCTGGTTTTGAGCCCCACGTCGGGCTCCATGCTGACAGCTCAGAGTCTGGGGCCTGTCTTCGGATTCTGTGTCTTCCTCTCTCTCTGACCCTCCCCTGCTCACACTGTCTCTCTCTCTCAAAAAGAAACATAAAACACTAAAAAAATTTAAGAAAAAGAAACGAGGATGCAGAAAGATACCAGAATTCTAATTTACCGTGATAACCTCTGCTTCATCTAATATGCTTTAAAATGGGATCAGCGTCAGGAGAGGAGATGAGGGGAGGTGGACCAAGCAGAAGCCGGATGGCTGTTGACTTGGCATTTCAGGTGACCCAGTGGAGTCGGGAGTTGAGACTGTGTACTCTGTGTTGGCACTCCTTATATTCTGGCCTCTGAACTGCCCTGTGGTTTTGCTCGCTGGGTTGTATCACTAGTGGGAAGGTTTAGAGGGCGACTCTGGGGCCTGAATCTGAGGTGTGCCTGCATCTTTGTGGCCTGCGCACCACCTGGGGGCAATATACGCCTCTTAGTGGGAAGGTCATGAGGTCTTATCGTGGTGTTCCCACCCACCCCCCACTCTTGCCTTTTTGGGGAGAGGTTTGAGTAATTTTTGTCAAGTTACAGAAAATGTCAAAGACAACAAAGTAATATTCTGCTTTGTCTGTTATTTCATCCAGGAGTGAGATTCAGGGGCTGAGTTAGCACCGCATCATTTCCATAGCAATTGGCCAGTGTTCTTTGTGGGGCGGTCCTGTGTTATGACATCACAAGTGGGAGTCTGTGGGAAGGGAAGCCAAGTACAAGCATGGCCTCCTCAGTTGGAGGAGGAGATACAGAGGCTTTGTAACCAGCCAGGCGAGCCTTTTGTGTTTCTAGTCTTTAGAAAAGGCATTTTGTGCCCCTTCATACATACATATGTGTGTGTGTTTATGTGTGTGTGTGTGTGTATATAAAAATCGTGCCTTGGGTGCTTACCACAGGGTTTAGCCTCACAAGGTGAACTAGTCACAAGTAATGGAAAGGATCTTCGATTGTATTTGAGTCTCATAAATACATTTTGGAATGATAACTTCTCCCCACAGATATTTGGTACTTTTCTCTTTCTATTGGACACATTGCATATTGTCATTGGTGGTTGCCACATGTCCCCCATCTTATTTGAGACCCTCGTGTGTCCAAAAATTAGTGCTGTCGTTCACGTTTGGCCAAATGAGAGTTGCCACATATGGGAAAATGCCAACTCAATGGGACATAAAATTCAGGAACAGGGATCACGTTATATGTAGCCACACATAGATACACTCCCCAATCTTAAACTTCTTTGGTGATAATGAAGGCAGACTTACTATTTAAGATATTTCTGGAAGCCTAATTCAGAGCTTTTGTGGGCTTCAGGTGCTTTCAGCGTTGATTTCAGGTCCAGGGATTTACTGTGTCTTAATTAAATTTTTAATCCTCTTGCTGAACTAACTCATTTATGAGGAGCTTTTTTTAACTGGATATTCAGTCCCTTAGGAGCTAGACTTGCGTTGCCAACTTTTTCTACCAAGGCCCTGTGGCAGTTGGTTGGGAGCTTCATGGGACCTGTCGTTGGTCAAGTTTGTCATGTACATGGTGGACCAACCAGGGATGAGCCACTGGCCGAGACCAGTATCTCCATGCTTATGGAGGGTGGAAAAGAGCCAATGGGTCAGCCCAGCACGCATGTCTAACTTGGTGTGAAAAAAGGTGAAGGACTGCTCAGGAGAGCCCAGTTCAAAAGTAGAAGTCTATCTACTTTGCCTTGAGGGGCCTATGGCAGAGAAATCCCATCTCAGTAACGCTAGGATCCCTCGTTTATAAATTATTAGTCCGCCATTTGTCGCATTGTGGTTAATCCTGCTGCTGCAAAACTGTGACCCGATCTATTTATTTTCCCACCCTACACACCACAGTGCTGTGGAGGTGAGCCATAGATCTTTTGACTTGATCTTGATTTTCATTATTTCAGTACTTCTGATGAGAAAGTATTCTATTTCAAGTCACCAAAACCCTTAAAGACACCTTGTTTCAGCTGTAATCTGAATTCGCTTGGATCTCAGAATCTTTGGGATTATGAATCAGTTGTCGAATTCTATGACCTGCAGTAGTGCAGACTGCTTACATTTACATACATCCTAGTTTTTAGGTGTGATGTTCTCTTTTGTATACAGAGATTATTTATTTTTGCTTCCTTGCATTAAAAATCATATTTTAGGGGCGCCTGGGTGGCTCAGTTAGTGAAGAGTCCAACTTTGGCTCAGGTCATGATCTCACAGTTCATGAGATCAAGCCCCACGTCAGGCTCTACTAACAACTTGGAGCCTGGAGCCCGCTTCAGATTCTGTCTCCCTCTCTGCCCATCCCGCTTGTGCTATGTCTGTCTGTCTGACTCTCTGACTGACACTCTCTCTCTCTCTCTCTTTCTCTCTCTCTCTCTTTCTTTCTCTCTCTCAAAAATAAGTAAACATTAAAAAAAAAACATAAGGCAATCGTAGTGGGACAGATTTGAAATGAGAAACTAAAAATAGGCATATGTGGAGCAAATTACTGTAGGATTGATAGTGCATTTGTGTGGTGTGAGTGTGTATGTGTGTACAGCCCGCTGCCTCTGCTCCTGCAGGACCTCTGGTTTGTGTGTCCTTCCAGGGTTTGTCATGGAAGGGGAAATGAGAACTTAACTGTTCTTATTCCAGCAGCCTGTCTCATTTATAACTGAGGTTGTGTGTGATGATACTGCTTGGTATCTTCCGTTTTTTTTTCACTTAACATAGCTTAGAGAACTTTATATTTAGGTTCATGGAGAACCTTTAAAAGAAAACTGCTGCATAATATTCTGTCGGTGGGATGTGCTAGAATTTATTTCATTGGCCTTCATAGGGGTTTTTCCTCAAAAAATATTTTTAATGATAGTTTGTTGTTAATTTAGGAGGATAAATGTGGGGTGAAAGACATTTCAAAGTACGTGATTTTTCATGTTGCTTTTTAAGCACATATATTTTAAGAGTTTATTAGACTTTGAGCTAATTAAGCAAGAGCAAAAAGAATTTGTCCTTCTCCCCCACCTGCCCCCAGGTTTTTTGTCACGGTGTGGTGGTCAAGACCAGTTTAAAAATGTGTATATGTTTTAAAAGCCTTCAGCACAATTGTTAACTAAGTATATATATTGATAGTTAATAAAAGAATATCACGATTGAAGTGATACAAATTTGGGTAGTAACGTGTTTCTTGGCCTCCAGGGATTTGAAGGTGTGTTTTGTGATGCGTAAGGGGAAAAGCATCGTTTATATTCAGGGATTATTTGAGAGGTGTTATCGGATGCTTGGGGGTTTGGAAGAGTGTCTAGAGGGGCCAGCGAGGGAGGGTGCTGTCCGTGGTGCTGAATCACGTCGACCGCTGATCCGAATGGGGGAGACGTGTCACAGGACTAGCACGCACTTACGTAGCTCTTTTCAAAACCACATCTCCTGTTTGTAGCTAAGACTGCTAATTTCGATCAGAATGTGTACAGGCAACATATGGGGGCCCGCATTAGTTGCAGTGAGCTGTTCTGACATGTGGAAAAGGAGAGGGGGTTTACACGTGAAATATGACCCTTTTGGCCAGTGGAGGCTATTTAAATCTCACGTCTTGACATAGTGTTTTTTCCTCTTAAGTCAAGGACCTATGTCAAAGTAAGAAGATTCTTCTTCAGTAGTGTTGAGAATGTTACATTTGGCCGTTACACCTTATATTTCCCACTCCTTGCCTCAAAGTTTTGCATCCATGCCTTTGATTATGTGTAAATGTTTGTCAAGCCAGATTTCAGCAAGCATTTAGAATGACAAAACCTTTTTATGTGTTCCTTTATCCCTTCCAGGCTCTTTATAATAAACGCCAGTGCTTCTAGGGACCCCCTTTCACACTCCCTCTTCCTCCCCCCGCCCCCCACTTCCAGTGCCTCCAGTGGTGGTTTTTGCCTGGATTTATAGTTTAATTATTACAGTAACTGGCCAGTGACACCTTAAGACACACAGTTTGATGTTGCCAAGCATTGATATGTGGTAGAACATTCCAGCGGGCACCGCTGTGTATATATTTAGTAAGCTCAACAGTATTTTCTTTGGGGTTGACTTTTAATGAGTAGGAAGCCTATTTCAAAATACTGCAAATGGAACAAATGTGGTATAGTGATCGCATCCCGTGTAGCATTTTGAAAGCAACGAAAGTTCATATTTATTTAGTAAACATACTAGTAAATACCTTTTGGGTTAGAGTATGTTTATTATGACAGATTTGGAACATACTAGTGACTGGCAAATATGTACACTATAATTTTATTTAATCCAAGATTTGAGGGTAAAAACCATGGAATTTCTTTTGTTCTCTTTAAAGCCGGAGATACAGATGATCCACCAAGAATTACGCAAAACCCTGTTATCAACGGGAATGTAGCCATGAGTGATGGACACAACAACACAGAGGAGGACATGGAGGATGGTGAGTACGTGTGCCTCGTTTGCTTGCATCGGGCAGGAAACTGTCCGAATCACAAGGGGACGTGCTGTGGAGTTCTTCCTTGAGTGCTCGTGAATTTCTTAGAAGTAGCTAGTTCTCAGGAGGTTTGTATCCGAGGAAAACTGAGGAGCCTGTTTTGGTTTTGAATTTTAAGATTACCTGCACATTTCAGGGTAAGTTGGTTCTCCTCAGCCTAGGTGAGAAGGTTGAAATACAGAAGTTTGTTAATAGATGGGTATGTACTCAGGCCTGCCATTTCCCCGCCACTGTTAGTGTTCAGAACAAGTGTATCTTAGGGTACCTTACTCTCCTTTCCTTTTTGTTTGCAGCAAGATACTTCTAGACATTGGAACTTGGCTTTCCATTGCATTCTCACTGTAGTGTGTGTATCAGTTGTCTGTAGCTGATAATCCCTCCCTGCTCCCAGTAGGTGTGAAATCAGAATCAGAATCGAGCTTTGGGCTTCATTCTCCCACACTAACTTTTGGTCTATATCTTCTATGCAAAAAGTGTGCGCATATGTGTATGCATGGACATTCTGTGCCCAGGAAATCCATTTCTTTCGAGGCTATTTCTTCTTTGTAATTGATCAGATGTGTGACCTATACATTTAGTTGCAAAGTCAAAATCATGAGTCGGTAGCAGCCAGTAGTCACTTTATGCAGTCCCTGGAATCTTGCAGTGTAATATGAAACCATGTTCTGTCAAAAGCATGTCCATCAATCCTCATGAGGGTTGTGTCCTTCCCAGGGGAGTAACGGGGCAGTTGAAAGAAACCGTCAGTCACGGGCTGCACCACCAGAAGGACTGCTGTTCAGACCTCCTGCCAAAAGTTCAGCCTCCATGAGAAACTGCAGCCGTAGTTGAGAGTTCTCTCACAGTGCGGTTTACCCCCTGGCAGCTGGCTGAGGCAATATCTGAGGAAGGTAAAGAGGCGTGGTCTGAACCCTGCTGCTTTGTTACCTGTGGAGTGCGCTTTCCACCTAGATCAAGGGCAACGGTGTGGGTGTGGTCTCTTCGGTTGCTGGGCTCTTGGTTTAATTTCAGACACTTGAGATGCCGAAAGTGCTTCAGTGAGCGCAGTTGGGAAGGTGTGGCCAGGCCCGAAGTGCCAGGTGTGAGTGAGAGACGGGTTCCGGTCCCTCGCAGAGCGTAACTGGCCCACCCCAGGCAGAGAGCTCCCCAACTAGTTCCACAGGGCAATTCCAAACGAGTATTTCCATGCGTGTTTTTTGGGGGAGGGCTTGGGAGGAGGCGCAGACGTAGATAAAGGACAGGGTTTCTCGACCTTGGCACTGGTGCCTTTGCGGGCAGATCATTCTTAGTCGCGGGGGCGATCCTCCGTGTGACGGGATGTCAGTGCCGTCCCACCCTACATCCTGGCTCCCCGTAGCCCCACCAACCAGAAATGTCTCTGCATTGCTAGATGTCTCCGGGGGTCCAGATTGCCTCATTGGAGAACCATTGTTAGGAGATCATAATGCTCATAAAACCCCTTTTCCTTTTGAGGCACATTTTACTAAATTAGTTAGTGGTAAAAATAATGGTGCCAAACCATGGAACCCAAAAGTGGAAATACTCCTGTGGTGAGTTACCAAGTGCGAACATGGTAGGACAAAACAGAGTGGTCTTCAGTAGCACTGTGTTCCCGGTTGGGGGTTTGAGGTGTCTTTGGAAAGGTCCAGGATAGGAGAGTGAAAAGATTTTATCTTTTTCATGGTAAAGGGCGGGAGGGCGAAGGTTCTGGTTCTGGGAATAGAAGCCTTAGTTTTTAGGCAGCATTTTCCCAGTCGTGACACGTGGTGACAGGTCCTAAGTCCAGGAAGTTTGAGGGGTGCTGGGCCAAGCCAGGGTCTGCATTGCAGAGCTCCTCCGGGCTATCAGCACCCTAACATCTTCAGAAGAGTTGTTACTCCCCAGGACTGAACTTCAGAGCCCATTTTCCTGTATCTCCTGACATCATAAAGTGGGGCACACAGATCTCCCAGCAGAAGGGCCTCCTTCAGGAAGGGAGTTTGCTTTACACAAGTTCCTTGGCTGGCGGCACAGATGAACAGGTGTTCAGTTGAGACAGAGCATTTGAAAATCCTGCTGGGGGCTCCTGGCTGGCTTAGCAGAGTGTTCGACCCTCGATCTCGGGGTTGTGGGTTTGAGCCCCATGTTGGCTATAGAGATTACTTCAAAAATAAATCTTTAAACAAACAACCCTATTCACGTGGAATTACGGACAAGAATCAGAATCATTTTCTGGTTGCGCCACCTACCCTACTTTGATTTTAGTTTCTCACTCAGTTTTTCCTTAGATGACCGTGAGACGTTTGAGAGCAAATGCAGCTTCTGCCAGTAGAGATTGTTGGTACCCGAGAAACAAAAGTAATTTCTGAGTATTCACTGGGACTTGGCAAAGAATGAAAAATTGAGGTTTGATAACATGACCGCAAGGGCGCCATTTGGGGACTCCATAGGCCAGGCTTCTGGTCTAAACAGAACAGAACAAAGTTCTGTGCGTTCCTCTACCTTTTTTCATGCAGTTGCACCCCAGGCCTCTGCCTGGGAAGATAAGGTTGGGGTACGAATGGGCGTGGTGGCGGCTTCGGTGCCAGCTGGTGCTGCTCTGTGAGGCGTGGGTGGAGGTGATGGCTTCCCGGTTTCTGGGCCGAGGAGGTGGGGTGACAGCAGGGAGCGGGAGCTAATCATCCCATCCGAAGGCAGCCTTGAGGCACGTCCCGGAGTCCCCGGGTGAAACGCTAATTCTGCAGGATGTGGGGCGCCCTCCGGGTTCCCAGGTTTGCCGCTTTGCACGTGTTTTTAGTTGTGAAGCAATTAGAGACACAGGGGAGTTAGGAGGATAGGACCCCCGAGCACCTTTCACCTGTCTTCTCGGCGAGGACGATTGTGTCTCCTGTGATTCCTCATGGGACTGTCATCGGGCAGCCTTTCTGCCAGAGATGGGTTCTGCTTTTTTGTAGACCCTCGTGCCTTGACCTTTTGGCATTTAATGTAATTTTTCAATTATTCAATTGGTTATGAAGGGTTGAGAACCACAGGGCAACATTTTTATTCGCGTGCAGTCTCCTAGCGTATTTCACAAGCGAGTCTGTCCTGAGTGTGTGCCTTGACTGTGAGGCTGAATCTCGCATCCGGTGTATAAATCCACACGTGAGCTGCGCTCCGTGAGGCAGCATGGGCCCCTGGCCGCTCTGCCTCTGAAGGAAGGGCTTGTCATCTTGCGGTCTCCGTGCCACGTGGAGTTTCGGTTGGTTCTCTTTCTTAATTTAAGATCAATTTCAGAATTTGGCTAAAATTTCGGACGGAAGAAGCATTTATGATCTGTTTCAATTTTGTCTGTATAAAAATTGAATCCTACAATGAATTGGATCGTTTCTGAAAACAAGTAAGTGAGTTAGAAGAGAGGCAGGACTTTGTGATGTTGAACTCCTTAGGTCCCACGAGTATGTGCCCTGTGGTGACTTTTATTTGGTTGATCGAAGTTCTTTAGTCCCCATAAAGAGGCCAGTTCTATTGGGCTCTGCCTTGGGGGGAACGTCAAACTGTAGGATGTGGCATTTTACAAACCAGAGAGGCAGGGTCACCATTTAGGGCGCCCAGATCATGGGTACTGAAACCCACTGTGGGTCGTTGTGTCCAACAAACCACATAATCTCAGCGGACCTTGTTGTCCTTCTCTGAGATGGGACTTCTAGAACGCCTGCCCTCACCTGTCGTCAGTCAGAATTGAAATGCTGCTCACCTGTGATCGGAGTCTGTGAACTAGCGGCCCGCTCTTTCCCTAAGCAGTTCTGAGACATCAGAACACCTTCCTTGGCTTCTTGGTACTTCTGTCCCTTCCTGCTGCTTGAAGAAGCTGGAGGAAACACCGCGTCTCAGATGGGGACCCCGCGCCCCCTCAGCCGCCCTTCCTCCTGGAGGGTCTCTGTGGTCTGCTGAGCAGGGCTGTGTGTAGCAGAGCAGTTGGGGATGAAAAGTGTTCCAAGTAGGTATCAGTGCTAAGTGTCGCACTTGCTCTTGGTTCTCATTTCTTGGGTAAAGAATACTACCCTCTCATGAGGATTGATGGACATGTTTTCTTAAGAACACATTCAGACAGTCAAAAACGCAAGCGATCTCTGTACCCTGAGCACTTGGTTGTCCTAGAAGTCTGGGGACAGAAAGCTGAAGGACGGCGGCATGTCGTCCTTCCCGACATGCCCTTCCCCAGACCTGAGAGTCTCCTCTTGTGCTGGGACAGCAAAGCAGCCCCCGATGCCAAACCAGAAAAAGCCTTCCACGTAACTTTGATTCTTCTGTCGACCAGCGGTGGCTCTTCAGAGCGTGGCCCTGGGTCCCCTGCCAGTCTGTGAACTGCATCCCGTCTGCAGCCAGATAGGTACCGAAATGGAGAGAAAGCATTTAGAAGCTTGTACGGCAGTTTGGCCTTGCTGTGACGGCTTTCTGAAGTTCCATGAAAGTGCCAGTCAGTAAGGTGGCGGGGCAGCCTTGGGGGGGCTGCCACTTCCCAAGAGTTTGAGAAGCACCATATGGACACTGGGGTGGGAGTGGGGGGGGGTCAGAGCTCGTCTGAAGCCTGAGTCCTTTGTAATTGGTCACCCTTGGCAAAAGGTGGAATTCTAAAGTGTGACTTATAATTGAAAGTCTGCTAAGAGGCACTCTGTCAATACATTGCTTTCTGTTGGAGGAGACCTTAGTTTCTTACATGGTCCTTCAAGTCTTGTTGAGTAAATGGAACAATTTTTACCCTTCATGTTGAGAATATCAGTGTCTTCCTCTATAAATGATTCTCCTTAGGGAGTCCAGGATGGTATTTCACAAAAGTTTGTGAGCTGATGACGTTAACGTTTATTTTGGGGCTAACTTCTTAGCAGTCTTGTCTCTGAAAGCAGCGGCAGTGGCTGTTCGGGGCCTCGTGAGCCTGCAGGTGCAACGCCCCCTCCCCTTCCTTTCTCCGGACCAGACCTGGCCCCAGGCCACCTCCTCGTTTCCTCCACGTGCCCTGACCTTGAGCAGGTGTCCCACGGCCGCCGTGGGCCTTCTCTGCAGAGCCTGTCCACTCACCAGGGAGGACTTGGGAATGTTGAGAGTCGAGAGTAGGGTAGACGTTCTTAACAGGCCCAGCCCTGGAATCTAGGAGGGCAGGCAGGTGCGTGTCGGTAGCCCTCTGGGACTTGGAGTCCATTTGCACACGAACGGTGTGTCCCTTCCCGATTCTAGGTGCCATGCCCTCATTTTCCCAGGAGGTGGGCTCTAGCAGTTAGATCGCGGTTGTGCGGACGGCTCCCCCACGTGGTCGGTTGTCCCGCGCGGCTCCCACGGTTGTTGGCTGTCGGCGTGGTCTCACTGCCAACGCCCGAGCCCTGTGACTGACACGGCCTTTTCTTGCAGACACGAGTTGGCGCTCCGAGGCAACCTTTCAGTTCACTGTCGAGCGCTTCAGCAGACTGAGTGAGTCGGTCCTTAGCCCTCCGTGTTTTGTGCGAAATCTGCCATGGAAGATTATGGTGATGCCACGCTTTTATCCAGACAGACCACACCAAAAAAGCGTAGGATTCTTTCTCCAGTGCAATGCTGAATCTGATTCCACGTAAGACAGTTTAAATGATGCGATTACGAACCCACAAATAGTTATGCTCCGTGATTGGAGGCCCAATCTGATCGGCCTCTTTGAATTTAAAATTTTTGAATTTCCTTCCTGCCTCTACATAGCTCTCTGATTTGACATTAGATGAAATACATTTCTCTCTTTAAAACTCACTGGTAGGTATTCTGTCCAAGCTAGAAGAGGTGTGTGTTTTTCTTACAAATGAGAACCTGATGTCACATGTTAGAATCTACCAGCCCAGGGAACACGGAATCAGGGCCCACCCAGACTAGCTGACTGCTGGATTACCGGGTTTAATTATTCTACCAGTAAGTGCCTGGGTGGAGGACGGTAGTTAAGGAACATTCCTCGGGTCCTGAGACCTCGGCATTGTTGTGTTCTTCGCCAGCTCCTGTGTGTTATTCAGAGTTTGAATTCAAACATTCCTTGAGGGTTTTACCACAGAGGCCTCTCCAGTTTATTTTACGGAAACTGTTTCGTTCTTAAAATTTTTAAAAAGAAACATGTGATAAAATGTCTTCAAGTTAGGAAAAGTCTTTATGGTCCCTTTATTCAGATGAAACCAAAGATGAGAGGCTTCACATTTTCTATCTATTGATTCATCCTCAAGTTTGATTTTGCCCTCAGTTAAAAACTGTCACTCTTCAGCTTGTATCAGAAGCTTAGTTGACATTGTTTGAAAGGGTCCCGGATTACTTGGTCACCATGTCCTTCTCCCCTATCGAGGAGTCTGGGAGATGCCTTCTTCCTTGGCCCACGTCTGTCCAGGCTCCCTGCCACCCCCAGATTGTGGCCCCTTAGACCTCTCTGGGAAAGTTGGTCCCCAGAGGCCCAGAGGGCACTGGCCTTGGCTGTCCTGTCCGAGCTCCAGGGAACATAATCCATTACATTTTTCTTTTTCACTTGAATGTTTAAGAAGTGCCAGGCCAGTTCTGTGCTACAGCCCGGGCCTGTATGTAGGTTAGATTTTTCCTTCCTGTGTTCACATTCTGCTGTGATTTCCGGTGAGTATTGGGGTGACATGTTAGCCCAGCAGTCGGCCATGGCCCGACGGTAGTTGGGGAACGAGGTGAGCCACCCGTGTCCAGCACAGGCAGCCTCGGCAGGCAGGAGCGCTGGTGCTGACCGAGCCTACGCTGCCGTGAGGTCCGAGCTCTCCAGAGATGCTGCTCTGTGCGGCTCTCCTGCAGCTCCAGGCCCCCAGTGGCCCTTTAAGGTTTCGACACAGATCCAGAGGCCCTTTTGTGATCCGCCCCCAACTTGGCTGCTGCCCGGACGGTGGGGCTGTGGCTGTGGCTGGGCGCCCCTGCCCAGAGCTCCTGGGGGTCCTGGAGGGGGCTTGGCCTCATTCTCCTCTTGCTTTGTGCTCTCCTCACAACACCCAGTCTAGATACGACAACCAGTGTCTCTAAAGGCCAGTATCTGAAGTTCAGAAACTGTATTTTATTGATACCAATTAAAAAATAAAACTGACTTAAAAATACTTTTACAAGTTAAAATGAATAAAACCATGGGTCAGGGCGCCTGGGTGGCTCAGTAGGTTAAGTGTCTGACTCTTGATACCCACTCGGATCTTGATCTCCTGAGTTGAAGCCCTGCGTCAGGCTCTGCATGGAGCTCGATACCCACCTGAGAAAAGCGACAACCCGTGCGTCAAATGGTTACACACCGTACGGGGGGCTCCCCAACCCCTCTTAGCTTCTTTCTCCCCACCTCCCCAAGTAGAAGAAAGGGGGGGAAATGTGGGAATTTTCGTGTGCTGTGTTTTGAAACAATGTGTAAATGTCCATTAAGTGGGTCACCTAAGGCTTAGGTTTTCTTTGACCAGGTCGTGGTCTTGCCACGCACAGGCCGTGCTGAAGATAATAAATTACAGAGACGACGAGAAGTCCTTCAGTCGACGCATCAGCCACTTGTTCTTCCACAAAGAGAATGACTGGGGATTCTCCAATTTTATGGCCTGGAGCGTAAGTAACCATGCGTCTCCCCCACTGACCTGAGCAATGTTCCTCGCTCCCAAATTCTCCCTGCAGATCCTTCCGTTCACGGTCAGAATGTGGACAGGCATCTGTGAAAATGTCTTCTCTGTGGTTGGCCAGTTGAGGTTTTTAAGCAGCCGATGGCTCAGGGCTCAGCTATTTGTTGGACGTCCATAAGGTGCTTCCTGGCTTTCCTGACCAGCTGAACCGGCTTTAAACGGAGGCCCTTCCCTGAGCTGCATGTGGCTTCGTGTACCCTTGCCATTCTCCACTCAGTTTGCCTTGGGTGCTTTTTGATTAAAAATATTTTTTGTTTCCCAATTTTATTTTTGAGGGAGCGAGAGAGCGCATGTGCGCGAGCGAGCGAGCGGGGGAAGGGGGGGGAGATAAAGGAGACACAGAATCGGAAGCAGTTCCAGGCTCTGAGCTGTCAGCACAGAGCCCGACGTGGGGCTCGAACTCACAAACCTCAAGATCTTGACCTGAGCCGACGTCAGACGCTCAACCGGCTGAGCCGCCCAAGTGCCCATTGGCTGCTTTTTGCAGAAGGTGGAAACTGGGGCACGTTCTCAGGGATGTCCTGAGCAGGCGCCCGCCCCTTCCAGCCTCTGCCCTGGTGCGAGACTTCGCAGGTACCTCTGAGAGGAACCAAGCTTTTGCCGGTTTTGCTCAGAGGACACTATTTAAAACCATTCGAAATGCTGCAAGACCATAAGCACGATTTGGGTGTTGGAGAAAGTTGTCTTTTCTTCTAACAAGCAGACGGTGCTGGGGTGATTGTCTCTGGAGCGAAGCGAGCGTTCGTGTGTTCTTATGCAAGTTGGGTGTTCTTATGTTTTATAGGAAGTGACTGATCCTGAGAAAGGATTTATAGATGACGACAAAGTTACTTTTGAAGTCTTTGTACAGGCGGATGCTCCCCATGGAGTTGCGTAAGTTTTCTTTAGTCAGGTGCTCTTAAGAAATGCCTTCGTGCTCTAGCGAAAGAAGCATTGGCATGTTAGCAGATGCATGTGTTTAACCGATGAGCACCCTCCCTGCCCGTGCCCCTGGTGCGCACACACGGGGAGTTCGGGCTACGTTCGCCACCTTCCGTTGACCCCTTCACTTGGCACAAGCATTGAGCGTTTTCTGTATGCCGGGCACTGCTGTGCGCTGAGCGTGATTCTGGGTGGCAAGACGGGCGGTTCATACCAGTTCATAAACAACTGCGGAGGGAACACCCTGCTTTTTTTGTGAAGAGGGCAAGGGCATCACTGGGAGCCACAGGTGTGGCGACGGAGGGGTGGCGGGTTAGAGGGTCAGGGAGGCAGAGCATAGCTCTGAGGACCCACAAGAGATGTGATCCCTCAGCGGTGGAAGGTCTGTCTGCACGAGCCGAGCTTGGCCTTGCAGACAGCATGGGGGCTGGGTTATGCGTCAAGGAGGGTAAGGGGTTGGGCAGGGGGGACATCAGTACAGACACCGGCATGGGGGGGGGCATGCGAAGGTGTGGGGCTTGAGGGGGTCAGCTGGGCCTCAGGGACCAGGGGTGGGGTCGAGGCTGGAGAGTGCAGTCTGGGTGGGATGGGGCAGGGACCGCGTGGCAGCCAGGGCCGAGCTGTAAGCCAGGGCACTTAGCCCGGGTGCCGGCGAGTACAGGAGGGATCCAGCTTTTCTTGAGGAGCCTTTTCAGAGCTTGAGTTGTATTCAGGTATCAGGAGTCAGGGCCAAAACAAGGAACCTCTGCTTTTTGCATTTTTTTTCCTTTTCTCCATGTTGAAAACCTTGTTCTATGTTTATGATCAACTTTTCTCAACTAAAACGGTGGATTGGGTTTTTCAGCCTTACCAATCAAAGTCCATTTCTTGGCTTAGTCTTCCTTACTGAAACCTATTCAGGCACTATCACCTAAATCTTTGATTATAGTTGTTAAGATAACCATCTATAATTTAGGATTCTTGCATTTTCTTGCCGATTTTTAACATACACACACACACACACACACATAGTTTAAACAGGGCCATTTGGTACACCTGAGCATGTCAGCAAGGTCGTGGACTAAGCCCTGGCATCAGGGTGCCATTGACCCTGACCTCCACCAACAACAAATGTCTAGTGTTGGGCACGCACGGTGTTCATGTCTTCCCATTATAGGCAGATGGGGACGGGGCGGGGTGTTTTGACTGGCATTCCCTCGAGCTTCCTGTCACTGTGGGCAGGGGGAGGGGCGTGCCGTGGGGACGAAAATCTGCACTTTCTCCTCCGAGGAAACCACCAGCGTAGCAGAGTAAAAAGAGAAAGCACTAGTTGGGAGGTGTGAGCTAAGCCTGCCCCGGTCCACATGCCCGTCTTTGCCTTGTGCGAGTGTGCAGAAAAGCGGGGTTTCAGCTAATTCCATTTCTTGCTGACTCCGGGTGTGACCTACCACGAATGCGGGGAGCCGGTCTGATAGAAGCCAGCCGGTGTCGGCGAGCGGTGATCTTGGTGGACTACAGCAGTGCTGCTGTCGGCGGCGCTGGGTTCGTGCACCTGGGCGGACCGAGCCCGTGACTGTGCTCAAAACTCCGGGCCCAGCTACCCTCAGGGGCGGGACCCTGGCGCTGAGGGGTGCGTGGCCGTCGCCCCCACGTCGGGATGGCAGGAGACCGTGGTGGTGTACAGCAGTGCGGCGGCCACACGCCAGCATCCGGCCGAGATGCTCCGCACTCACTGGCAGGAGTGAGGGGGTGTCCTGTGCGGTCTTCCCTCAACCTCAACCTGATCTCGTAGGTGGGATTCGAAGAAGCACACGGGCTACGTCGGTTTAAAGAATCAGGGAGCGACTTGTTACATGAACAGCCTGTTGCAGACTCTGTTTTTCACAAATCAGCTTCGAAAGGTAAGCGGACGGCATTTCTCTGCCTCAACCTTCCGCCCACCCTTGTTCTCAAGGTTTAAGGGACAAGCCAGGTCCTGTGTGCGGACTCTGCCGTGGCTCTCCCTCTCCCCTACCACAGCGCTATCCCCGGACAGGGGCCCCTCTGGTGTACGTACGCAGATCTTTATGCTTCAGCATTCAAACACTTGGGAGACTGACTTGGGTGATCAAAAGTTTGCTGGCTAACCTCATTTTGTTGGGCTAGAGATACTGACAGTTTTTTTTTTTTTTTTTTAACGAAAGCCATTAGCAACATTTGAAAAGTTTTTTATATTAAGATTGAATTGCAAAGCCACTGGCTGTGAAGTCTAATTTCACGTAGAGGTAAAGGTCTTTGTCACCAGCGCGCTAATAGTAGAGACCGCAGACATCCCCTGAGTCTGGTGTAGGCTAGCTAGTCGGCAACCAGCCTGAGGCCACACGGACTCCGGGTTGGGGGCGGGGGCGGCCACCGGCTGGTCCGCTGGCTTTTCCTGTTTGGTCGGCACTGTAGTGACCCAGACAGGATGGTATCGTGGGGACCAGGGGGGATCATCGCAGTGGCACCTAGGTTTCGTGACACCTTCTGTTCACAAGCCGATGTTAAGCTAAAAAGTATTGTTCCAAGAGGTATGAAATAGAAGTGGTTCCCTTTGGATGGCGAGTTGTAGGTAATTTTTTGAAATTCTTTTTTACTTTCTCATGGTTTTAAATTGCCTCTAAAGACTTAAATGATCTTTTAAAAAATTTCCGGAACTATTTTGGGGGGATAGTTAGAAGCCCTACCAACCCCCTTAGCCATTGTGATATTAGAAATGATACTTTCACATAAAATTCCGTTTTTATTTCTTAATCAATTATTTTAGGCTGTGTACATGATGCCAACAGAGGGTGATGATTCATCCAAAAGCGTCCCCTTAGCATTACAAAGAGTGTTCTACGAATTACAGCACAGCGATAAGCCTGTAGGAACAAAAAAGCTAACGAAGTCCTTCGGGTACGTATTGTACTGCCTTTGCCTTCTGCGAGGGTGAGTGAGTGCGTGCGGGCTAGGAGAATCCAGGGCCAAGTGTAGGCATTTAAGTGTGCCCGGGTGTTTTTATCACTGGATTTGGTTTGTCCTTTTTCAGTCATAAAAGGCTTTGTTTTAGAATTTGGCCCGAGAAGTCATTCACCACCTAACGACGCCTTCTTAGGCACTGCAGGACGTGAGGATGTTGGTGTCCTGATAGAGTCCAGTGGATCTTTAAATTAGGGGCCCCCAAAGATAATCCCCTCAGAAGATGAATTTACAAATAATGGCCCCCCATACCGTTGGCTTTTGAAGTCTGAGTTGCTGAATTTTGGAAGTGTAAACAAATACAAACGTTCCTTTTCTCTTTCCAAGGTGGGAAACGTTAGATAGCTTCATGCAGCACGACGTTCAAGAGCTGTGTCGAGTGGTAAGTTCCGCGCGGTAACCGCACACTCGTTAACACGTACTGCGCGCAGCGCGGTCGGAAGGGGTAGCAAGTAAAAACCTGAGACCTGCTCCACGCCAGTGCAGCTCCGATGCACCCACCTCTGTTGGGGACAGCGCCAGGCCAGGAAGGAAGGGCAGCGTCTGTCTCGCTAACGAGCCAGAGAGCATGAGAGCAAAATTGTGCTTGGAGAGGGCAGCGTGAGGGGACGCTTGGATTTCGGTAGCAGCAGGTAGTGCGGTTTGCATCTGTCACGCTGGTCCATCTGCCCGAGTTACAGATCAGAGAAACCACAGGCTGGCTTCACGGCTGCCCGTCCGCCCTGACTCGCCGTAGACTAGTGCCTCCTGCCGTTACTCCGTAGCGTCCAGACTCGTCCTTTGCACAGGAGTTCTAACTAAGGCAGCTCTCTGTGCGGGTGGTTCTCCCCCAAACCATCTTGAGTCACTAGCAAATTCCCGTCCTTCCAGTCATGACCAAAGACGCACAGGACGCACACACACAAACGCACACACGCACACAACATGAAACGGCTATTCAAGGTGATTGGCTGGGCAAGGTGTGTTTTCTGTTTTGCAGCACTAGCTGGATTGAATCCAGTTCATTAAATATCCATGGACAAACCAGTCAATCCTGTTGACAGGCTCAACCTCATTAATCTCTTGGTGTGGACCAATCCGAGTTAAGTTTAGTGCTCAATTTACATGCTTTTCCACAGAGGTAAAATGAATATAAAAAATGCTTCTAAAGGCACTCCAGATTACTAATTCATTCCACAGGCTGTATAGAGGTTAATCTCAACTGTTGCATGTAGATAATTTTTGTAAATATCCAACCGAGGAAGAAGATTTTGTATGTTTTCATAATTGCATGCTGAAGGTCATAATATTCATAGTCTAGAACTTCTTTGACCGTTGAAATTTCCTAGTCCAGTTTCAAATTACTGTTAATGAAGCATGACATTTTCTTAAAGCCCAAACTTTCTCTTCCAGTTGCTTGATAATGTGGAAAATAAGATGAAGGGCACGTGTGTGGAAGGCACCATACCTAAATTATTCAGAGGCAAAATGGTGGTATGTGGTTACCAGCTTTAACGGATGATTTTTCAAACGATTTAAGAATGCTGAGATGTCAGCGATGGTACTTAAGCCCTCTTGTCTTCCTTGTTCACAGTCCTATATTCAGTGCAAAGAAGTGGACTACCGCTCCGATAGAAGAGAAGATTACTATGATATCCAGCTAAGTATAAAAGGAAAGAAAAATAGTAAGTTCTGTGTACACAATGGCTCGACCTTTTGCTGATGTATCTGTTTTGGTTTTGTGCTTCATTGACCCAGGCGATTTTGATTGAAACCCAGTGCAGGTAGAGACGCTCGCCCCAGTGATGAGCAAACAGCTCCCCAAGGGCACGCAGCCACGCCTCCCTACGCCTGCCACCCAGATGTTGGTCCTTGCCAGCCATGACCTCCCCTTCTGAAAGGAGAACCACTGTTTGGCCTTTTAACATCCCCCTCGAGGCTATTTTTGCCTGTTTTAAGTATTTTGTAGGCCACACGGGCTCTGTTTTTCTCCCTTTGCTCATTGTCACATCTGCGCGTCTTGCATGTTGCGAAAACTTGGTCGTTTCCATTGCTTTGTGGTCCTCCACGTGAGGAGCGTGCCTCAGGGTTTTGGAAACTGTTCTTGCCTTGAGAGGTGTTAGGGTTTTCAGTGCACGGCGCTCGGGAGTAAGGCTCCTTTCCCGTTGCCGTGTCCGGTCTCGGTACGCACACGGTGGCGCGGTGAGCGGAATTGTCGGCTCCGAGGGCGTGCGTGCACTCAGCGGGTGAGGCCGGCGAGGTTCCCGGCGCAGGCTGTCGCTGTCAGTCCCCCAGCCGTGTGTGACAGTTGCCATCGCTCCACATCCACGGCGGGACCACCAACCAGCGGTCTGGAGGTTCTGGGGACAGCGTGGCGCTAGCTTGGTGTCTCTAGGCATTTCCCCGGAGGTCAGTGAGATGGTCCCCTTCCCGGCTGCGGGCTGGCCATTTGGCTTTCTTCCTGAGCATCTGGGACGGAGTTAATAGTAACTTGGTGTCTGTGGTGGCCAGTTCGGACACCTGTGACCTCCGGATCTCTCCCTGTTTGTTCACGTTGCTCTTCCCCGGGGCTGTTCTCCAACGTCTTCGCCCGTCGGGTCATCCTAGTGGACGCGGCCGTTGTGATTTCTGTCTTGTTGGTGGGGACGTTCTTCACTGGTGTCCGGGGTGCGTTGAAGTTGCTTGGACGCTGGGTGGTTCTTGGGAGGCTCGTTCCTGCGGCCCGTCCGGCGGGAGCATGGCACTGTGCAGGTAGCACCGCTTGGGCCCCGAAGTGAGGCTGCACCACTCCGGCACCGTGTTGGGGGAGGCTTTGCACCGCTGCTGGAGGGAGCAGGCCCGTTCTGGGCTGGCAGGCACCCTGGGGGCGATGCTGCGTCCTGTGGGTGGCTCTTCCCTGCACCCGGGTCAGTCTTCACTCTGCTGCTGAGCGCGCCCTGGAGGCTCCGGGAGAGCTGCCGCTTTCTTATTGGGCCCTCTGGCTGTGATGACAGCTGCGCTGGGCCCCGCACGCAGGGAGCGGGGGCAGTGAAGGGCTCTCTCTCACCATCGTGGTCCTGTACCGCCCGTGTCCTGGCCACGAGACCTCTTTTCGGACAGTCCCGGGTCCTTGTTCACTGCAGGAGGGCGCACTTGGTGTCTGTCCGTCCCGAGGGAGCCGCCGCAGGAGCGGTTCTGAGTGCTCTGGGCCTGGGCCCAGCTGCGTCGCCAAGCTGCTCCTTCCTGTGGGACTCTCCTGTCTTCACTCTCCTGAGGTTGCCACGTGTTTAATGGAATCGCTCGATTTTAGTGAAATCACCGGATTGTTCTTTGGTTTTTGTGTCGTAAGAACATCTGTCCTGAAGTCATAAAACAGTCTCTGATCCATCACTGTTTAGCTTCTCTGTTATCTCCAGCCCCTGCAGCGGTGCTGTGCGGTTGGTGGGGCGTCAAGACCGACCCTCCCCGATGGGTCTGAGGTGAACCCGTCGCCTTTCCCGCGCTGCTCTGCTCCTTTGTCAGTGGGCCATCGCTCATATTTGTGTGGATTTGGTTTTTAGACTCTTAGTTCCGGTCCAGTGGTTCTCCCTGGGCCCATTCCACACCCCCCACCCCCAGCTTTATCTTGGTTTAATGGACAAGATGGTAGGATGTTCAAAGTGTACGTTGTGATTGTTGGGGATATAGTGTGAATGGAGAGCTCTATGCTGGTGAACGCCTCCCGCACGTCCCTTCCTCCTGTGTGTGTGTCTGTGTGCGTGCTTGCATGTGTATGTGTGTGCGTGTCTGTGTGTGTGTGCGTGTCTGTGTGTGCGCGCGCCGCACTCCTCAGTTAGACAACAGGACGTGGCGAGCCCTCGTCACTTTCTGCCTTGGGTCCTTAGTCCTTTTCCTGTGACGGCTGGAAGTTTGCACTCTGTCACCTTGACTCCTGCGTCCCTGCTCTCTCTACGCGGTCTTGTAGTTTTACATGTGTTTGGGTTAGAGTTTGTACTTTAATGGTACTTGATTTGGGTAAAGCTTTTAAAACCTTTTTCACTCCGTGTCATAGCTTGAAACACCCTCAAGAAACCGTGTCGGTGTTGTCAGGGCGTCCGGCCTTTCATGCAGCGGCAGGGGCTTGGTGGCCGGCCCGGGGCGGGGGGCTGGAGGCCACCCCTGGCGTCCTCCCTGGCAAGCCTGCACTTGGGGTGGCCGCGCTGTCATCAAGGCCTTAGAGCATTGGCTGACTTCTCTCTCCCTCTCTTTCAAGTATTTGAATCATTTGTGGATTACGTGGCCGTGGAGCAGCTAGACGGCGACAATAAATACGACGCCGGGGAGCACGGCTTGCAGGTAATGTGGGAACGGAGCACCGCTTCCGCTCCGGGCCGGGCGCTCACTCTTGCCTTTTCATGAGCTGCTCGCTCCCAGAGCTCAGCAGATTCGAATTCTGAGTGCAGACATTGCGTTTGGGAGCTCCGATCACAGGGCTGGTGGGGCTGAGCAGGCCGAGGCAGGGGGGTGGCGGGGCGTAGAGGTGCAGCCCGTCTCTCAGGTAGCCTGTCACCCAGCGCACGGCGTTTCTCAAGGCGTCCCGCCCCCCGCTGCGTGCTGTCCGCTCGGAGCTTTTCCTCTGTTTCTCCCGGCAACAGCGACTCTGTCGCTCGGACTCCGCTTTGGGGCGTTCGTGTGGTGGAGTTCGCTTTCTAAAGGATCGTGACTCGCAGGAGAAGGAGTGCGTCCCTGTCTTGCTCTGTGAGCACATGCTGTCCCTGCTGGTCTCCCCCAAGGCCCCGCAGGGACCGCAGTCAGGCACAGAGACACAGCCTGGGGCGCGATGCGTCCGGCGGTGGGTGGGGCCCGCGGCGCCCCCACGACGCAGCCGTCCAGGGTCTGTGTCACACTCCTAACCCAGACACATTAGCTCAGGCACTTGCTGATTTCTTGGACCGTCCTGTTTGCCAGGCTTGCTCGTCTACAGTCCCTGGTGCTCATGTGCCCGCTTTCCAGGGGCCCATGGATCTGCCCTCTCCTGCGTGGCCAGGCCACTCAGGGATGCCGCCTCATGGATCAGAAAGTCACTTTGCAAACAGGCGGCTCGACGTGCTCAGGGAGCTCTTGGGTCAGCCCACAAGAATTGCCCTTGTCCACAGTGGGTATTTGGGGGTCTGGTGATTTTAGAACCACAGTCTCAGTGGACCATGGTGGAGGAACATTCTTTGATTCTTTGAAGTTGCAGGAAAACCACGCCGTTCCTGTGTGTGGCAGCAGGCTGCCGGGTTTTCCTTTTTCTACCCAGAGAAACTTAGTCCTCGTAAGCACGCTAACGCAGCATCAAAGAACATGGTGGCTTGTCCCAGCTCGGTTCCTCCGAGTGGAGCCCGGTCCCTGGAGGACGGGGGAGGCCTTGGTCAGGGGCTTGGTCAGGGGCAGGCGGGTCCTGAGCACAGATCCACGTTGCTGGTGCTGAGGACAATGTTGAGAAGCGGGTTGAACTGACACTGAGGGCAACTCTGATGCGAAGATCCTGAGAGTCCAGGGTGAAAGAGGCTGGTGTTGCCCAGTCCTCCTGATGCGCGGTTGTGTGTGTGCATCTCTGCAGACACCGCGAACCTTACAGCAGCATGATCCCAGGCTTCTGCCTCGCCATTCAGTGATGCTCTGTGCATTCCGGTATTTCCCGTCACGTTCGATGACTGTGTGACATGGCAGCGTGATTAAGACCTCATTTACCGTCCCAACGCAACCCTGAGTAAACCTCACACACCAGCTGCTACAGCGCTGTCCCGGCTTTCCTAGCAGACCTTGTGAAGTTTTTCGTAGAGCATCTTATCTTAAAATATTAATAAAAACTTTAGTTTTTATTTATTTTTGAGAGAGACGCACAGAGCGAGTGGGGAGGGGCAGAGAGAGAGGAGCTGTCAGCACAGAGCCTGACGCGGGGCTCGAACTCACGGACTGTGAGGTCATGACCTGAGCCGAAGTCGGACACTTAACCGACTGAGCCACCCAGGCGCCCTTATTTTATTTTTAAATATTTATTTTTGAGTGTCTATGAGCAGGGATGGGGTGGGGGACAGAGGGGCTGCAGTGGGCTCTGTGCTGACCACAGAGATGCAGGTGTGGGGCTTGAACTCAGGAACTGCAAGATCATGACCTGAGCCGAAGTCGGGCACTCAACTGACTGAGCCCCCCAGGCGGCCCTCTTTTATTTTATTTTTTAATTGAAGCGTAGTTGACATGCAATATTTTACTAGTTTCCAGTGTGCCGCGTGAGAGTTGGTGTTGACAGACATTATGAGATGTTCACCACGACAGGCCTAGTGGCCGTCTGTCCCCAGCTGCTTGTATCCCTACGTTGTGCTTTGAATCCATGACCTATTCATTTTATAACTGGGAGTTGGTACCTCTCTGTCCCCCTCACCTGTTTCGTCCCATCCTCCACCCCTGCCCACCGAAAACGACCCGTTTGTTCTCTGCCTGTGGGCCTGTTTCTCAAACAACATTGAAGGTGCCCCAGGTGGATACCCATGAACCCCTCCCCGCCAACCACTGCTGCTGCCTTTGCTCCCAGGACAAAGTAGGGCCCAGCTAAACTTCCGTTTCTTTCTCACTGTTCAGGAAGCAGAGAAAGGTGTGAAGTTCCTCACTTTGCCGCCAGTGTTACACCTACAGCTCATGAGATTCATGTATGACCCTCAGACGGACCAGAATATCAAGATCAATGACAGGTAATCCGTAGTGGGCGTAAAGTTAAGACTGAATCATCGCCTGAGTTCGGGAGGGCCAGTCTCCGTGCTTTGTTTGTTTTTTTATAATTTCGGTCCATCTCTGATATACTTAGGAGTTTCCTTGTGCCTCACTTTCCGAAGAGCTATAATTTTAAAGGGATAAATTCCTTGAAGAGTTTGAGAGGCTGCCCCTCCCGCAGCTCCTCTCCAGGAGCCCAGTCCCCCCTGTGCTCTGGCGGATGGATGTCCCCGGGGATGGGGGGTGCTTTCTGTTTCAGCTGGGGTAGCTGTTCCCGTGCGATTCTGTGCTCTCTCAGTTCGTATCGACTTCTGGAATGTGTCGGGATTATCAGGAAGAGGATGGGGGTGGATGTGTGTGCCTTAGTCCATGTGTCTTCCAGACGCCAGATAAGATGGGAGTACGTACACCCTTACCTGGTTTAGAGTACAGAACTTTTGTCCCGGTTAGTTTGCGCACAGGAGAGAGAGGGTGGTCAGTCAGCCCGACACTTGAGCGAGGATGGACCCCGTGCGGTGATTTGCCACCAGCCGGGTCTTGCCTGCTCATCATTGCCCGTGACCGCGGAGTGTGTAAGAAACCGTCTCCACCAGACTTCACGTGTTCGCGGCATGCGGCCTAAGCCCCACCTGCTGGTGGGTGTCCCTGGGTCCTCACCCCGCTTTTGTTTCTGCTTCTATTAGAATTAGTTCCCAACGTTAAAGAAAATCATGAGATTTCACATAAAAACCCAGATTTCTGGCATCTTCGAGGAATTCAGAACATTGGGCAGCCCAGGCGGAATTGCCGAGGGCAGCCCGGGGGGCACGGGGTGCCCAGGCGGCCGCCCCCTTAGACCCTGTGTGCCTCTCTCCTCCACATTCTCGCCGAGCCTCTGGCCTCTCCAGGCCGTCCTCCTCCCTGGGGCCGTGTTCCTAAAATGCCTGTGGATCCAGTCACGGACAAGTCGAGTTCAGGTGTCCTCAGAAATGCTGGGGTGCGCAGATCCTTTCTCACACATGTCCCCTGTTCAGATTTGATTCCTCCAGGTTTCTAACACCTGCAGCGTGTCCCCAGGGGTCTCGGTCCCGGACAGTCGGGGTCCCTCATTGAGACATTGGCAGTCACAGCCTAGAGGAGACCTGGGGTGTGGCATTCTCAGTGTAGAAGTCTGTCAGGTCCCCCCACGCGTTGTAGGCATTTTTCTCATTGCCGGTCTCGGATCTCATACTGCCGTATGAATCACTGTCCCCACGAATAGGGGCGGCCACAGAAGTGGTCCGTGGCGCCTCCCGAGTCAGCCTGCTGCCTCCCTCTACACAGACAGATGAGCCCGTCGGTTAGAACGTCTAGCAATAAAGCCTCCAGATGAAATATTTTACATGTCAGTGAAACCTGGATTTTTTAAAAAATGTTTTTTTAATAGGTTTGAATTCCCAGAACAGTTACCACTCGATGAATTTTTGCAAAAAACAGATCCTAAGGACCCTGCAAATTACATTCTTCACGCAGTCCTGGTTCACAGTGGAGATAATCACGGTGGACATTACGTGGTTTATCTAAACCCCAAAGGGGACGGCAAAGTAAGTGCTGGGCAGGGGGCAGAGCCGGATGTCCTGGTGTGTAGGGCCCTGACCCTGCACTCAGCTTCGCCTTTTCCTGTCCCCGCCCGATGGCCTGGCTAGTGCGGATCCCACCCCGGGCTCTGATGTATCTGTGTTCCATGCATCAATTGCCAATACCTTCAAGGCGAATAGTAAACCAGTGCTTGCACTTGACGTGTGCGTCTCTGCCACGGTATTGACCGTGGGACCTTTATCGTCTTAGCTGCTGGGAGGCACTTGCTCTCCACTTAGAAACCATCACGGCCGGGCCCGGGCGGGGGGCTGTGTGGACCGCACGCCGTTCTGCATGCCTGCTTGTCCGTGCTGTGTGATGCCCCCTCCCCTCTCCTGGTCCTCCCCGGGGGGTGAGGGTCTCCTCGGGGTCTGTCCGGGACCGTAGGGCCAGCGCGGAACAGAGCGGAGGCCGAGCCCACCGCACTCAGGCTGAGGACACGTGGGAGGGGAGGGACCTGCACAGCCCCAGACCGCAGTGAAGCCTTGCCCTGCAAGAGTGCCATCTAAAGCGCCTCGATCCGCAGTGAAGGGAGCGCAAGAGAAGTGCACTATGTACGACTCTGCTGACTTTTTTTTTTAAGCCAGACCCTCACTTGCTGTGACACCATGTCACGCGATAGGACCGCATGTCCCATTTAATTTTATAACCATGCCGTGAACCTCCATTTTATTGTCAGAGTCAGGTGCACTCTGTGTGATTTTCTCCCAATCTGTAAAGAGTTGTCCTGTTGGAAGATCGGATCTGATTTGAAATGGGCCACTTGAGTATGACAGAATTGCCGAGGGACGAATTCACGGTGGCCCCAGGACGCGGGCCGGGGTGCCGGCCGCTCCCCTGAGACCGTGGCCCGAGGCAGCGCCTGGCCCGGCACCTCGAGGCCCACGTCACTGGTAGGGAAACGCTGCGCCTCCTGCTGCATGCCCCTCAAAGCGCTTTCTCTCTGCCGCGTCCGGTCGCCAGTGGTGTAAGTTCGATGACGACGTGGTGTCCAGGTGCACGAAAGAGGAGGCCATCGAGCACAATTACGGGGGCCACGACGACGACCTGTCGGTGCGGCACTGCACCAACGCCTACATGCTGGTCTACATCCGGGAGTCCAAGCTCAGTGAGTAGCGCCGCCCCAGCCCAACCCCCGCGAGCAAGCTGGGCAGGCGCGCGGGTGGGGGTGCCCCCGGCTCCCGGTGCCGCACGTCGTCCCCTGAATCAGATCCGCTCTACTGACGGCGGCTGCGTTTGTCGCGCAGGTGAGGTGTTGCAGGCCGTCACCGACCACGACATCCCTCAGCAGTTGGTGGAGCGACTCCAGGAGGAGAAAAGGATCGAGGCCCAGAAGCGGAAGGAGCGGCAGGAAGCCCACCTGTACATGCAAGTGCAGGTCAGCCTCCCGCCCCTGGGGTGCTGCCTGGGCGCTCGGGCTCTGCATCCTTGGCTGTGAGGGGGGATGCATTTGAGCTCAGGGTGAGGGTCCGCGTCCGAAGTCCTCGGACCCCCGCACGCTGGGGCAGGGGGTGCATGGGAAGCACACAGGGGAAGGGCCTCGGGCGGGCGAGTTCCAGCCACAGGGAAGTGTGACCGGGGATGGGGATGGAAAGGGGGGCTGGACCGAGAGGTGAATCGCTGGGTGGTGTTGGTTCACGGCTCGGCTGCGATACCAGGAAACGGGCGTTCCTTTGAGCGAGTTGCTTGCCGGGAACAAGGCGCCAGCTCGCACGTACTGGCGGCACAGTGTCCGGAGACTGCCGCGCAGGTGGCTTTCCCGCTGGGGCTTCCGGCAAGTGGGCAGCAGCCGTGTGGAAGCGGACGCGTCTCTGTTCAGAATAAACGCCCCATGTCGTCTGTCGTCATCTTGATCCTTTTCTCCTTGGCTCTTCTGAAGAAGGCCCCTTGGAGCCAAGGGCTAGCTGTTTTTAGCAGTTTACCGTCCACACTTCGTTTGGGTTGGCATGGTCTCGTGGCGTTTGTGTGTCGCGTGGAAACTCTGTTGTGTGGTTTCTTGCGTGTTTGCAGATAGTTGCAGAGGACCAGTTCTGTGGCCACCAAGGAAACGATATGTACGATGAAGAAAAAGTGAAATACACTGTGTTCAAAGTATTGAAAAACTCCTCACTGGCTGAATTTGTCCAGAACCTCTCCCAGACCATGGTGAGTGCTGGCCGTTCTGGGGGTGGGTATTTCGGTCTCCCACGTCCTCCTGCCAGTTCTAACTGCATGGGGTCCGACCCGGCACCCGAGCCCCGGAATGCTCGTAGCCCTGAAGGGAGAGTCTTGTCCACGTCAGCAGGGGGAGCTGTAATTCTAACCCTAGAATCATCATATTCATTCTGAAGTTTTTTTTGGAGAGAGAGAGTGCGCTCCGTGAGAAGGCGAAGGGCACCGGGGGAGGGGGGAATCCCAGGCAGTTTCCGCACTGTCAGCCCAGAGCCCAGAGCCCATGAACCGTGAGATCACAACCTGAGCCCACACCAAGAGTCGGGACATTTAACCGACTGAGCCACCCAGGTGCCCCCATATGGAATTAAAATATGAACTGATTTTGTCTTAATTAGTTTAGTTTCCTTTGTCTTCCCCAGGGGTTTCCGCAAGATCAAATCCGACTATGGCCCATGCAGGCAAGGAGCAACGGAACCAAGCGGCCAGCGATGTTGGACAACGAGGCTGACGGCAACAAAACGGTAAGCGTCTCGGGGGCCGCGAGCCTTGTCTGCCTCTGGCCGCGCCTAGTGGAAGGCGGGTGTGTCTCAAACCAGCCTCTCTCTCTCTCTCGGAAATAGATGATTGAGCTCAGTGACAATGAAAACCCCTGGACGATATTCCTGGAAACCGTCGATCCCGAGCTGGCTGCCAGCGGAGCCACGTTACCCAAGTTTGACAAAGATCGTAAGTGCCCTCGGAGCGCAGAGCTGGCTCCCTGGACCGCTGTCTAGACACGCGGGGTCCGGCGTTCTTCCCTTGCAGAGAAATCTGGTTCCTCAGGTGGGCCCAACCGCCTGGCGGTGGCGGGAAAGGCGATGGCAGCGTTGAGTCCTCGTGGTCCGCCTTGGTCTCTGCCCCGAGGTCTGCCACGTGCCTGACGGGGGCTGGGACAGCGCCGAGCATGTAGACTCCTCCCGCCAAGGGCTGGGTCCTGAGTATCGCAGGCTTTGTGGCCCGGGCGGCCTGTGCTGCCCTAAAGCGGCCACGGAGAGTGTGTAGGTGGAGGGTTAGGCCGTTTACACGGCAGGTGGGTCAGAGTTTGCGGACGCTCCCTGGCTCCCTGTCTCCTCTTCCTTCTCTGGCAGAGACTCTGTATTAGCGTATTTCCATGGCAACAGCGCTCACCCAGCTAGTTTTTCCTGTTCTGGAAGTGTGAGAGTCCTGATGCCTTCACCGCCCACCTCACTGCCTCAGATTAGTGTCCCCGGGGGCTGGGTCAGCCTTTGATTAACTTCGCCATAAGCTTTTTTAGTTGCCACTAAGCTTGCTGTTCCTATTTTTAATACGTTGTCCCAAGTGCTAAGATCCTAACAGAACCTGTTTGCTAACCTTGTAGATGATGTCATGCTATTTTTGAAGATGTATGACCCCAAAACTCGGAGCTTGAATTACTGTGGGCACATCTATACGCCAATATCCTGTAAAATACGTAAGTCCTTGTGCCGACCCGTGGAGTTGGGTTTGTGAGCGTGGTGGTACGTAACACCTTCGGATTCTGTGTCTTTCTTGCACCCACAGGTGACTTGCTCCCGGTTATGTGTGACAGAGCAGGATTTATGCAAGATACTAGCCTTATCCTCTATGAGGTTTGGACGGCTTGCTTTTCCGTACTCAGTGTATCGTTGCAGAGCTGGGGGGTGAGGGGGGTCTCTGTTCGTTCTGCTGGCCCAGAGTTTACTGTTGTGCGAAGTGCGCAGCTCGGGGGTCCGCAGGTGGTGTGGGGCTGAGGGGCACGTTTGTAGATTTCTGACTCTTCTCATTTAGGGCCAGTGATTATGCCGTCTTTATGGATATTACTGTTTCCCTCGGCGTTTCCACTTGGGCAAAGTAGGGCTGGGAGAACCGAGTACGCAGACAGGCCGTGCGGTGTCTGGCCGTGTTAAACACGAGGCAGACGTGGAATTGCAACCATTCCCCTCTTTTCCTCTAGGAAGTTAAACCGAATTTAACAGAGAGAATTCAGGACTATGACGTGTCTCTTGATAAAGCCCTCGATGAACTAATGGATGGCGACATCATAGTGTTTCAGAAGTATGTACTCTTTGAAGGAGTTGATCACTTGGCACGAGTGTCGCGGTTTTCCCGTCAACCCTAGAACCAGGGGGCAAGATTGTATCTAGACCCCGAGTTACGTTTTGTTTGCGATGTCCGAGGTCGCTGATGGAAGCCCACCATCTCTCAGGCTGGGGACGGTGGGCAGCGAACCTCTTCTTCGTTTAACGAACGCCCTTACTTCCGAAGAGACCATGTTGAGCAGGGTAGCTCTTAGCGGGGTGGCACGCGTCTTAGGGAACAGCGCGGTGGTTTTTCCTTCCATTCGCCCGACCCTGTAATTCGGGGTGCACTCAGATCCTCGGGGCTGCTCTTGTGGCCCTTTGTGTGAAGGCAGCCTTTGGGAGGACCAGGCAGTGGATATTCTAGACTTGGGGACTCCCCAGCCCTGCCGCCCCGAGCAGGAGACTGGTCCAGAGGAGGCCCTGCCCTGAGGCGTTGAGCCTGAGTCCTCCCCCTCGTGTTTGGAAGTCGGAGGACACTGTCGTTTCTGCAGTGAGGTGAGGGGCAGCATGCAGGTGCAGGGCACCCCTCTGTGCTGTCCTGGCTGTGACCATGGTGGCCGGGACAGGCTGCGGCGTCCTAAAATGCAACTCGGAGTTTCTGTCCACTCTTGTTTGTGCCACTGTGGTTTGGGAAATGATGCCCTTTTTTTTCCTTTTTTTTTTTTTTTTTTTTTTAAACCGACAGCCTGGCCTGGGCTTTGATTTGGTCTCCCCACTGTTTGTTTCTTTCCTCCCACTAGGGATGACCCTGAAAACGATAACAGTGAATTACCCACTGCAAAAGAGTATTTCAGAGATCTCTACCACCGTGTCGATGTCATTTTCTGTGACAAAACAATCCCTAATGATCCCGGCTTTGTGGTTACGTTATCAAATCGAATGAATTATTTTCAGGTATTTGATCAATGCTCTTTCCCTCCGTACCCACAGCAGAGAGACTCAAGTTCTCGTTCGCACAGTGCTCGCTGAAGAGGCTGACGGGTTTGGTTCTGGAGGGAGGGAGCCCGTTGTCTGAGGAAGTTCCTGATTGAGGGGATTGGCCCTGTTCTTAACGTGCCGCCCACCCCTTCCTGCTCCCCCCATACCCCCTACACCCCCACATCCACCCCTCTCTGCTCCCCCCACATCCACTACACCTCCACATACATCCACCCACACCCACCATGCACCCACCTCAGCATAATTTGTTTCAGAGATGATAGTTGTAACAGCAGCTTGGCTTCATTTACAACATGTCATTGGAAAATAAACCCATCCCGTTGACCTCACCACTAAAAGTAAAAGAGTTCTGGGGCTCCTGGCTGGCTCAGTTGGAGGAATGAGTGGGTCTCGGTCTCGGGGTCGGGAGTGTGAGCCCCATACTGGGTGTAGAATTTACTCAGATACATAAACTTACAAAGGAAAACGGTGAAAGGCCCTGTGACAGGTGACTTCCCCAGTGCCTGCCCTGGGGGGGGGGGTACACCTGAAGGGGACAGTTCATTCCGGTGGGGGGCAGAGTTCAGGCCGTGGAAATTCAGCCTGTTGATTGCATGTGTAGCAACATGAGGTGCACAGTTTCAGTGGTCAGCTGTATAAGCAGTTGTCTCAGTTCATTCCCCAAAACACGACTTCCTTTCTGCCTCTGGGTCCCGTCCCTCCTCCCAGGTTGCAAAGACAGTGGCACAGAGGCTCAACACCGACCCCATGCTGCTCCAGTTTTTCAAGTCTCAAGGGTAAGACAACCAGAGGGATGTAGGGCTCGGGAAATGGGAGTATTCAGGGAAGGCCAGGAATATTCAGGGAAGGCCGGTGGTTTGCCCTTAGGCGCACTCACGGGTGTTTGTTTTAGGCAAATCGACAAGGCGTTTGTTGATGTGCTGTTTTCTTGTGCAGTTACAGGGACGGCCCGGGGAACCCTCTTAGACACAACTATGAAGGGACTTTAAGAGACCTCCTCCAGTTCTTCAAGCCCAGACAACCGAAGAAACTTTACTATCAGCAGGTAGGAGTCCGAATTCTTGTAACTGTGAGTCGGGAAGAGAAGGCTGGGGTTTTGTGGAGACGCGTCTGACGGTCTCTCTTGCCTAACTAGCTGAAGATGAAGATCACAGACTTTGAAAACAGACGGAGTTTTAAGTGTATATGGTTGAACAGCCAATTTAGGGAAGAGGTACGTTTTTTTAATGGAATGAAGTTGCACTTTTATTGGCGTTTCATGTTTGTCTGTCTAGCCCTTGAAAACGAACAAGAAAGGAAAGGTGGCAGAGGCTCTCAGTCCCCTCCTGCCGCCACGGCTGGAGCCTCTTAGGTCGGGGCACATGCCACCTGGCCCGAGGCCGTAGCTTTCTGGAACCCCGTCTGCCTCTGGGCCTCCTCAGGTGGGGCGGGTGCGGAGTCCACCGTTACTGAGGCTGGGCCCGCACAGAAGGCAGACCTAGCCCACTTGCAGGTGGTGCTTCTAGAAAGCCTGGCCCTGCTTGGACCCCAAGTGTTTTGCCTTTGTAGTCCGCCAGTCTTGAAGGCCGCATGCCATCCACAGGCCCGTCTGGGTGGGCGTGACAGGCTGAGCTCCCCAGCTCCGCCTCTGGGCGTTGCCTGGGGTGGGGGTGGAGGGGTCCCCAGGTTTGGGCAGGTGGGCAGAATGCACGAATCTGGGGCCCTCGGGTAGGGGTTCAGCCATGCGGTGGAGGGCTAGAGACGACAGAACCTCTCTTGCCGTTTTTTCGTTCCTCAAGCAAAATGGACGTGTTCTAGCAGACCCCTTATGTTTTCTTCAAAGCACTTACTTCACCCGGCCCTTTCCTAGGAAATAACACTATATCCCGACAAGCACGGGTGTGTCCGGGACCTGCTGGAAGAATGTAAAAAGGCTGTCGAGCTCGGGGACAAGGCGTCAGGGAAACTCAGGCAAGTATTTCCTGAAGCTGCCGGTGGGCCGTAGGGGGCGCCCCCAGACCCTGGGACCCACGCGCAGGGCTGCAACCTGTCTCCCCTGGCAGTTCATGAATCGTTCGTAATGGAGAGAGAGAGAGAAGTGGGACTCACATGGGGCCCATGGTCAGCCGATAGGGGACTCGAACTCACGAACTGTGAGATCGTGACCTGAGCCAAAGTCAGACAATTAACAACTGAGCCACGTTTTCTTCCTTCCCTGTATCCTGATTACTGGGCTGCAGTAAAAAAGAGTCGGTAGAAAAGCCGCCCGGGAAGGAGAGGCCGCAGGCAGAACTTGAGCCGAAGCTGCGCTTGGCCGAGCGTCAGGAGGCAGGGCGCTGCGGGTCCGCGTGGCTGGGGCTCAGGCCCAAGACGGAAGCCCCTGATTGACAGGCCGTGTTCATTGCAGAGGTGACGGCCCCTACCACGGGGCCTGACGGGCGCTCACAGGACACAACAGCCCTTGGGGCTGCTTGGTTCACACAATGTTTGCTCTGGGACATTCAGAAAAGAATGAGATCTTTATTCTCTGAATAGTAAGAGAGAAAAATGGCACAAGTCCGGCCCCGTTTGGAGCCGTTGCTGGGAAGGTGTGCCCAGTTCTGGGAGACCATCATTCTCCACCCTTTCCCTGCCCACATGCAGCCGCATCCCCTCCCTACGGAGGACCCCCCTCGGCCTGTTGTTGAACGGCACTCTCCAGGGGGGCCACTGATCAGCATTCTGTCCCGAGCTCCCCAGGGACACCTGCTTTGGACACTTCCAGTCTCTAAGGAAGAAAACCATAGGCAAACGTCGACAGCTTCGTAATAAAGAGTTTCCCTCCAGGAAAACTGCCCATCGGCCCTCCTGGCCGTGGAGTGGTGTGGCTCACCCCCCCGCCCCCGTTTTGTGCAGGCTGCTAGAAATCGTAAGCTACAAGATTATCGGCGTGCACCAAGAAGACGAGCTGTTAGAATGCTTATCTCCGGCCACGAGTAGAACGTTTCGAATAGAGGTAACCGGCCCCGTGGGCGCGGCGCGGGTCGCACACTGGGCGGTGGGACGGCCGCGGGCAGAGTGTGCGCCAGAGCAAGTGAGCCCCGCAGTTAACTTGACCTTCCCGCTGTCGGGAAGTTCGCGTTGCGCTGTGGTAAAATACACAGAATGTACGTTTTCTGTGGTGACTGTCAGAGGGGTGTCCGGTGCGGCTGCATGAAGCCCGTGGGCGCACGGAGCGGCCTTCCCCACCGGCCGCACCGCCCGGTGGCCCCCTCTGCTGAGACACTGTCCCTTCACGTGCAGCTAGCTGCCCGCCTGCCGTCCCCTTGGGGGCTGGGCTCTGGGGGCTGTGTCCCCGGATGGGAGCCCTGAGTGCAGCCTCGGGCAGCTCTGCTGGCAGGCTCTGGCTGCTGCCGGCCGGGGAGCATCTGCCGTCTCCACAGTGACCATCTGCCGTCTCCACAGTGACCGCAGTAGTGCAGACTTCGGTCTCTGGAAACCCAGGGACCCCTTCTGGCCAATCTGATCCCTTCCAGCTCTGAGCCACCCTCTAGAATATTCTAGTGAGAGCCGCACATGGCGTTGGGCAGACGCGGTGTGTGTGTGTCCGCGTGAAGTGTGCCGCTGGGCTCAGTGTCCCCTCCCCCCCCAGGAAATCCCTCCAGACCAGGTGGACATAGACAAGGAGAGCGAGATGCTCGTCACCGTGGCGCACTTCCACAAGGAGGTGTTCGGGACCTTCGGGATTCCGTTCTTGCTGCGGATCCACCAGGTGAGGCCGCTGGGGGACGGCCAGGGCCCGCAGCGCCCGGGGGGCCACGCAGCGAACCGGGGCCCCTGCCGCGGGGGGTGTGCGCACACGTGTCCTTTACCGTCCGCAGGGCGAGCATTTCCGAGAAGTCATGAAGCGGATTCAGAGCCTGCTGGACATCCAGGAGAAGGAGTTTGAGAAGGTAGCGCGGTGGGACGCGTGTGCGGGTGCCTGAATATTGGGTCCCGCGGCCGCCAGGCCTGGGCCGGCGGTGGGGGTTTGCGGGCACACGGGGCTCACGGGGGACGCGCCGTCTGTCTTTCAGTTCAAGTTTGCCATCGTGATGATGGGCCGGCACCAGTACATCAATGAAGATGAGTACGAAGTGAACTTGAAAGACTTTGAGCCCCAGCCTGGTAAGAGCCCCCTTCCCCCCCCCCCCCGGGGGGGGCCCTGGGTTCCGGTTCCTTCTGCGGGGCAGGGGGGCCCAGCGCGCGCCCCGGGGCTGCCGCGTCGGCACAACGGGAAGGGGGGCTGGGGGCGCGCGGGGCCTCAGCCGAGGGCCTCTCTCCCCACCAGGCAACATGTCTCACCCTCGGCCTTGGCTCGGGCTCGACCACTTCAACAAAGCCCCGAAGAGGAGTCGCTACACCTACCTGGAAAAGGCCATTAAAATCCACAACTGACCTCTCACCCAGCGCGTGCGGGGCGAGGGGCCGTGCGTGGGCGTGTGCCCCTTTTTAACAGCCGAGAACTTTGGTACGCGCGCACCCTCCGAAGTCTTCAGCAAGAGGATTTGCTGCTGATGTTAATTTTATTTTGTTGAGGCTGTTCCGTTTGGCTTCTCTGTATCTATTGACTGCCCTTTTTGAGCAAAATGAAGGTGTTTTTATAAAGCTTGGATGCCAATGAGAGTTATTTTATGGTAACCACAGCGCAAGGCAACCGTCAGCGTCCTGGGGGAGCGGAGGCAGGGCCGCGCGGCTCCGGCTCGGGGCCTCTGGGCTGCGTCCAGTCGGCAGAGGCCTGGGGTCGCGGGCACCAGCCCCGCAGCCGGCCTCGCGGTTAGGCTCGTCTGACGTTTCCCCCCCCAGTTCTCCTTTCCATGACCTTTTGTGCATCTGTAAAGGCAAGACCGAGAAACTCACAACCTAATAAATAGTGCTCTTTCCTTCACTGCGTGTGCTGTCCCCCTTCCTCGGTCCCCGCCCCCGCCCCCGCTGCCCGGGTCTCGGTAAACGCGTCTCGGTCCGTCAGCCGCTGCCGTCGGGCAGTCCGCGCGCCTTCCGTGCACTCGAACACGCTGTTCGATACGATTAAGGTGGAACGTGTGCTGCCTGTGGGCAGGCTGGCCCCACGGTCTCTACGGTCCGTACAAGCAGGTGAAAGAATTCTCCGTAGAATTGCCCCGGGGCGGAACCGACAGAGCAAGGAGAGAAGGGCCTTTCCGCAAAGAGGGCTCGCTCACGGCTCGCTCACCAGTGCTCAGCGCGCTGTTGACTCTGTGTAAAAAGAAAAAAAAAAAAAATGAAATTGTATATTTAACGAGTGAACATGTATAATTCGCCGCGGGAGGAGGTGACTTTCGGTCGGGTGCATCTGAGTGACTCACTGATGTTGATGTTCATTGTGTGTAGTTTTGTTTCAGTCCCAGCCTCGTTTCCTCTTTTTTTTTTTTTTTTCGGAGCTAATGCCGGCTGCGTGTCTAGTTTCGAGTGCAGTAAAATAGAATCAGCAAATCACACTTCCTTTCCATCCTTTCCCAGGGTTTTCGTTCATTTCTGTAGCAGCAGTGTACACCCACTCTTCCTGTATATTGCCTTTTTGCTGGAAAATGTTGTATGTTGAATAAAATTTTCTATAAAAACTCGAAGTCGGTGAGTGGCGTCGAGGTCGCGGGAGGCTTGTGCGCCCCCTGCTGGCGGGATTGCTCGCGCCTGGTCCTGGTTGCCCTGGATGTCCGGGGGTGGGGTTCCGCCTCTTCCCGGCAGCGGAAGGTTTCCCGGGAGGAAACCGGCCACAAGTCCCAGGGCCGCGACAGGGCGGGGCCCGTGGGCGGAGCCTCCGGCGTGGACGCGGCCATCCCCGCGCCGTCCCACCCCGCGCGCTCCCGGACTCTGGGCAGGTCTGGGCAGGCCGCGAGGGCCTTTCACTGTGTGTGTGACTGTGAGCCTGAGGATTGGTCTTGTGTTTCCGGTTTGGCCCCAGGTTGGCTCTCGTCGGGTCGCTGGACCAGTGCTCCTTTAAGTGACCAAGTGACTGTAGCAAAGATCGAAGTCGCGGACATGCGCGTTTACCTCTCCCTGCCCTCCCCGCCGTGGGGTTCGGCTCTGAGTTCATACCACTGATTGTGGGGTGCGGGCTGGAACACCCAACCTTTCAGACAGTTCTCTCAGCCCCAAGGACGTTCCCATCTGTTGACACCATCACAGTCCATAATGTAACGTGACCGAGGGGCACGGCCATCCCATGTGACCCTTCCCCGGGCGCCGTGTGCAGAGAGAAATTCCATTTTCTGCAACGGTGGTTCCTCGTAGGCAGTAGTCGCCTTTCCGCCGGGGGACTGGTGGCCGCCCGCCTTGGGCACCACCGCCTCCGGCACGAGGCGGTGGGCGTCTCCTGCCGTGTGTGCCGTGTGTGCCGCGTGTCGCCGTAGCCGTAAAAAGCGGAGTCTGTGCACAGCGCTGGGAGGTGCATCTTGGGTGCACGACAGAGGCCTGGGGCGAGGCACCCTGCAGCGGGGGTCCCTTGGGGTGGGTGGCCCCGACCGGAGCTCTGGGACGCATGGTGGATCCTCGTCTGGGCTCTGCCTGCGCATCTCTGCGTGTTCGGGGGCACCCCGTCCTGGTTTGCTTGTGTTTGGGGTGGGGACGTGGGCGTGTCTTGTCGCAGCGGGGGGCTGGGGAGCACAGCTCTGCGCCCCGTCTCTGCTGCTGGAGCCTGGAGGCAGTCCCGCGTCGTACTTGAGTGGATCGATGCGGCCTCGTCCCAGGCAGGCACAGTCACCAAGCCCCGACGTCGAGGGGTAAGGAGCCGGTGGGTGTCCGCTGGCGCCATCTGGGGAGAGGCTGCGTGAGCACGACCGGGGCCAGGCCTTGCCTGAAAACACAGAGAATGTGGACACGCCCTTCAGACGTCTGCTGGCTGCAACCACGGCCCCCCCGACTTCTGTGCGGGGCCCTGGCCTCTCCCTCCGCCTGGCTGTTTCTGTCGTGGCCCAGCGGTGTCCAGGAGCGCCTCCTGCCGCAGTGGAAGGTTCTGTCTGCGCGGCCCAGAGCAGTACTGCAGCCATGCATACCGAGATGCTCCCAGTGGCCGAGGAAGTGGATTTGTAATGGATTTGTCCTTTCACTGCACTTGCCACGTGTGGCCAACATCTCCTGTGCCAGAGGAAGCCGCTCCAAGCCGATGTCGTCAAGTTAGGGGTCGTTATGGTGATTGACTCGCCCGGAGCCTTGACTTGACCTAGAAAACACTAGCAGGTTTTCCTGACCTTGTCTTCCTGGATGTGTTTCCCGGATGGGAGCAAAGTTAAAGATGAAGCTGCCCGAGGCCTTTGCCTTGTGCCCCGGGAATGGGAGCCCATGCAGACCTGTCCTTCCCGCCTTTGTCTTTGAGGCTTTGAAGCCGGGCCACGGGGCTTAAGAGCGGTCAGAGCAAGACGCTCTGACCCACAGATGGATGGACAGACAGAGCCAGGAGGGGGCGTGTGGGTGCCAATGCCTCCATCTGGCCGGAGTCGGTTTATGTTCCCACACGTGAGCAGATGTTGGGAGGGAAAGCCACACCCCAGCCCCCAAGGTGCTCGCCTGTCCCCTCGGCCAGCACTGAAGAGCCCGTCCCTTCAGGCTCACTTTGCAAAGTCCGCCTGCAGAGATGCATTCTGGGCTGCATCGTAGGCCGCTTTCAGCCCTTGGCCTGCGGGCTCTCCACGCGACCACTGCCCCTCTCCCCTCCTCGCTCCTGCGCTGTGTGCATGGCTCGGCTCGGCTTGGCCTGGGTGCCCACAGCTTCCCAGGGTAATGCGCCCCCCGCCTCCCCGAGCGCTCCAGGCTGGCAGCGGCGAGCTCCCGTCCCGCCTAAGGCTCACGAAGCCCCACGCCCCGCGGCCTGGTCCTGGGACAAGGCGGGTGGGGCCCATCCCATCTGGGCTGTGGCCGAGCTTGGGGACGAAAGGAGCTAAGAGAACTGTCAACCGCTCTTGTAACAGCCGTCACCTTCCAGTGCACCCTGCTGCCTCTGGGCCGCCCCGAGTAACCCGGGGACTTGGACAGGTTGTGCGCCCTGGCTGGGCTCCAGGCTCGCCCCATGGAGAGCTGGCCCCTTGACCCAGCTCCCTGCTCCCAGGCCCTCCCAGCCGCCATCCTGGGTGGGAGGAGCACGGCTGTGGGGTCCTGGGTCGGGGCGCGCTCCGAGCCCTGGGAGAGTGGGACCACCCAGCCCAGCCTGATCTCCAGTGAGCTACCCGGAGAGTGTGTGTGGGGGGGGGATCCCATTAAGGCAGTGAGTGCAGAGGTCCTGGGGCCATGGGGCCGTAGGGAGAGGCCGGGCTCGGCCACAGACCCCACTTACTCAGCCCAACGATTGCTGAAAGACCATCCTAGGTTTTAGAAGAAATCGGAAGGTCTGGATTTTCCCTGCGAGTCTGCCAGTTTTTAAGTCCACGAACGACCTTTTCTTCCCCGGACAGGCAGGCTGTCAGAAGGGACCAGGGCCTGATCCGAGAGCTCACGGTCGGGAGGTGGCCGGGCCGTGCAGGAGCTCGAGGGCACCCCGGGGACCCACCGCCTTTAAAGACCAGTACGGTGGGGGCCGAGCTAGGCCGATGGAGGAGCCCCGCACACCGGCACCCTGTTGCCCTGCCGGCAGAGCCTTTGCCGCCAGAGGTGCCTGTCCTGGGACAGTGCTCCTGTCGGGACCCAGCTGGGGTCACAGTCAAAACCAGCCAGCACCCTGGTGAGCGTGGCCTGGGGACAAGGGCCTCGAGGCCACTTCGCCAGATGCGTCTGGTTGTGGCTCAAGAGCGGTCTTGGCTTCCTCAGCAGACCAGGCACGCCGGCGATGGTCCCCATGTGGCCTGGGTGCCCCCGCACAGGGGCTGAGCTCGCCCGAACCGGAGACTGGCTCGGTCCTGGTGAAGACTGCCCCTGGGTTCGAGCAGCGGGCGGGCCTGCCCCGGCCTCACGGTGATGGTGTCCTGCTGTGTCTGAGGTGGCACAGTTTCCTTCAGGTGTGGAGCCCAGGTGGGTGGACAACACAGGTGGTCTCTGTGTCCCCCGGGTCCCCCTGGCACCCCCACCCCGTCCTGCTGTATCACAGATAAGAGACTGGCTCCTGGGTACCCGGTGCCTGTCATGGGTCAGATGTTTCAGCTGCCTTTTTTTTTTTTTTTTTTAATTATTTATTTTTGAGAGGACACAGAACACAGGTTGGTGTGGGCAGAGAGAGAGGGAGGGAGACCCAGAATCCGAAGCAGGCTCCAGGCTCCAAGCTGTCAGCACAGAGCCTGATGTGAGGCTCGAACTCACAAACCATGAGATCACGACCTGAGCCGAAGTCGGACGCTCAACCGACCGAGCCCCTGGGCGCCCTGAATGCTTCAGCCTCTAACCCTCAGCACCTTGCTAAGATGGGTCCATCGAGGTGTTCAAATGGAGGCTCCTGGCTGGGTAGCCAGCACTGACTCGGAGGCCTGTGCTCTCCCCGGTTCTCCAGGGCATTGGGGTGCGGGCGGAGGGCCGGTTGCCCCAGTATCTTCAGGTCCAAAGAAGCCTGTCCCAGCGGGCTGCGTGCGGAGGGGGTCTCCCCTGACCTTGTGAGGCCTCTGGGAACTTCTCTGCCTGCTGACGGCCACTTCGTAAACTGCTCTACACACGCACACACGCACGCACCCCCCCCCCTCCAGTGCCTGGAACAGAGGGGCCCCGCCTGGGCTTCCGCATCTATAGGATGGGGGGCGGGGAAACATTGCCCTTCCCGGAGAGGGCGAGCCTCACAGCAAATTTAGTGCTTATGTATTTGCTTAAGCAATCTCTACACCCAACATGGGACTCGAACTCATGGCCCTGAGATCAGGAGTCACACACTCTTCTGACTGGGCCAGCCAGGCACCTGCTTCCCTTTCTCTCCTGTCTCCTAATTCTCCTGCATTCTTCCCCCCTTCTGTAGGAAATTGATTTTAATTGAAAAGATGGGTGAGTAACATTCATCCTGTTGTGCAAAATAAAAAATACCTTAGGGAGGGGCCTGGAGAGATTACTTAAAAATCTTTAAAAAAAAAAAA
>CM053564.1:6872027-6886969 GCA_028646485.1 Cryptoprocta ferox | reverse complement strand
CCAGAGTCTCCCACAGGCCCAGGAAAATGGATGCTTCCAGCATCTCCTAGGAGCTGACGACGTGGCCGGACCAGGTCTCATGCTTGGTGCCCGGGGCCAGATGCGTGATGACCACCTCCACGGCCTGCAGCTTCTCGTTCTTGGGGGGGATGGAGCACATCTTATAGGTGACCTCGTCGCCTTCCACGGGGACGTACTCCCCCTCCACGCTGCGGGGGCAAGGAGACAGCACTCAGTGCCCAGCGCTCGGCTCCAGGCCCAGGACCCCAGCCCACGCTTTCAGGGCATCTGTCCCTCCTGCCCTGCGCCCCCAGGGGAGCCCCCGTGTCTCCACGGGACCACGCGCTCCCCTGGCGCTGAGGCCCTGACCAAGCTCGGCCTCTGCAGGTGCTCACACTGTCCGTCAAATGGGCGCCACGGGCCCGTGGACAGAAGAGCAGGGAGAGCAAGTCTGGGCCAGAGAGAGGAGCACAAGGCCGCCCCGGTCCCAGGACGGCCCTGGAGCCCAGGCCGCGTGCGTCTCTGCCCTCCGGCTTCCCGGACACCCAGCCAGCCTGCAGCCAAGTCCCTTCTGTGCTGAACGAGTTCAGGAGGCTCCCCTCCCTGTGACCGCAGTCTCTACCGGACACAAGTCGCCATCTCGCCCACCCAGGTGCCCCCGAGGACACCTCCAGCAGGAGGGGAATCCCCTTCAGATCCTCGAACCGGTCTGCCGTGAGCGAAGCATCACCCAGGGGATGGTGTTTCCCGCTTCGACCTGGCCACCAGGAGGCTCAGCACCCCGGATGTCCATTTTGCTGCCCTGCCTCCAGCCCCATGGTTTCCTTCCTAACTCCCCTCCCGTGGGGCACTGCGAGTGTCCCTGGAAACCGCTGCAGACCCCTCCCACGGCCACACAGGCCTTCGTGCACACATCACACGCACGGCTTTACCAACTTCCTGCTGTCTGTCCGGTGCGGGGGCCGGCGCGAGGCCTGACGCGTACGGACTCTGGGGGGGCGAAGGGGTAAAGGAGGGATAACTCTCCCCTCACAAGAGACATTTGCAACAGTACCCCGCTTCCAAAAACTGTCTGCCGTGAGGCGTAGGACTCGGCCTGCCGCGGACTCAAAGACTGGGGGGGCGGGCGGTGCAGATGCCAAAGAATGGGGCAGGGGCGAGGGGGTGCCAGATTCGGTCCCCACAGAGCTGAAGGCGGCCTGGACAAGGGAGTGGAGCCCGGGGCCGCTGGACGACTTCCGGCCCCAAGGCCACGGATGTGCGGGCCCCGCCCGGGCCTCCCAAGGGCTTCCAGACCCTCCGGAAGGAAGGACGTCAGTGAGCAAGTGGCAGGAGAAAGGGCCCAGCTCCAAGCTTCCTTCCGGGAGCAGAGGGATGGGCGGCCCCCGGCCTCACCGGGCGGCTCCCCCGAGGCAGGCGGGCAGTGAGACTCCGGGTCACATGCAGCTCCCCCAGCGCTCGGGGGCGCGCCTGCCCCATCCGCCAGACCATCCCCCGGGCTCTCAACAGTCTCTCTCTCTCCCGCACGCACAGACTGTCACCTGCAGCCTCCCATGCGCCCTGCCCCCAAACAGTCACACGCAGGGCACGGGCAGAGACCCACGCCCTCACACGCAGCAGCCATCCAAGTCACACCCCACCCCCCGCCTCCTTGCCCGGCCCCAAACCGCCCAAGCCAGCCCTGCCTCACTCGGAAATGTGCAGGAAGATGTCGGGGCCGCCGTCGGCCGGGGTAATGAAGCCGTGGCCCTTGGATCGACAGAAGCATTTGCAGACTCCTTTGTAGACAGGACCTTGAGACGCCCGCACCGTCCTGAGAGAGAGGGAGAAAGTGTGAGGGGGGGGCCCTCCGGAACAGCCCCCCACTCTCCCTGGGGCACACCCAGCTCATCCCAGCACCCCCTCAAAAGCTGTGCCCCGGACAGCAGCCAGGGCCACCATGTACAGCCGTGCAGGTTATGCACTGCTCAACTCTGGGAGCCATTCACAAAGACTCCAATAAGAGTGACTTCTCGGACGACCCCAGGCCTCAGTTTCTCCATCCAGAAAGGGGGTGAGACTAAAAGCTCTGTGAGAATCCCTCCGAAGACTACTACTGACTGCAGCAGCCTCTACAACGTGGGCCTGAGACCTGCAGCTCTCAGGCACCATGCAGGTCCTCCGCAGCACTGTGGCCAGCCTGCTGCTGTCCCCATTTTGCAGCTGAGGAAGTCGAGGTGCCACAAAGGAAGAGGCTTGTGCATGGTTAAAGCCCAGTGCTTTAAGACCCCAGTGATTTCCTACTGAAGACCCCCAGCCTGGCACAGGCTCAAGGGGCCTGGGGCAGCGCCCCCCCAGAGTTTACAGGGTGCCTTCCCAGTCCACCGGTCTTTACCCCAACCCAAGCCTCCTCCCCACAGGACAGACCGGGACACTGAGTCGCAGAGATGGCCAGATACAGTGACCCTGGCCCTGGGCAGGAGGCCAGCCCGAGACTCACGCTGAGAAGGTCCTTGTCCGGCGGGTGGGCAGCGGGCTCGGGACCACGTTGCCCCGAAGCGGGGACGGTGACCGATCTCGGGCCTGCTGGGTGTCCAGCAGCCCGACCGAAGGCTGGTGTGTTGGGGGCTGGGGCGGCGGAGGCGGCTCAGATGACATGGCTGACCTGGGAGGAGACCGAGGGCTCTCAGGGGCCCGTGCCCGGCAAGGAGGGGCCCCTGGCTGCCGCCCTCCCCCCCGCCGTGTCTCGGAGAGCCCCGCTCTCGGCTGGAGAACGCGGGCGCGAGGCTCACGTGGCAAGCGATCGCCTCCTCCAGCAAGAGGCCTCCCGCGGCAGTGCCCCCACCGCCCCTCAGCATCGCTCTGCCCGGAGACGCCTGCTTGGCCCCGTGTCACAGACGCCACGAGTCCCCTCTATGCCCCCAGCAAGCAGCATAGGCCCCGCACACTCGGGGCCCACAGTCAATACTCGCGAAAAGGCAGGCGGGCGGGGACCCTTTGGGCCACCTGCCTACGTCACACTCCACCTACTCAACAGCCCTGAGCTGCTAAGTGTCAGGCACTGTGGCTCCAGAAGGCGCGGGCCGAAGAGGGCCCGGCACACAGCGCTCCTCCAAGGAGCTCTGGACGCACCCCAGAGAGGTGCCCACCCCAGGTCTGGACCCTCCAGGGGCTGTCACAAGCTCGCGCCCAGCACGGCGGGCGTGAGGGACCCAAAGTGGCGGGACCGCTGCAAAGACAGCGTCTCCACCAGGCGCTCAGTCGGGTTCGCGGCCTGCCTGGGTCCCTGGCCGCTAGGGGCTGCAGTTCCCTCGGTGACCCTCAACCTGCATCGGAGGCCAGGTCAGACTGGGCTGGGGGCTGGGGGGGGAGCGCCCGCCACAGCCGTGGCCCTGCTCTGGTGGCTTTGCCAAGAGCAGGAGGTGACCGCCTGCCAGGGTAACCGCGCTAACTCAGCCTTGGCTCAAGGTCACCAGGAAGGAGGGAGCAGGGCTCAGGGGCCGGGGTGGGGGGGAGGGCTGGGGGAAGTCCTTTCCGCTCTCTGGGACCAACATCCGTCCCCATCGTCCCCATCAGCAAAGTGGGGCGCCCGAGTGGGCGCGACCCAGCACCTGCTCAGGGCTGAACCAGGGCGGCGGGGATAGCGGAGGAGCCCCTAACTCCTATCCCCCCCGCCCCGGGAACACCGCGCCAGGCAGGCCAGAAGTGGGACGACGGGCTGATGCGGCTCACACGGGGTTGTCACACTGAACACATTTCAACCCAGCCTTCCAACTCCTCTTGGAAAAAAAATCTCGAAGCTCTGACAACCGTGAAGCCCCCGCCCCGTTCGCCACCCCTGCGCCCCTTATTTATACCGACTCTGTGGCCCCAGAGCACCTACATCGCCCAGCAGAGCCCCGTCTGCCCCTGCAATCCAGACCCCACAGGGAAACAGGCCTGGTTCCTCCCCCAAAAGGGCCAGACCCCCCCCCCCGCTCCCCTCCTCCACACTCTCCCCTCAGGCCCCCACACTCTCCCGTCTGGTCTCAGTTCTGCCTGGGAAGGGAGAGGGCCGGCCGGCCTCCTGGAGGAAGTGACATAGCTACCTCCTGACCCTTCTGTCAACTGCAGCCGCCGCCAGGGAGGACCGGGGAGCCCCCACCTCATAAAGGCCCCGGCTGCTCGGCTGGGGGGGGGGGGTCAGGGCCCCAGCACAACCCACCAAGACAGGTCATAGAGTCCTGGAATGTTCCGACGCTTAGGGTTCTGGGAAGGGTGCTGGCCTGGAGAAGGGAGCGCTGTGCCCAGGCCCTCCCTAGCCAGCAGATGGAACAGCAGGGGGAGGCAGGGAAGGGCCCTCCCTTCTCCCAGCCAGTCTCCTTCCCCTCCAAGGAGTCAGGCACATCTGACCTCACACCGCGGCCATGAAGTTGCAATGAAATAACACACGCTGTGCACTCAGCACGCTATCTACCCGGAACGAGCGAGCAGGGCCTGCCAGCTAGGGTGGCTTTAACTGCCACTGTAAGGTCATTCAACCAACAGCGGACCAGTGCCAGGCCCTAGTGCACGGCACTAGAGACACAGGGCCTGAGTCTGGAGTCAGAGAATAAGCAGGCAAATAGATACACAAAGAAGATTCGCTACAGATCCGCAGAAGGACTGATAAGAAACACGCAGGGAGAGAAAGAGCACGAGGGTGGACCTGAGTCTCTAATGAGGGGACAGCTGCGCCCTGAACAGTAGGAGCCAACCATTTGAAAACCAGAGGGAGACTCTTCCAGGCAGGGGGAACAGCCTATGCAAAGGTCCCGTGGTTGGCAAGAGCCGGCCCAGGTGTGGCTGAAGGCCAGCAAGGGGGCAGTGGGGAGGGCACCAGGGATAGAGAGCAGGGAGAAGGCCAGCTGAGGAACTGTAAGGCATCAACAACATCCTGCATGTCTTCCTTCCTTCGGCCTCGGGAGGGACGAGGAATCTGAGGGCCACACAGGGTCCCTCCACGTCCCTAGGGCCCAGCGCTGGGGCCCACACGAAGCAGAGTTCCCTCAAGTTTCTTTTTTATTTTGCTTTACTTTATTTTTATTTATTTTGAGAGAGAAAGGGAGAGCGTGAGCAGGGGAGGGGCAGAGAGAGAATTCCAAACAGGCTCCACGCTGCGAGCTGTCGGCACAGAGCCCGATGCAGGGCTCGAACCCACAAACCGTGAGATCATGACCTGAGCCGAATTCAAGTCAGATGCTTAACCTGCTGAGCCCCCCAGGCGCCCCAAGTGGGGTTCCCTTCTCAACGAGACCCAGAACCAGGGCGTCGGCTGGTGGCCCCTGTGCCCTCGGTGTGCTCTCGTGCTGGCCCGGCCCGGCAGGGGTGGTGGCGGTCACACTCACCTGGCAGTGTTAGAAACAGGGATGGAGGGGCGCCCGGGTGGCTCAGTCGGTTAAGCGTCCGACTTTGGCTCAGGTCATGATCTCACGGTTCGTGGGTTCGAGCCCCGCGTCGGGCTCTGTGCTGACGGCTCGGAGCCTGGAGCCTGCTTCCAATTCTGTGTGTCTCCCTCTCTCTGCCCCTCCCCTGCTCACGCTGGTCTCTCTCTCTCTCTCTCTCTCTCTCTCTCTCTCTCTCTCAAAAATAAATAAAACATTAAAAAAAAAAAAAGAACGAACGAAACCGGGATGGAGGGGCGCGGGGAAACCCCGGGGCCTTCACCACCACCCTGCCTGCCTCTCGAGCCATCCGAGCTGGAGAAGGGCAGCAGGGCAGCTGGAGCAGGCCTGGCCAGGAGCCAGCCCACCCCCGCCCGGCGGCCAGAAGGAGCAGCGAATGGCCTCTGTGTGGGGGAGGCGGGGTCAGAGTCCGGCCGTAGGGAAAGCAGCTGGGGGAGGGGGCAGTCAGTCACCCAGGGCAGCTGCGCCCCCCCCTGCCCCCCAGGCACAGATGGGGAGAGGGGTCCCGAGGCCCAGCCCCACCCACCAGCTCGGCCCGCGGCTGGAGGGGGCAGGGCCAGCTCTGTGCCTAACACCCTCCACACTCAACTCCCCACGGCTGAGCAGCGTGCAGACAGGCGCCTGCAGCTCACACTGGGATGGGCCTCGTCCACACGGACCAAGTCCCCGCCCCCCCCCAAGGCATGTCACAGCCACTGTGCTGTGCACACACACAGGCGTGTCACTGCCTGTGTGTGGGCACCAGCGGACCAGCTGGGGCTGCGCCTGCCCCCCCCCCCCGCCAGACCACCTAAGGACCAGGACGAAGGCTGCCTCCTCTCCAACAGTTACTGGGCTCCCAGGAGTTGGAAAGCAGGACGCACATTCCTGCCCCTGGGAGCTGAAGCTCAGGTACTGGAGACTCACAACCAGCAGGACAAGACCAGTGTCCTGGACCCCGCAGCGCTCACAGCACTGCACGCATCGCAGCTCATTCATCCCTGTTCCACTGATGGGAAAACTGAGGCACAAAGGGTCAAGTAACTTGCCCGGGTCCCCCAGCTGGGAAGTAAACTAGTGAAACACACAGTATGTCAGACAGTGAAAATGTTATGGAGAAAAAGCAGGCAGGGGAGGGGAGGCGTGAATGAGGGGGGGCTGCATTTTCAAAGCAGGTGGTCTCAGGAGGTGGGGGGCTGGGACACGCTCCCCTCCCCCGCCACCAGGTCCCACCAGGTCCTCACTGGTGCTCAGCCAGGGGAGGGGGGCCCAGGGTCTAGAGGTGAGGGAGCCAGGAAGCCAGTCCCACCCTGGCTGCCCTCAGGGAGGGGTGTGTCAGCAAGGCCTCCCTCCCGATCCCAGGAAAGGGTGGAGAAGGGGGGCCCAAAATAGCCTGGGAATTTTCCACAGGCGTCGTCAGAGTTCAGCCAGGCACCACGCTCGCCCTTCCTGACAACCCCCCTCGACCCGCCCACATATCTGGGGGCTCCAGACAACCCTACAGACCCCCAGTTAGCCCCCACCTCCTACCCTCCTGCCCCAAGAACCCACCAACCAGATCCAGGTTGAGTCAGTCTTAAGCCAAAGAGCCGGGGACTTAGTCCAGGGGGTGGAGCCTTGGCAGTGTTTTCAGCCATTTACACTTTAGTGAGAGGGAGTTCGCAGTTTATTTCCCAAGGCTCTACTCTCGGTAGCTTTCACACAACTCCTGAGGGTAGGAAGGTGGAGACGTGGGGGAGCCCCCAGGGAGACCTGGGTTCAAGTGGGATGCTTTGTTCCTCACCGTGGCTCTTGGCAAAGCCAGACCACGCCAAGCTGACGCTGAAAACTGGGGTGCCTTGAGCCCTGTGTGGGTTTCTGGCTGGGGGAAGGCAGACACACAGTCGCAGGGCCAGGCCACTGCTGGCACGTGGGGATGGCTCCGAACTAGTCCACACAAAACGAAGGGGGCAGGGCACTGAGGAACCAGCCATGGTCACGGAGGAAAGGGGACAGCAGTGAGGCTGTCCCCATGTCCACTGCCCACCAGCCTCGACCGCGTCAGGCTCTCCGCAGGGCGTCCTCACGCGCGAACTAGATTCACCCACACATCCGCACAACAGGGCGAGGTGCCTTTACCATCCCCATCTTACAGGTGGGGAAACTAAGTCACAGAGGGGTGCTCACACTTTGGTGTGCCCACAAGTCTCCTGGGACGGGGATCAAATGCAGAATCTGATTCTGAAGGTCTGGATGGGGCCTGCAATTCCCAAATTCAACAGCGCTCGGGGTAAGACAGACGCTGCAGGTCCAGGAAGGCGCAGGAGCCGCAGAGTGGCCGGGGGGGACGGCCAGGGGGCACAGCTAGTGGCTGGCGGGACCCAGGCTGGAACCGGGAAGGGGCGAAAGGGAAATCTGGGGGCAGAAAGAGGAGGTTCTAAATGAGTCACACACTTACTCTAGCGCACCCAGGTTCCTCTGTAAACTGAGGCCCAGCCTCGGGGACTCCCCTCCCGAGCTCCAGCCCAGCTGGGCCCCAGGACCAGGTCAGCTCCGCTGAGGCCTGACAGAGGGGACCCAGGAAGAGAGGCCCCAGGAGGGGGCCGGAGGCGGGCCTCGGCCACATTCGCCTCCATTGTTCGGGAGCGAGCGGCTCCCGCGGGGGAGGGAGAGGATGGAGAGGATGCAGGGGAGGGGCGGGGGAGGCCAGGGGAGGGAAAGGGAGCTGTAGGGGAGGGGCGGGGACCGGGCCGGCTGCGGAGACAAACACAAACAAGGCGGGAGGTGCCGCCCGCGGAGACGCGCGGCCCGGAGTCCCCTCCGGGCCGCGCCCCGCCGGGAACTGCGCTCCCGCCCCCGGGGGGGCCCCAGAGTGCCGGGAAGGGGCCGGGAACCCGAGGATCGGCGGCCCCTCCAGCACTGCCCGCCCCACCCCGGAGCACCCCGACGGCCTCGGCCAGCACCGGCCCCGCCCAGCGGAGAAGGTCCCCCGGCGCCGCGCCCCCCGGGGCCCTGCGCCCGCCCCAGCTCCTAACCAGGACCCCAGCACCCCCAGCTCCCGTATTCCCATAGAGCATCCTTGCCTCCATCCCCTCGGAGGCTGCCCCGAGTTTCGGGCCTGACTGCTCTTCGCTCCCCCAAGTGACCCCTGGCGAGAGACCTCGCCGCTCCATGCCTCAGCCTCCTTGTTTGTCAAACGGGCCGGTCACGCCGCACCACGGACCGCGGACGTGCCAGCTACAAAGCGCTCAGCCAACAATAGTTGAGTCGCTAATGGTGGAACTGTCAGGCATGGGGCGACCTAGAATAATCCCTCCCATTCCTGTCGCTGCTGATGGGACACAAACGAAAAGCCCTGACTTTGCCACTCCCCGGGACAAAGGAAGGCCGTCGGCCTCGCAGGGGAACGCACCCTCCACCGCGCCCCAGGACCCCAGGGGGCCTCGCTGGGTCGCGAGGCCACAGGACCCAGTTCTCGCCCTGGAAGGGCTCGGGCGCCACTTGGGGGGATGTGGGGGCGGGAGGACAGACAAGCCAGCACTGAGAGCCCGCAGTCACCAAGGCCGCCCTGAGAGCGGGAGCGCAGAAGGCGGCGGGGAGGGCCCTCCGGGGGGCGAGGGAGGGGGCTGCGTTGAGTCTTAAAAGGATCACTTCAAGGCATGGGGCGGGGGCTCACTCCCGGCGGAGGGACTTGCAGGCGCAAAGGTCCTGGGGGAGGAAGGGCGGGCGGCAGAGGCTGGAGAACGTCGCGGTGGGAAGTAACAGAAAGCCCTGTGGACCAGTTTGGGACTTAGACAAAAGGGCCATGGGCGGGTGATTTCAAGCCGGGGAGCTGGTTTGAGCCGATGGTGTCTACAAGTTCCCTCCGGCTTCCGAGAGGCAAGAGTAGAGACGGAGACAGAAAATATCAAAAGAGCAAGCAAAAAAATACGACAGGAGCCGACGTTTCTCACACCCTTTATGAGACGGAAAACTTATGCCACCGGTCTACAGACGGGGAGACTGAGGCTCCGGGAGGCCTCCCGTGGTGCACGCAGCTCCACCAGCGGGAACCGAGGCCCTGCGCGGAGGCGGCGGCTCCCCCATCCGCCCACCCCACACACACAGCCACTCCCAACCCCAGCGAAGACGTGGGCGCAGGGGGCTTCCTTTAAAAAAAAATCAAAACACGACGTTGCATTTCCGGCCTGCACACGGGCGGCCGGCGGGGCCCGCGAGCAGGGAGCCTGCGGGCGCGGGTGAAGTTCTTCTCCTCCCCCCAGAGGCCCCCCATCCGGGCGCAAACGCTCGGCGAGCGCCCGGCGGCTCCTCCTCCCCCAGCTGCGGCCAATTGCGCGGCGCCAGGGCGGCTCCCCCACCCCCACCGCTCCGGCCAGGAGGGCTGGGGTCCCGCCGCCCTCCCCACCCGGCCCAGCGGGGGGCCTGCGCCCCCTCCCCGCGCCGCGCCCCCTCCGCCCCGCGGGTCCCCCCACCACGCTCCTGCCCCCAGGCGAAAGCGAGGGGGGAGGCTTTCCCCGCGCGCCGCCAGCGCTGCCCGACGCCCGCCCCCAATCCCTCCCGCGGCCGCCACACCCGCCCCTTCCCGGGGATGAGTAACCTGCTCTCCCCTCCCAGGCGGCGGCGGCCGGGCATTTCCTGGGGGCCCAGACACCCAGCCCGGAGCCCCCTGCCGGCGGCCCGGAAGACCCTGCGCGAGGGGGCTGAAGGCGGGCCGCGGCCGCAAGGAGGCCGACGTCCCGTCCCGGCGGCTCCCGGGGCCCCGAGGCGGGCACCCCGCCACACCCCTGCCGGGGGGCCCGGAGGAGCTGCCTACCTGCGATCGGCTCCGCTCCGCCAGCCGCTCGGCTCCGACTGCCAGAGCCTAGCTGGGGAGGGGGCGTGGCCCGCGGGGCGGGCCCGCCGAGGCCCCGCCCCCACAGGCTCCCAGCCAATGGGTCGGCGAGCCGGGGCGCCGGACGGCCAGGGGGCGGGGCGTGCGGGGGCAGCCCCGACGGGACCTTTGTGTCCGCGCGCGGGACTGGCGGGAGCGCGGGTCGCCCGGCTCCGGGGGACAGGGGGGACCGCGGCCCCTCGTCCCGCGCTGGAGCCGGGAGGATGCCCGCCAGGGCTACACGCACGGTCGGAACGCTCCCCTGAAAAGTGGAGGTCCGGTTCAGGTCCCTCCCCTAACCACGCGCTGCAGGTCCCGCCCCGGCCCCTGCTGACCTCAGCCCCAGAATCCGGAAGGCCCGGGGCGCCTCCGTTCCAACGGAGAAAAAGAGCTCCCAGAACGATGAGAAAGAATAAAAAGAGAGGTAGAACGGAAAGGAGGAAAAAAGGGAAAAAGAAAAGAAAAAAAAAAGAGGGAAAATTGTTAATCTCTTCTCTTGTTTTGTTCTTAATTTGCCTTCCCTCCTGAGTCCTCTGTGTCTGCCGATAATTGACAATACTCTCCTTTTATAGGAGAGAAAACCGAGGCATAGAGAGAGGTGACCACAACCCGCCCCCTGCCGGGTCACTGCAAGTCTCTGCAAGACGAGCCCCTAAAAGCAAGCCCAGCCCTGGACCGTGGCTCAGGTTGGTGGAGGGGCAGGGGAGGAAACCCCGTAACTGTCCCCGGGCCTATAATCCCAGGACTGGAAGTGGCACGTGGGTCCCTGCCGGAGCCCACCAGCTCCGCTGGCCTCCCAGTGCCTCCCTCTCTCCCCTCCTTTTCCGCGCCACACGCGGACCACCGCGGACACAGCAAGAACACAGTCGTCCACAAGCCAGGAAGACGATCCTCCACCAGGACCCACAGCTCCTGCATTCTGACCTTGGACTTCCCAGGCTCCCAAAAACGAGAGAGGTCAATTTCTGTTGCTTACTGCCACCCAGTCTGTGGCGTTCTGTTATGGCAGCAGGAACAGCCTTTTCCTTCTCAACTAACCAGAGAATTTTTTTAAATTTGGTTTATTTTAATTTTTAAGTTTATTTACTTTGAGAGACAGAGACAGCACCACTGGGGGAGGGGCAGGGGAGGGAGAGAAGATCTCCAGCGGGCTCCGCCCTGTCAGCACAGAGCCTGATCCGGGGGCTCGAACTCAAGAACGTGAGATCCTGACCTGAGCTAAAACCAAGCGTTGGACGCTTAACCGACTGAGCCCCACGGGTGCCCCAGCCTCTGAGAATCTCACACTTGAGTTTGCTGCAGTTCACTGGGGGTGTCGTCCATGCCAGGCTCTGTTTGGGGCCCCACCCAGTTCCCCGCCCCAGGGAGGTGCCGCCCCCAGAGGGATGGCAGGCAGCTTGATAAGGGGGGTGTCAGGTGGTGGGCTGGATAAACGTCCCTGGCTCAGTGAGTGCCCTGCCCTTGGCCCTGTCAGAGAAGGCAGGTCCCGTGGAGTTCTCTCTCCCAAATTGCCGTGGCTGGAGGCTCCTGCAGCCCGAGACAGCCCCCCATCGTGGCCCCGTCTCATGGCATTGGCCTAGTGGCCAGACCTGAGCCAGCAGTAGACGAGAAGGTCTGGCCTGCCTTTTCTGTTATCCAGCCAGCCATCTGACAAATATTTATTACCCCTGAGCTGTGTTCTAAGCCCCAGACTAAACAAAACTCATGTTAGTCCTGTCCTGCCTCCCCACCCCCACCCAGAGGGTTACAGTCTAATAGGGGAGGCAGATGTTAAACCAGGAATCACAACGGTGTAAAGTCCCGCTGTGTCCACAGCCGGCACGGCCATCATGCTGGAGAAGCCAGGAGAGTCTTCTCTGGAAAGGGCAGGTTGACCTGGGATCTTCTGGAAGACCAGGAATTAAATAGACAAAGGAAAGGACATTCCGGAGAGCGGGTAGAGCATGTGCAAAGGCCCTGAGGCTGGAGTGTGGTGGGGCTAGGACACCGGTGACATGGCAGGAGCCAGAGCAGGCTAAATGGATGGGTCTCCGAGAGCTTCACTTGAAGAGTGACAGCAGCCAGGTAAGGTCTAAAAGCAGGGATGACATGGAGAGGTTCCCCCCGCCAAAGTATAACTGTCCACCCATCTGTCCGCCCCTGTTCCCTCCTCCCATGCCTTGTGCGTCCCCTCATGTCCCTGACCTCACTTGTTTTCCGTGCAGCCGCCAGAGTGAGCTTTCGAAGGCATGCACCCAACCACGGCTCAAGAGAACATTATTCCTGACACTTGCCGGAACCGCAAGACAGACTCTATCCAGGACTCCGGCGCCATCGCAGTTGGGTTTTGCATTCAGGGAGCGAGGTGGAGCTCAGCTCCAAATGCGGGGCGGAACGTGGGGGTGTGTAGTCACAGGGCAGGGTCCGCGGGTGTGAAACTGCAGGGGGAGGGGGGCTCCGGCTCAGCTGGGAGGAGGAAGTGGGTCAGACCCCGAGGCAGGGAGGGAGCTCTGGCTAAACCCACTTGTCAGGATTCCTGCCCAAACTGTACTCTGCAAGGACAGGGTGGGAAGTTCAAGTTTGCGCCCCGGCGGGCAGAGGCTCAGAGGAGCCTAACGGAAGTTTGGTCAGGGAGACAGAGTGCCACCAGGTCGTCCCGCCCCTGCTCAAGACCCTTCAGTGACTCCCTACTGCTCTTTTAGTGAAATCCAGACTCCGCTGCTCAACACTTCAGACTGACTTAACGTAAGAAAACTCCAGTCAGGGGCTTCGGCAAGCTGGAGGCGCATGTCTGTCGTGGACAAGACTGCAGGGGTGGACATGTCTGGGGTGGACACGGCAGGTCTGGAGGCCCCAAGGATGGACGCGGTGTCTCCACATGCGTTACCCCTCAGCAGGTCCCCTTGCTTGGCACCTCGGTTTTTTTCATCTGTAAAATGGGGACAATGTCAGCACTTCTCTCCAGAAGTGAAAGTGTGGAAGTGAAAGAATGCATGAATGCTTAGCACACAGCCTGGCACCTTGTGAGAATTTGTTTTTTTTAACGTTTGTTTGTAAATGTTTATTCTGAGAGAGAGATAGCGAATGGGGGAGGGGCAGAGAGAGAATACCCAACACTGTCAGCACACAGCCCATTGTGAGGCTCAAACTCACAAACCGTGAGATCATCACCTAATCTGAAACCAAGATGCTTAACCGACTGAGCTACCCAGAGGCCCCTAAATGTTTATTTATTTTGAGAGAGAGAAAGAGAGTGCACACTGGTGGGGGAGAAGCAGAGAGAGAGGAAGAGAGAAAATCCCAAAGAGGCTCCGCACTGTCCGCTCAGAGCCCAACGGGGACCACCTTCCCCTTCCCCCACCCAGGCGCCCCAAGAGAATTATTATGATGATGATAATTTGCTTTTTTTAAAAAAAAACATTTAATTTTTTAAATGTTTTATTTTTGAGAGAGAGAGAGAGAGACAGAGCATGAGCAGAGGAAGGTCAGGGAGAGAGGGGGACCCAGAATCCGAAGCAGGCTCCAGGCTGTGAGCTGTCAGCACAGAGCCCGACGCGGGGCTCAAACCCACGAACTACGAGATGGGACCTGAGCCGAAGTCGGACGCTTAACCGACTGAGCCACCCAAGTGCCCCAATTATTTGCTTTTTAAAACACTACTTGCTTAAATCCAGGTGTCGCGCTAGCAACAACCAGAGCCACCCAGTTCTGCCCCCTACCACGTGCCAGGCACACTGGGCACCTTAACCTGTGTCAGCCCTGGGGACCAGCACCGTTTCACTTCTGAGGTCCTCGTCACAACCCGGAAGCACTCTCGTCCCACTCTACGGGTGGGGAAAGGAGGCTCAGAGCAGCAGTGCGACTCACCCAAGATCACACAGCAATACCTGGACAGGCCAAGATTTGAACATCGCCGTTCACACCCCAAGGTGCTCATTCCCTAGGTCATTTAGACTCAAGTCCCCTCCCCAGGGTGTGTCGCCCCACTCTCAGCACTCCCTGCCCAAGCTCTGCTCACTCCACTGCAGCCCTACTGGATACCTCAGGGCCTTTGCACATGCTGGTCCCTCAGCTGGGAATGGTCCTCCCCCACATCTTCCCATGCTGCCTCTTTCTGGTCATTCCACCTTTGCCTTCGGGGTGCACCAAAGGTGGTACCGCCTAAAATGTGAGCGTCCTAAAATGTGAGATAAGGGCAGACACCTTATCTGCCTCCCATGGTTTTGTATGCCCGACACATAGTAAGTAGGTGCCCAATAAACACCCATTCAAGAAATAGGGGCAGGAGCTCAAATATGCAAATACGTGCAGATGGAAGGGTGCATAACCACACCCCCCACCACACAGCTCCTGGGGCTCTCCCCCCCCCCCACCCCAAGAGCTTTCTCCGTCTAGAAAGTCTCCCTCCCCTTCTCCAGGCAGGCCTGGGGGGAGGGCTCTGTCCCAGAGTCTGAGGACAGGGGTTTGGCAGCAGCCACCAGGGAAGAAGGAAGCGTGTCACTCCCTCATCTGGGTGCCTGCTGACTAGTGAGGGGACTTTCATGGGTGCTCAGGGCACGAGACCCTCCCTCCCCCCGCCCCCTCCCATCCCCTCTTCCCTTTCCTCGCCCAAGTAGGCAGCGGGGCTGGGGGCGCACCCCGCCTCACACTCTTCTAGACCCCAGCTTGGCGCAGCTGCAAAGTCAGCCCAGAGTAGTTAGGGGGTGCCCCAATGTGACCCACCCAGCAAGTCC
>CM053564.1:6813118-6865286 GCA_028646485.1 Cryptoprocta ferox | reverse complement strand
GAGTACGTCCCCGTGGAAGGCGACGAGGTCACCTATAAGATGTGCTCCATCCCCCCCAAGAACGAGAAGCTGCAGGCCGTGGAGGTGGTCATCACGCATCTGGCCCCGGGCACCAAGCATGAGACCTGGTCCGGCCACGTCGTCAGCTCCTAGGAGATGCTGGAAGCATCCATTTTCCTGGGCCTGTGGGAGACTCTGGGGGGGAGGAGGAGGCAGGACCAAACTGAGGATGACGGTCCACCGCTTGAGATGGGGCTTCCAAGGGGGGAGCACGGTCCCCTTCGAGCATCTTCCGGAGGAAGGGGCGTGGGGGGCAGGCACGGGGGTGCTCTCGGCCACCAGCACAGCCTCGGACCATTGCAACAGCCTCTCACCATCTGAAAAGCATTAAAAGCATGGAAAAAGGAGGGGCGGCTGGTGGCTGAGTGGATGTGGCCCAACCCCAGCCCTGGGGGGGGGGGCGGGGGATGGGTCAGGTGGCGCTTCTTCAGCCCAGAGTCCCTTGTGCCTCTCTGGGGGCTCAGAATCCCCGGATCCAGCCCGCCCTGGGGCTGATGGGAGGCCCCGAGCGTGTCCAGGGGTGAATTCCCACCCATGCGCCCACCCTCCTCGTGGGTCTGCTTGGCCGCGCGCAGGGCAGGCTCTTTTCTGTGGGGTCTGTTTGGTTCATTCCAGGGGAGCCAGCTTCCTGGGGGGGGGGGAGGGGGGCAGGGAGACGGGGGGTCTTCAGTGCCTTTGCAGTGGGAAGAGGCCCGAGCCGGCGCCTGGGGAGAGCAGTTTCTCTTGGAGCCCGGAGCCCTCCCGACGGCCGCGCCGTGCTCAGCTGAATCCTCTCTTAGGAGCCTGGTCTCCTTCTGCCCTCAATTTGGCAGACATCTCACAGCCCTGGTCATTTAGGTGGTGGGGCAGGGTCGGCGTGGGCGTGGGCGGGTCTTTGTTTAAATTCAGGCCTCGGCTCAGATCCTTCCAGAACAGAGTCCGGCGGTGGTGGCTCGCTTCTCGACAGCCTGGTAAAGTCAAAACTTGGGAGAAAATGCACCTTTGGTGATGGGGTTTTCCTGAAAACTGGTGTTAAGAAATGCCGAGGACTTTTTTTTCGTTAACAACCAAGGTCTCACCCAGAGCCAGCCCTGTTTGCACTTGGCCGCCGGCATTTCGAACTTGTGTAGGTATTTTCCGGTAAACAAACACTTCGGGTTTTCTTTGCGGTGGTCGGCTTTGGCTCTAGTTGTGATTTGAAAACAGAAATAGCTGGGTAATAACGTTTGGAAATATGTGGCTTCTGTGTACTCAAAGGTCCCTTTTGCCAGAGTTGCAGGGAAGTGAACGGTGGCGGGGTGGGGGACGGGGGGCGGGGGAGGGGGCGCCCTGGCGGCGCCGTGTTAAGCTTCCCACGCTTGGCTTCAGCTCAGGTTATGATTTCATGGTTGGTGGGATAGAGCCCCTCGCTGGGCTCCACGCTGTGGGTGCGGAGCCTGCTTGGGATGCTCTCTCTCTCTTTCTTTCTGCCCTTCCCCTGCTCGCTTGCTCTCTCTCGAAAAAAAAAAAAAATTAAAAAGTTGGTTTGGGAGCAGACCGCGATGTTGCAAACGAGGGAGCGCGGCCCATGGGTGCCGGAAGCAGTGAGGCCCCCACGTGTCCCGGTCTGGGGGTGGGTTTCAGTCTAGGAATGGCTTCCTTTGGAGGATGGAACTGCCTTGCGGACGGCGGGTGGGAGCCGTCTGAAAATTCCGAGCAGGCGTGTTCGCGGCGTGGCGCGGACAGCCCCGGGCGGTCCGCGGTGGCTCTGCCCTTCCCGGGCCTGCTGTGCCCGCGCAGGGTCTGCCGCCCGCCGCTCTGCCCGCTGCTGGGTCCGGGGCGGCCCTTGGCCTCCAGCCTCGCGTGTTCCCAGCGGTCCCCTGGAAGCCACGCTTCCGGAGCCGCTCCTGCTCCCAGAGGTCCAGAGCCTGTGTCTACACTGCCCCCCCCCCCAATCCCCTGGGGGTCTCCCTGGTTTTGGCCTCGCCTTGGGCAGGCGTTCCGGGCTCTGTGCGGACACGGAGTCCCCGTTTACACAAGCTCGGGGGCGGGGGACGCCTGATGCCGGTGAGGAGCTGGGGTGGCGTCCGGGACTCCATCCCTCTCCCCACCCCCCACCCCGCCCTCCCCCTCGCTCTCAATAAAGTGTGTTGTGTGCAAGGCTGGGTGTTGTCTGTGGGGGCGGAGGCCGGCTTCTCCGTTAAGCCAGCAGGTCGGGCGTGTTCCCAAACGAGGCTGCCACACTCTGCTCTTCCGTCTGCCTTTCGTGGCTGGTGAATAAGAGAGTTGGGATGGTCCCCTCTTCCTCGATCATCACGATCATCACTGGCCGGCGTAGGGCGGTTTCGTGTAAGCAAAACGCCACGGACCCTGACCCTGTCGGTTGTGGCGACATGTGCTGTCGGTGCATCAGAAGGGCTCCTGCGGGGGTGGGGCAGGGGCGGGGCAGGCAGGGCAGGGGCAGGCTGGAAGGAGGTTGGTGGGAACGGGAGGTGCGAAAGCCCAGGGTCTTGTCATCTGGGAGCGACGGCAGCTGGATGCAGGCGGGGGGGGGGGGGGGGGACTCTGGGCTGTTCTGGGTCGGGCTTGAGGGGGGGTCGGCTGCGAAGGTCGTGCGAGCCCGTGCCCCCGAGGGCGGGTGGACCATTGTTATTAGCGCAGAGGTGTCGTCAGTGCGATACTGCTTCCCAGAGTGAAGCAGGGAAACGGATGGCCCGTTGGACATGTGAAGGCACAGGTTGAAGTGGGCGTTTATTCACAAAGAGACGGGGCCACGCCTGCAGACGGTGCCCGGGTCCAGCTCCCAGTGAAGGGCTGGGCCCAGTGGCTCGATGGGGCCAAGGTCAAGGAGCGGTTAGGCAGCCGGAAGCAGCGGTTAGAGAGGAAGTGATTCAGGGCCACAGCCGCTTCGCCGGAATTTGCAAGGTGGGCCCAGCTCCGTGGTCCAGGCGCCGCCTGCCTGCTGGCTGGAGAGACCTCCCAGGGCGAGACCCCCGTTCCCTCCCTGGGATGGCGAGTAGGCGCCTCATGCTAGCCAGGAGGGCCTCCCCTTCCAGTGGCCCCCCCTTTCCCTCCACTGGGCCCGCCCTCCTTCCAGTGGTCCCTCCCGGCCTCTCCCCCACCCTCCAGTGGCCCACCTGCCCTTCCAGTGACCCCCCCCTGCCCTTTCAGTGGCCCCTCTCCCCCCCCCCTCCAGGGCCCCCCCTCCCTCTCCCTCCACTTGTCCCCCGGGGGGATCCTCCCGGGGCAGCCGAGTCCAGGGCCTCTGCTTCCCTCTAGCTCAATGCTCAGCTGCTGTGTTTGTTTCGGGTGATGGTGTCGGTCCTCCCCTGGCTGGCGCAGTGGGGCCAACAGAGCCTGGCATGCAGGGTGCCTGGGGCTAGTTCAGGGAGGTACTGGAGTCCCCACACGGGCAGGGCTGCACCCCATCTGACAGAGCCTCCCTGGCACCCCCAGGGTTTGCTTCCCGACAGCGAGGTGCACCTGTTGTTCTGACTTAGCGTCCCAGCTGCAAGCGGCAGGGCTGGAGGCAGCGCGCAGGGAGCGGAGGGGGTGCAGCCTGCCAGCCTCGGGGCGCCTGGCAGGGCTCTCGGGTTAGAAGGACCAGTTTGAGGAAGACTCAGCTGACTTGCTCTGCTGTAACAAGTCAAGGAAACGTCTGGGGAATCGGGGCTCCCTCCCCCGTGGGCAGAACTCGCGGAAGGCCTTGTGCCGCAGAGCCACCGGGAACCCAGTGTTCGAAACGGTGGCTTTCCCATACCCGAGGGCTGGGCTTTCCTTCCCGAACCCGACAGGTTAACACCGCTGATTGTTTGCTTCACCTTTCACAGTTGAAAGAGCAAAAAAAGTCATCAGAACGAGAAATAGGAAACAATAAAATCACTTTAATTTGCTACTTCTCACTGTGAAAGGTCATTACAATATCATTGGCAAAATTCAACAAAGGGTACCACGGGGTGGCGGTGACCTGGGAGCCGCTGAGACAGGCCTGGGGTGCCCCCCTGGAAGGCTTGTGGGGAGCCAGCTTCCATGGAGATGAAAGCACGAGGCGGGGTGCGGAGGCCCGGTCAGGTCGGCCAGCGCCGCGCAGAGGCCGTGGACTTGGGTGGACTGAGCACTTGTGGGGCCCAGCGCGTCTGGATTCTAGAAAGTGACGTGTGAGCGGCCCCCCTCTGGAAGGCCCTGTGTGGCCGGGTCCTGGGGCTGCGTTCCATGTGCTGAAGTCTGAGGTAGGGGGGAGGGTCGCTGGGCTGCTCCCCACCCTCAGGTCACAGAGTGGGGAGAGGCCGTGGAGGACGCAGGGGTTCATGAGAAAATCCAGGCTCTTCGGTAATCCCTGAGAAGCTGGCGGGGAGTAAGGCCCTGGGGGAGCCGTCGGGGTGCAGCAGGGGGGGGGGGTCTCTCTGGCCCCAGCCTGAGCCTGGCATGTGGGGGGCAGGGCTGCCCACCCCCCTCGCACGGAGGATCAGAGAAACAGCCGGCTCCCCTGAGTGTAGTGAAGTCGGGGGCCCCCTGTGCTTTACCACAGCTGAGCTGCGAGGCCCTCAGGGTCCAAGGTCACTGAGAGGCCACCACGGGGCCCTTGGGCAGGAGCTGCACTCTGGGAGGTGATTTAAACTTCAGTCCCAGGGTTTCTCACCACCAGACCCCCTGTGGTACAGGGGGTGCAGACATTAAGGCCCGTTACGTTTCCCACATGACCATCAAGAGGGAAGGGCCGGGCACATTTGTTCTGTATCATCCTACGTCGATGGGGACCGGTCCCCAGAAAACCGTGTGTACCGTGAATGCATGTACGGAGGGTCTGAGACTGGGGGTTGGGGACCAGCCTGGCAGCTCCCTGCAAGGGCCGGGGTATGGGAGGGGAACCCCCGCCCGCCCTCAGGGAAGGGGCTGCTAGGAGAACAGCTCTTCACAGATCCTGCGGGTGTCCTCGGGCGCTGTCACCGTGTAGCCCACGGTCCTCGGGTCGGTGAAGATCTCGTGGTCGTTCCCGCCCTGCAAAGACACGAGGAGATGTGGGCAATGCCGGGCTGCGGGGAGACAAGGACGTGCCGGGTTGGGGGCAGTCACCTGGGTTCCCTGTACAGGACCCGCCCGAGCACCGTCACTACAGAGAAAGGGTCTGTCCCCCCTTCTCGAAGTGCAGTCTCGCTTGGAACGTGTAATTGTGCCTTTGAAAGGAATCACGACGCTCTCCGGAAGCTCGGAGGCCTATTTTTCCGTAAAGCAAGTGCAGGTGACCACACGCCGTCTGCTGTCATTTGCCTGAACCGCGTCCAAGCCATCCTCGGGGGTCACGAGGGCGCACAGCCCACAGCAGCGCTGCCTTTAGAACTTGCTGCCACAGGCGACTACTGAGCACTGGGTGGCACAGGGCCAGGGCGACAGAGGAACTGAGTTTATGTGATTCTGATTCGTTTAAGTTTCACCAGTGCCCGTGGCTGTGTGAGCCCGGCCGGGGTGCAGATCCCGCTGAGCCGCTGACTGGGGGGGGGGGGGGTCACCAGGTCAGCAGTCGCACACATCCCTTCACCTGGGGCGCCGCCAGGAGCCGAGGGGGGGGTGCTGGGGTCCCGTGCTCGCTGCTCCCCGCCCCCACCCCCCGCTCCTGGTCTTGGCAGAAGGAACCAGGCTTCCAGCTGCCCCCCCCCCGCCCCCAGATGCAGGAAAGCCCCTGCTTTTGTCACCCTGCAAGTTCCTGTATTTTCCTTATGAGATGAGACCATCTAACTCAAAACCTTGGAAAAGTCAGTTAGTTTATAACGTGATGAAAATAACCGTAGAGAAAAATTGGGTTTCTGTCATAACGATTTTATAAGGAAATGTGGCATCCCTCTGAAGGGCTGAGGACGCCGAGACGGCTGCTCTCGTCTTCCCCAGGCTCCGGGTGGCCACGCTAGGAGGCCACAGGCTGGGAGCCGCCCACGGGCCTGTCTTTGCCCAGTGCCACCAGGGGGTCTGCGGGGGTCTAGCGCTGGCCTCACACGGCCGTGTGCTGTCACGGGGCTCTGGGTCACTTGGACGGCCTGTGCTAACCAGTGGTGCACGGAGTTCTTAGGGTCTGTCAGTCACATTCCTCCCGGGACCCGAGAGGTGGGTAAAGCCCGGCACAGTGAACCCGACAACGCACACAGGGGTGTGCGCTGTCCGTAAACCCAAACCCACCCACTCAGGAGGCGGCCCTGTTCACGTTTGAGCCCAGCAGGCCTGGGGAGCACCAACACCTGCCGCCTTCACAGCTGGGGGGGGGGGGGGAGGGGCAGGGCCGAAGACAGATGGGAGGGGAACCGCGGTGATAAGGGAGGCGCCCTGAGCAGCGGCCTGAAGGAAGCAAGGGGACGAGCCACATCCGGGAAGGCAGCCCCGTGGTCCGCGGTCCACCAGGTGGTGGAGGTAAGGACTTGGGATGTTCTGTGAAGCCCCCCAGAGAGCTGCAACCTGGGCACATGATCAGGTCGCCTTCCTAGATGTCCCTTCAGGAGAAGGGATGGGAGAGGCGGGCGCAGCCGTCAGGAGCCCCTACCACTGGGGTTCAGGGCACATGCCCCCCCGCTGGAGCGGGAAGGGCCTGCAGCTGCCTCGCTGGGGCCTCCCAGAGACCACGTCCACGGATGCAAGTACGTGCACCTGACAGATGCCCAATTTGGCCGGACTGTCCCGGGCCCTGCCTGTGGGGGAGGGAGCGCTCTGTGAAACGGGAGCACAAGCCCTGCTGCGTGGGTAGCCCGATGGCACCAGGGCCCAGAGACCCCACCCCCCGTCTGAGGGCGGTCAGGAGAAGCAGAAGGGCGACACTGAGCGAGTGTGCTAGAATTCCTAGAATTGCCTTAGAATTAGGCTTCAGGGGGGCCTGGGTGGCTCAGCGGGTCACGATCTCATGGTTCATGAGTTCGAGCCCCGCGTCTAGCTCTGTGCTGACAGTGTGGAGGTTGCTTGGGACTTACTTTCTCTCCCTCTCTCTCAAAATAAATAAAAAGCTTAAAAAAAAAAAAAAAAAGCTCCAGAGGAGCAGAAATCCCCAAGGCAGGGATCTGCCCGGGGTACAGGTCCCTAGGTTCCTGCTGGGGCAGTGCCCCAGCCCAGACGTTTCTCAGAGAAGACAAAGGAACAGAGCCCGAAGCCATGAATACGATAGGACAGATCCTGTTACCTGACAGCCCAAAAGCCAGGCTGCAGCTCCGTGCCCACAGCCAGCAGCTCATTAATATTTAAAGCCCTACAAGGGCAAGGTCGAGGACCGAACAGAAGAGCAGAAGGCCAAGTCTGCCTCGTTCCCTGGAGTCCGGACTCCCTGTCCTCAGCCCCATTTCAGGCCACACCGTTGCTGGGCGCACATGGACAGTTGTGCTGAACCCGCGCCGCCCGACGCTGGGGCTGAAGGAGGGAGCGCGGAGCGGGGGCGGCCGAGGCCACGGCCTGCTCAGCAGGAAGCTGCAGGTGCACATTATGTGTTCCGTTACCGCGAGTCCGTTTAACAGGCTCTCATCCGATTTCCAGGTACGCGGTGCCCCCGGGCTAGGGTGACAGTCACCGCGGGAGCATCACCAGCACCCCCGGGCCGTGGTGAGGGAGCCGGAAGGGTGCGAGTGCACGCTCCGTGACAGCTACGTGGCTGCCTTCTCCAGGGGTGAGGACCAGCTGGGACGGGGACAGTCAGCTTCCAGATATACTTGAAAACCTGGATGCCCTCAAGTAACTGGACTCGTTCTTCCTACAAAAGGGTCAACTGAGCTTCAAAGAGGAAAAAAAAAAAGCCTAGCCCCATGGTCCTGGGGATTTGCAAACAATTAGGGGACGGCCATGTACTTCCAGGTCCTGATCCGGGGGCTTAGAATCTGCTCACTAACCACAGCTCAGGCTGTGGCGGAAGGTGGGCCCACTGTGCCAACGCCTGCGGGGTGACCCTTGGGGGCTGCTGAGGGCTCCGGCACAGCCTCTCCCCCCAAAACGGGGCTGAGAGCTGTGCGACGGGCTGGCCACAGAAGGGCCGCAGAAGGTGAGGCCTCTGCCGACATCAGTGGCCACACTCAAGGGCCCTGCCCCCGTGTCCCCCAATCCAGAAGAGCCCCGGCAGGGGCTGCTGCTCCCCCAGGGCTCACCCACCCAGGGCTCTGCTCCCAGGGGCACCAGGACCACGGACTCTGCGGTCCAGAAGGCAGGCAGGTCAGCAGGGACCCCACCACACGCCTGCCCCCACGGTGTCCCCGCCCAGGGTCCTGCTTCCTGTCCTCCACTGGGTTGAGAACCCCTAACCCGGTCCAACTTCCGGCAGCGCAGGACCCCCTCCCTGTGCTAACCCAGGCCCGTCACAAGCCCCACGGGACCGGGGTCTTGGATTTCACACTGAAACACGCGCAGTAGGGCATTCTGTGCGTGGCACATGTCTTGCGCCCTCACCGGCCCTCTGGCATCTTGAGCGCCCCGGAGATGCCAGGCATGGTGAAGATGCCCATGTCACGGTCATGGCCGTCCGGTCGGAAGCCTGCCCAGGAACTGAGGTTCGTGGGTTCACAGGCGTCGCCCACCCGCAGGCCCCTGGGGTTCCGGGCCAGCTCCTGCCAGGTGAGCACCCCGCCGGCTGGCTCCCCTGCCTTTCCTGAGCCACCCTCCCTCTCAGACCTCCCTTTCCTCCCATGGGGCTCACGGACACACAGACAGGTGTGGTCACCGTGCAGGCAGCAGGGGCCAGACTTGGGTCTCCTGGGTTTTAAAGCCCCACTGCCTCGTGCCCCCGGGCGGCCAGGGCTTCTTTTAAGTTTAGAGGCAGATCTTCCTTTTTAACGTTTGTGGAGAATAAGGTGTTGCACGATTTAGTAACGTTTCAGAGGCGACGTGGGAGAGGGACGAGATGGGTGGGGGGTGGTGGGTGCAGCCCCCAGGGAAGCCACGCAGGGCAGTGTGGGGATGTGTCTCTGGGCCCCAGCCATCCCTCGTCCTGTGGCAAACCATGGCACTGCAGGCCGGGCCCGGGGCCTGGAGGCTGCACTTGGAGCTGGGTTTTAACAGACCCTGGTGGTCGTGGCCTATGGGCAGGAGGGAGGGCTATCCCAGGAGATGTGGACAAGCAAGGGCCAACATTGTATTTCCTCCCCTGTTCTCTGGGGATGCTCCAAGCAGGGAAGGTGGGGAGGGGGGCCCTGTGGGACCCCAAACCCCCGCGGATGCTGGAGCTGCAGAGGCGTGAGGCAGGCCTCCGAGCCTCTGGTGCTCGGCAGGGACGTGGCTTTCCACTGACAGCTCTGGACTCAGGGCTGTCTCCGTAGACAGCCAGCAGAAAGCTTTGCCTTGATGCAAAGAAAGCAAGCAGCTTTCTTTAAAAACGTCTGTCACCGAATACGAGATGAAGTTGAGAGCCAGTACTTGGATTGCTCTGACCCTGAAGTTGCAAGAACTGATGTGCTGCTAAAGGTTGAGGTGGCTGATGGTCCCTGCCCGTTTCTAGGAAACCGCTGACGGCATCAGAGGGCAGACAATGGAGCAAGAATGTTGTCAACCACAGCCCCAGGGCCTGTGCTGGGAAAGGGGTAAGTGAGCTATGCTTATCTGGTAGAGGGTCACACAGCCCCGGAAAACACTCCGAAGAGCATTCACATCCCCAGAACGTGGGGCAGTAAAATACATACTGAGAACAAAAGCAGAAAATTAAACCACGAGCATCCAGTCTCCCACCTGTGGGACCCTGTGCGCGCAGAGGAAAGGCTGGGAGGCCGGTAAGTCACAGGGGACGTATACTTACTTCCTCAGACTTTGTCTTAATTTTTCTTCTTTTTAATGTTCATTCACCTTTGAGGCAGAGGGAGAGGGAGACAGACTCTGATGTAGGCTCCAGGCTCTGAGCTGCCAGCACAGAGCCTGATGCAGGGCTCAAACCCACGAATGTCAGACGCTCAACCGCCTGAGCCACCCAGGCACCCTGATCTTTTTTTTTTTTAAGTTTAGTTTGAGAGGGAGAAAGGGCATGTGTGCAAGGGGGGTGAGGCGCAGAGAGGGGGAGATCACAACCTGAGCCTAAATCCAGGGTCAGACGCTCAACCCACTGAGCCACCCAGGGGACCCCTCACACTTTCTCTAATGCTCCCCTATGATGGTACATTCAACAAGAACCGAGGAAAAAGGTAGGTAAGGTTAAAAACCGGCACGCACGGCTGAGGCGGGCTCCCGCGGCAGCTGACCAGACGCAGAACGCCCATAGGAGGCGCTCTCCGCTCCTGGCAGCACAGTCCCGAGGCCGTGGCAGCCACTGCACGGCACAGGCGTCCCCAACGATCCCCGCGGGGAACAGTGGCTCCGAGCAGGCTGCAGGGTCGCCCGGCCCCCCTAGACCCCGAGTGCAGTTTCTCTAAACACGTCACAGTCAGGGCCTTGGTGCAAAGCCTGCGTTTCAGGCCTGTCACTGAAAGGGCGGGTTGTAAGCCCCGTGTCGCCCAGGGAACCACGGAGGGCTAGGCTGAAGGGCACCGTGCTGCCGGGGAGCCAGCAACGAACCTCGCGCCCTGACGGAGGGACGGCTTGCTGGGCTGGAAACCACCGGCTCTGTCACTGGCTGTGTGACCCTGGGCAAGGCACTTCCCTTTCGGAGTCCCAGTAGGAAGACAAGACTATGTGGCCCCGACGTCGCTGCCGCTGGCGCACTGGATGTGGGGGCCTTGCTGAAGGTGGGCAGGTCCGTCCCAGAAATACCTCAGCAGAGCAGCACGGCCTCCGGACCCAACACCACAGGGATCAAACCTCCACCGGCAGCACCTGTTGGGGGCGGGACAGCCAGGACCCAAAACAGGACCTCTGACGGCAAGGGGACTCCCATCACCGGGCGGCACGTAAGACGACAGGGACTGAACGGGAGGTGTCCGGAGAGGGCCCGGTGTGGGGACAGGCTCAGGAGTCCCCGGGGGCTTACAGCAGTCGGTTAACAAGGCACAGAGAAGTACAAAGCCGTCGGATGCTCACCCCCGAATGTGGGTGAACCAGATCAGGACCCCAGGCTGGAGAGGAAGGGTGCAAAGGCACCCAATGCAAAGGTCTATGAGGGAAGCAAGGTTAGGCATTGGGGGCGAAAAGCGCCCAACTTCGGACTCGAGCAGAAAGCTACTTCCCAGGAAGGAAGGACCGCACTAGGGAAGCAGGTAACTGGGGCCACAGACCGCTGCGCAGGGGGTGAAGCTGCCCCGAGCACAGATGATTAACACAAGAGAAGGCGCCTTGCTCACCCTGAGGTCACGCGTCCTACCTGTCCCCTCCCCCGGGCTGGCCAAGCTAAACCGAGGTGGTGCCTCACGTCCGCTGGAACCAACCTTCGGCGGCGCCAGGGTTCTGTTTTGTATGAACCTAAACCCCTAACCCCGAGTATCTTCAAGCCCCCGCTTCGCTCACGTCCACCAGTTACCGCGCACAGATTCACTGTCTCTTTGTGCACGTCCATCACCATGTTTGTAAGCCTCTGCTGCTAATGAAAACGGGGCGACGACCCTTAGCGGGGCTCTTGTCTTTTCGCAGACACGAGCCCTCAATGCGCACTCTCCCTGGAGGGGAGCCAACTGTAGCCCCAGAGTCGATGACAGCCCGGGGACCGGGAGTGAAGGGCCCGAGCGGAGCTTTCTCTACGGGTCTCGGCACCTCTCCAACCGCCTAGGGGTCCACCAGTCCTGCCACCTCGGTGGCTCTGGGGAAACCCTCCTCCGCGCTAGCCTTTGACCCGACTCTGCTCTTGGGCCTGATTTGGGATTTGCCACAGCACTGGGCAGCTTCCTGTGCCCTGTGGGTGAGGTCCAGCTCTGAACCGGCCCTGGCGCTTGGATTTCAGACATGTGCGATTCCTTGTCTCCCTACCATTCAGAACTCTTGTGCCCCACTCACAACGTGTGCCCCTGGGGGGCAATGCAGTGGACACAAGTCCAAGGCCAAGGCTGTGACGCGCACAAAGGACTGCCTCTGCCTCCGGGGTCCGAGCACGAAGTGGGGGTAGGTCAGTCCCACCTCTCGCGCAGGACAGAGGTCGTCACTGAGTGTGCACGGCACGGGGGAGGGGAAAAGCCCGTTTGCCCATTTCCCCTTTTCCAGCCCGAACCGAACAATTGCACTCTAAAAGGCACTGGCGTACTCACTGGCATGGTTTTGTCCCCGAAGAAATAGATGGTCTGGAAGCCGTCCTTCTCCACGTGCCCCAGGCAGTACCGCTTGTCCCAGCCGTCAGGGAAGACGTCGATGCTGATCTGGCCTCCTGCAGGGCCAGGGACACACAAGCTCAGAGGGGGAAGGAGGCGCAGGGCCCAGCCCGGAAAAGAACGTGCCTTCTACTCGGCACCAACTGGACGGCCAGGGTCAATTTTTCATTCCTGTGTTTGCTACTTATGCTCCTCAGGGACAGGTTCGAGCAATGGATATGGCCTGTTTTTCCCCAACACGATTTCTCCTGAAATGTAAAACCGGGACAGGCTGCCAGCTCAGAATGAGGCGGGCCTCTGGGTTCCCGCACTCCACCGACTGTGCGGTCGGAATGCTGCGGCCGGCGGAGAATCGGGCGGGCTACACTCGGCACGGCCCACATCCAGCTGCTCTCGCTCTCACTCGAGGGGCCGGCGCCCAGAGACAGGGGACGTGCAGGCCGTGTCCCGGGGCTGAGCACCTCACAGTTCAAGACTAAAGGATCCACCCCTTCATCTATCAGACATAAGGCCATGTCAATTCCAGTTTTTCAACAGCTGGACCGTTAGACGAGCTGGTAAGGTGGGGGGCTTTCAGGAGGGAGTCATGAGCACCTCAGCCATGGCTGGCTTAGAGCATCAGACAGGCGCAGCCAAACCAAGGCCGAGACCCGCACGCCACAGGAAGACCTCTGTCAGACGCCAGAAGCTTTTGCACACCAGTCTCCCGGTGTAGACAAAACCGGCCTGAGCTCAGCCAAGTCCCCTCTCCTTCCAGGGCCTCTCGGTTTCTCGATTTGTAAAACTACCCCTACTGACTGCCAATGTTCCCCGATGCCCAAACAGTACTAGATTCCAGAATCTGCCCAGCCCTGGGCCAGGAGGAAGAGTCCTGCTGCATGAGAATTCAGAACCAAACCCAGCAGCCGGGGCAAATCTCCGGGAGGGCTGACCACACAGCTCCCCAAATCCTCCCGCCCACCTTTAAACTGGGCCCAGTCCAATTTCCAGAGTTCGCCGACCCACGGCAAGCCTGCGGCAAACACCACCCACTCCTGAAGCCCATCTGCACGCACCGTACCTATGGAGAACGTGATGCCCTTTCCCGCAAACTCCTTCCGCAGATCTGCCACGAACTTCTGTCTTATGTTTTCTTTCTGAGAAAAACAGATGCGGATCAGCTTCCTGCAGTGTAGAAAGCACCTTTTAACCACTGGCCATGGGCTGTTCATCTTATCTCCGTCAGCCCGGGCGGGGTCAGGGGGACTCACTTGATCGAGTTCGTGAAACTCCATGCGCTCCTCTTGGCTGCAGCTTCTTCCGATGGGGGACACGTTTAACATCCCGTTTCGGAACTCAACGAAAGTGCCTCTGGACAGAAAACAGGCCCCGACAGACGTTATTTACGTGGGCAACATTACAGACAGATAAGCAGGTTAAGAATTCCAGGAGGTGTGCGCTCAGCCAGGGGGCAGCCGTGGGCCACAGGCAGCTACTGAGCCCTGAAGCGTGGCCAATCCCAACTGAGACTAGGTTTCAAAGACGCAGAATGTCAGTGTCATTCGAAATGTTCTATCCGGATTATATGTTACAATGACTATGCCCTAGATATACTGGGCTAAGTAAAATATGATTAAAATTAATTTCACAAGTTCCATTTTTTTTTAACATGGCTACAGAAAACTTAAATTTTACATGTGGCTCACGTGGTTTCTGTTGGACAGTGAATTTTACCGTTAATAAAGAACTATAAAAAAGATCACCACCTCTAAGCCCCCCGAGGAGTCTGGAAATTCATGTGTCAGACACCTTTGCTAGCGACACGGGGAACACACTGATGTGATCAAGCAAAGCTATGGGAAAAGGCTCTGAGAATGACCCGATGAGCCACAGTAATTGCTGGAGAAACCAGGGCACCCGTAGCCAACTGCTATTAAATGGTGGATGTGACCACAGAAAATGAGAAGAGCTTAAACACTTTTTTAGTTACTTTGAATAAAGATGCTTACAAAAAACCCCATTTCCCCCCCATGTCTCCAGGTTCTATCTCAAGATAGTTTCTTAAAAAATCAAATACGCTGTGAGCTTTTTAAAATTCCATCCTAGAATAAATAGGTCTTTATTAATGGTAAAATTCACTACCAACAGAAATCACGTGATTTCGGGCCACCAGCCACTGTAAATCCCAAGGACACATGCCCAGCGTCGAGAGGAGGGCTGCTTCAAGGCCAATGCTACCTCCTGTGATGCTGGGCGACTCGGGGTGGGGGGGCTCTCAGAGCCTCACAAAGGGGCTGAGGCTTCCTTGTGGGTACCCCTACAGGGTCCTGAGAAAATCAGACATCCCACATTTTGTACGCTGGGAAGCAAAAAATACTTGTCAGGTCAAGTCAACACACCAAAATCTCACCACTGCATCATCTCCCCGCTGTGCGCAAAGTGCACAGAAGGCGGCAAATGACAGAACAACACAGGTGCATCTGAGATGCTTCCTCACCCCCCGTCCCCCGGATGTCTTGGAGCTGGTAGAGACCAGCCCTGTGCCCACACCTGCCATGTGTACCCTGGTGATCGTTCCCAGGGGTCACTATACTATGCCTGTGGGTCCTAAATGTCAAAGAGCGCATCGAGCTTCCCCACCCCAAGAACACAGCGTCCCTCTCACCCCCACGGGAGGGAGGCCGATGCATCTGAGAAACGCTTCTGTTCTCAAAGACCAGGGTGACAGCACTTTATCAGCTGTTTGATTCCTGCCTGAAGGTCTGGACTCATCCTTAGTCCTACTGAATCTGCGTGACCCATGGGGGGCAGACAGCAGTGCTGACGGGAAATGTGGGCAAATGCTGACCAACTCGGCCTCAGGCCTGCTCCCGAATCTGGGGGTGCCTCCTGAGAGTGTGGAAGGACAGCTCTGCACGCGGGTCCCCCTCACTAGGACGCCAACACTGAGGGCAGGATCACGCCTTATCCTTCCCTTCCCTCCTTCCTTCCTTCCTTGCTTTCTTTCTTTCTAAGCCTCCCTTAATACTTAACCCAAAGTAAAGTCTGAACTGCCCTGGGATATGTTACATTTCCACTTTCTAGAGTGGAGCATTTCCACCATACATAAAAGCACAGAGGGCAGGATAACGAAGCCCCACGAGCCATTACCCAGCCGCAGCCAGGACTGCCTGGGCCCAGCCTGTCTCGTCCACAGCCCCTCCTGTGAGATGTAAACTGGAAGCCCTTTGCCCCGGGGGGAGGTGCTGGGCAGGGGCACCGGTTTCACGGAGTCTGTGGCTGTGAGCAGTCTCAAAAGCACACGTCCTGAAATTCAGCTGCTGTTTAAAAACCGTTTCTCCCCATCATCATCAAGGTGTTACGTGTTAAGGGCAGAAAACCGAGAAGAAAATGAACTTATTTCCAAGAAAGCACCCATAACCTCACTGAGAAACAGTCACTGTTAGCCTATGGGTTCATTTTCTGCCAGACTTCTAACTGTGGGAATGTACCGTTATAGTTGGTATTATTTAAAAATGGGAACGGAGATGAGCACAGCATCCAGAGTGAGAGGTAAGTCCCCAAATCAAATGCTTACGGAGGTCAGAAAAAGGGGCCCAGGAAAGACCGGGGGTGTGGGGCGGGGGAGTGTGGCTCGGCCGCGGAAGTCACGGAGGAGCCAGGTCTCAGACGCTACAGAAGCCAGAAGTGCAACACTTTACCACGTGACCTCAGGATTCCAAATGATAGCAACTGATCAGACTTTATATGACAACTTGCGCCAAGCGAATGCGGCCGTGGGCGGGGTCTGGGGGCTGTTTCCCAGGCCTTCCACACAGCCTCAGAAAGCACCTAGTGCCAGCTTTCCGCCGTGTGGACGGGCCGCCATTTATGTCCTCACTCTTCCGAGGGACAGAGTCCCACAGTTCCTTTCTAAGCACAGGGCAGGGGGCTGGTGTGGGCACCAAGCCGCCCAAGGGCACTGGCCCAGGCCCCTGCTCAGCCTCTCTGCTGAGAGCAAACCCACCTCTTCTTCGGGAGCTTAATTTTCGCAATGTAGCTCAGGCAGTAGTTGATTAAATCTTGGATCAGGGCCTCACCCAGGTGACTTTGAATATTCTAGATAAAGAAAATACAGGGGTTACTTGATTCAGTGACAGGCATTTTCAAATTAACTTTAGAGTAAAACCAGGTCTTTAGCCACCACTGGGGGAGGGTCGCTAGGCTGATGCAGCGGCCAGGGTGACACACCCCACCGCCTGTTGCCTCCTCTCCCTGGTGGAAAACATAAAGCAAACCCTGAAGGGCTTTATTAAAGCATTTTCTGTTTCATGACTCAAGATTTTTGTACTCATTACCATTCAAATGCTTCATGGAAGGCCCAAAGAGTATATGACTGCTGCTTTTATTCAATTAAGTTATCTACAGACGCCAAAAGAAAATATAGTTGTTCCACTTAGGCTTTCTTTTATGTCAGAATAAAATGATCTTATTACAAATAAGAGCTACATGCTGCCTCTTCAAAATGCTGGTAGCAAGACAGCCCGCCTTAGTCTCCGGTATTGCTAATAGAAATATTCAATTAACGATTCTTAAAAAACAATTACGAAAATGTAGTTAACAATTTGGAACATATGAGAGTCGCATGGTTCAACATTCAAGATACAAAAAATACGGGGTGGAGATTCATTCCTTCCCCTGTGCCTCAGCCCCAGAGACACCTCCCCAGAAGCATTCAACGTCAAATAGCTTTTTAGAAAACATTTTAACAATAGTAGGTCGTTGTCTGCGTATTCAAGAACGTACCTGTTTACACAAGAGTTTCCCATCTTTGTACGCCACCAGACCATTTTCTGGAAACACATAATCATATTTTTCAACCACTGCAAGAGAAACAAAAAAAACCTTAGCATGCAATGAACTGAAGTCTGTGTTTCTATTTCCCTTTTTTTTTTTTTAATGTTTATTTATTTTGAGAAAGAGGGCACTCGCATGCACGGGGGAGGGGCAGAGAGAGAATCCCAAGAAGGCTCCATGCTGTCAGTGCCCAAAGATGGGCTCAAACTCACGAATGGTGAGATCTTGACCTGAGCCGAAGCCAAGGGTCAGACGCTCAACTGACTGAGCCACCCAGGTGCCCCCACCTTTTTTAAAGTAGGGTTCATGCCCAGTGTGGAGCCCAACGCAGGGCTTGAACTCACGACCCTGAGATCAAGACCTGAGCTGAGATCAAGAGTGGCACGCTTAACTGACTGAGCCAGCCAGGCGCCCCTCGCTTTCTTGATTAACACTATCACCGGTAAGATTGCTGAACTCCAGGAAGAACTGTCAAAGAACATCTCATCTTAACAGACTGGGTGAGTGGGGAATAAGGTCGTCAAATTTCTTTTTTTAAAAGACTCCCAATTACAACTGTACCAGACGGTGGCTAGGCCAGAGATGGGAGATGTGGTGGGCGGCCCTCTCACATCTCTGCCTTCAGCCCCTGTAGGATTAGGGCAGATGGGAGCCAACGACAGCCCCCAAGCCTCACCGTGGATCCGCATCACCAGGGCAGCACACTGAAAACGTGCAGATTCCCAGGATCTGCTCGCATTTATTTATTTAAAGTTTATTTATTTGAGAGGAAGAAAGAGAGAAAAAGAGAGGGAGAGTACACGAATGTGCTGGGCAGAGAGAGAGGAAGAGAATCAATCCCAAGCAGGCTCTGAGCCAACAGGAGGGCTGGATTCCACAAGACCTCGTGCGATCACGACCTGAGCCGAAATCAAGAGTTGGACACTCAACTGACTGAGCCCCCCAGGCGCCCGCTCTCCAGATTTCTGAATCCGAATATGCAGGGGCCAAGCTAAAAATTAGAGTTTTTTTTTTTTTAAAGGTCTTTGGGTGATTCTTACCAGCAGTCAGATTTGGAGACTATGCACATAAACCTAAACAGGCCCTCAGACTTCAGATGCTTGTGAAAATGGAGATGCCCAGGTACCATGGGTTGGGCGGGGCCCTCACATCTGTACTTTAACAAGTTCCCCAGCAATTCTGATACAGCTCGGGCTTCAACTTTCTCCAGCTTGTGAGTGTTTTGACTCTGTTGCTTTGACTCACACTCTGAAATATACAGACAGTGCCCTAGCCTGACACAAAACCTCTCGGAATATGGCCACAGGCAGAAAGGGCCATCAGGGCCAGGTAACAGCATTTCCGGGGCTTACTGTGCCCACTATGTTGTTTACAGACTTTCTAAGTAGGGCGTCTACAAGGAAAATTAAGCATCAGCAGAATGGAGTTTTAATGAGAATGCACAGATTACAGTCACAGTGACTGACCCTGTACACGCAGGTTACACAGATCTGGACTGTAAGATACCACAGCTAAAACGCTGGTTCTCAGGTGGGGGTGATTTTTGCCCCCCTGACGTTTGGGAACGTCTGGAGACGTTTCTGGTTGTCACACTGGGGAGGTGGAGGGGTTACTGGCATCAAGCAGGTGGAGGCCCAGATGCCGCTAAACACCCTAGATGCACAGGACGGCCCGACAATAGAGAAGGACCTGGCCCCAAATGCCAAAGTGTCCAAGACAATCAAGTCACCTGGCCCTCCACCCTCTGTTTCTTATGGGCCAGGGACCCTAGAGACCCCAGGGCCACAGGATGAAGAATCCATAGTCCCGCCCCCCAAGGAAAACAGAAGAGGGGGCAGTTTCCAACGAGTACGGAGTGTGATGCTGGCAGGGCTGTGCGTCGGGCCGTCCTGGGGGGAGCGGCTAAAATACGATTCCTGGGCCCCAGGGACCTCGGAGTCTCCAGCGAAGGGGCCGGGGAGAATGCCCCGGCTTCCTGGGGTCCTGTGCTCCAGAGTCCTGGTTCAACAGCAGGGGAGGAGCCCGGCTGACTTGTGATTAGGGAACTCTGGGAAACACCACGTTGGGACAACGGAGAGGGCCGCCGCACCCAGCGGGCACCTCGACAGCCGGGTGAGGAGCCGGTCAGGAGACAGGGCCTGATCAGAGCTCAGAGAGTGCACGGGGACAATGGGAAGCATTCTGGGCAATGACAGACACTCAAGGTTCTGGGGAAACGGCCCGTGCGTCTGAGTACCGAGGGATCCACCGCCACCTCCAGAAATTTACTTACAGGGTTAAAAACAGGAAAAAGAAAGCAGAGAAGGGCCCTCCCGACGGCTCGGGGCTTCATTCCTCCTAAGAAGTTAATCTTTTACGGAAAACGATCAGCAACGCAGAGGTTACCTTCGCTCCCCAGCTGCTCCTGCACTTTCTCAAAGTCGGACCCACCCACCACTCCGATTCTGATCTTCCGCCTCAGGTTTTGAAGAAAGCCGTCCATTTCCTTCGTGATTTTCTACATTCCAAAAAGGAAAATAAAAATCATGATGAGGAGACAAAAAACTGCAGGACTGACGCAACCCTTACGTTCATACAAACCAATTCAGGCTCTAGGTCTGTAGACGAAGAAATGTGTCAACGATGACTGATTTTTACCTAGTTTAAAACACACAAGGAATATATAAACAGCTGGCGTGTGCTGTTCTAGCGAGTCCTTTCTGCATTTACATACTTGTTCACAGGCAGAAAAATAAACAGGTCTTGTTTTTGGAAACATGAGTAGACTCATTCTGCGTCTTGTGCAATGACCTGTTTTTTTTCTTTAGCACTAAGCGGTGATCTTTCCATGTCAATGGACACGAACTAGTGCATTTCCTCCAAATGCTACCCCACGCTCTACTTACATATTTAAGTTGCTGATTTTAACACAAAATAACGCAATCAGATTAAAGAGGACATTGAGAATTGATTTGTTATAATTATACAAAACCAAAGGAAAAACAAAAGCCACAAGAGTTAGATCACTAGATTTTTAAGGTCTCTCCTAAAAGAAAGGCTCCTATCTATCAAAAGTGGCCATAACAGTATATAATTTTACACTGGTTAAATTCCAAACTGTGCACTAATTCAAAAGAAATTATGAAGTCACGTGAAAAAATATCCCTGTGTTAAGACAAATCACAATTCCTTTTTGAAAGTTATATTGTTATTTTTAGCAGTTTGAATTGTACATTCACATGGGTATTTTTATTTATTTATTTTTTAAAGTAAACTCTGCCCCCAGCGTGGGGCTCGAACTCATGACCCCAAGATTAAGAGTTCCATGCTCCACCAACTAAGCCAGCCAGGCATCCCTCACAGTTGTAGCTTTAGAAATGAAGTTAGCAGTACACCAACAATGAGGCAACAGAAAGAGAAATTAAGGAATTGATCCCATTTACAATTGCACCAAAACCCATAAAATACCTAGGAATAAATCTAACCCAAGAGGAACAAAATCTATACACTAATAAGTATAGAAAGCTCATGAAAGAAATTGAAGACGACACAAAAAAATGGAAAAATATTCCATGCTCCTGGATAGGAAGAACAAATATTGTTAAAATGTCAATACTACCCAAAGCAATCGACATACTCAATGCAATCCATATCAGAACAACACTAGCATTCTTCACAGAGCTAGAACAAACAATCCTAAAATTTGTATGGAACCAGAAAAGACCCGAATAGCCAAAGCAATCCTGAAAAAGAAAACCAAAGCAGGAGGCATCACAATCCCGACTTCAAGCTGTATTACGAAGCTGTAATCATCAAGAAAGTATGGTCCTGGCACAAGAACAGACACTCAGATCAATGGAACAGAACAGAGAACCCAGAAATGAACCCACAAATGTACGGCCAACTGATCTTTGACAAAGCAGGAAAGAAGACTCAATGGAATAAAGACAGTCTCTTCAGCAAGTGGTGCTGGGAAAACTGGACAGTGAGACGCAGAAAAATGAACCTGGACCAGTTTCTTACACCATACACAAAAATAAACTCAAAATGGATGAAAGACCTAAATGTAAGACAGGAAGCCACCAAAATCCTCAAGAAGAAAGCAGGCAAAAACCTCTTTGACCGTGGCCGCACCAACTTCTTACTCAACACGTTTCCAGAGGCAAGGGAAACGAGCAAAAATGAACTACTGGGACCTCATCAAAATAAAAAGCTTCTGCACAGCGAAGGAAACAATCAGCAAAACTAAAAGGCAACTGGCGGAATGGGAGAAGATATTTGCAAACGACGTATCAGATAAAGGGTAAGTATCCAAAATTGATAGAGAACTTATCAAACTCAACGCACAACAAACAAATAATCCAGTGAAGAAATGGGCTAAAGACATGAACAGACACTCTCCAAAGAAGACGTCCAGATGGCCAACCAACACATGAAACGATGCTCAACATCACTCATCATCAGGGAAATACAAATCAAAACCGCAATGAGATGCCACCTCACACCTGTCAGAATGGCTAACATTAACAACTCAGGCAACAACAGCTGTTGGCGAGGATGCGGAGAAAGAGGATCTCTTTTGCACGGCTGGTGGGAATGCAAACTGTTGCAGCCTCTCTGGAAAACAGTATGGACGTTGCTCAAAAAATTAAAAATAGAGCTACCCTACGACCCAGCAATTGCACTACTAGGTATTTATCCAAGGGATACAGGTGCACTGTTTCGAAGGGGCACATGCACCCCAATGTTTATAGCAGCACCATCAACAATAGCCAAAGTATGGAAAGGGCCCAAATGTCCATTGACAGATGAATGGATAAAGAGGTAGTGTACATATATACAAAGGAGCATTACTTGTCAATGAGGAAGAATGGAACCTTGCCATTTGCAACTACGTGGATGGAACTAGAGGGTATTATGCTAAGCGAAATTAGAGAAAGTCAAATATCACATGACGTCACTCATAAGAGGACTTTAAGACACAAAACAGATGAACATAAGAGAAGGCAAGTGAAAATAATATAAAAACAGGGAGGGGGACAAAACATAAGGGACCCTTAAATATGGAGAACAGACAGAGGGTTATGGAGGGGGTGGGAGGGGGGATGGACTACATGGGTGAGGGGCATTAAGGAATCTACTCTGAAATCATTGTTGCACTATATGCTAACTGACTTGGATGTAAATTTAAAAAATAAATAATAAAAAGAAAGAAATGAAGCAGAAATTAAAAGCAAAGCAAAACAAAACAAACTGGCTTAGAGTAATCCACGCATAGGATTAATAAAAGTGTACAGAGGGCTTATAACAGTCTTTTCTGTATCTTCAGGGGAATCTCGACGTGGCACAAAAAACGTAGAACTGCACTGCTGGCCTCTGTGAGTCAGTGACTACGAAAATAGGTGCCGGAGCCCCCAAGTGGCTTAGTCCCACCTGACGTCAGAATGGCAGGAAGTGGGGAAGACTCCTAACGTCAGAACGGCAGGAAGTGGGGAAGACTGGATTGCAAAATATTAAAAATGCAATACTTCCGGGGCGCCTCGGTGGTTCAGTCAGTTAAGCGTCTGACTTCAGATCAGGTCATGATCTTGAGGTTCGTGGGTTCAAGCCCCATGTTGGGCTGTATGCTGACAGCTCAGAGCCTGGAGCCTGCTTCAGATTCTGGGTCTCCCTCTCTCTCTGCCCCTCCCCAGCTCATGCTCTGTCTCTCTCTCAAAGATTAAAGTGTCGAAATAAATTTTAAAAAATGCAATACTTCCATCTTTAAACACAAGCCTGAAGCTGCAATTTATTTGACCTTAACCCCTGTGCACAGTGATGCACTCCAAGGTACTGTGGCCATCAGGCGTGTGTCTGCAATGTGAATGGGTTGTAGCAGGCACCCTTCTCCCTTCCGAGTGGCAGCAAATATTTTTTTGACAGGAAATAAGACCCATTTGCTTGTGACCACAACAGAGCATCTCAACTACCGATCGTAGGAGAGATCTTTAGAGCAAAATAATCACACAGCAAAGTTGTGATGTTCCCAAATAACTCTTTGTTGACAATTACAAGGCTTTTATAAAGCACCCTGCACAAGATAAACAGAGAAAGATCCAAAAGCTTGAGATTAAGGTCGAAGACTGTTAAAAACTGAACCTTCTGAAAACACGAATCACGAGATTTTTCTGGGGACAATAAAGGAAAACTGACAGGAGTAAAGAGGAGTCAGCACAATAGGGCGCAGGGGCCAGGCCTGATCTGCGGCCGGGTTCTGCAGGTGCGCCAGCCACCCAGCCGTGCCCGTTCGTTTGTGTAGTGTCTATGGCTGCCACAACACAGCCATGAGTTGTGACCAAGACCACCTGGCCTTGTACGGAAAAATGTCTGCCAACTGCTAGACTGGGGCATTAAATAAGTAAGATGAGGGGACTGGTAATAATTTTTGGAGGTGTGATGGTGACCCCTGGGGTCACCACAGATGTCCTCAAGAGACGCAGGCTCAAATATTTCGGGGTGTAGTACCATGACGGCTGTGGCTTAGGGAGCGGTACAGTGCAGAATAAAAAAGTAGAGACACGGTTAAGGTCAATCACTGCTGAATTTAACCGGTGGGGACGCGGCTGTATACGTTTTTCAGGGGTTCTGGGGTTTGAATGTTTCATGACATACAGCTAGGAAACACATCCCGCAGGTGTGCACCTCCCTTCTTTGCAGAGATTTTATTCTAAGTCTCAACTGTTTTCATTGTATTTAATTAAAAAAAAATTTTTTTTTAAGTTTGATTAGTTATTGAGAAACAGACAGCGTGAGTGAAGGAGGAACAGAGGGAATCCCAAGCAGGCTCTGCACCGTCAGCACAGAGCCCGATGCAGGGCTCTAACTCAAGAAACCGTGAGATCGTGACCTGAGCTGAAACCAAGGGCCGGATGCTCAATCGACTGAGCCACCCAGGTGCCCCTCAACTGCTTTTAGATGGCATGGCGTTTCTTAAGAATCTATTCAGCACAAGAAGATTCTACTCAAACGGTGATATGGGCAAAGCCCTGGACTCCATTCTAACTAGATTCTACCTGTTTACATCATACCGTGCTTTTAGCAGCTGCAAGATAACCTATTCTGCTTCCGGCCTGTAACGTGCTTATCAGTGTTTGTAGTGAGGAAGAGAAAGGTTGTATAATGAATAGATCTGTTGCTAAAGTATTTTTACTTTTACCTGGAGCACCCAGCACATAGAAACAATTTTAAATTAAGACTTTTTTTTTTTTTTTTCAGTGTTAGGAAAACTTAGCAAGTAACAGTGCCCAGTAGCCCAGAGACTTGTACCAGATTCGCTGTGAGAAACCGAGATCACGGTTTCACTGAATCTCAAGTTTCCTTATATTTAAAACGGTAACACAAATTATCCTATTTTGGGGGTTGCCTGGGTGACTCAGTCAGTGGGGTGTCCGACTGTTGATTTCAGCTCAGCTCAGGATCCCAGAGTTGCGGGATCGAGCCCCCACCCATCAGGTTCCGCACTGAGCATGGAGCCTGCTTAAGATTCTTTCTCTTTCCCTCTGCCCCTCTCCCTGGCTTGTGCTCTCTCTAAAAACCAAAAAACCAAAAACAAACAACCCCTCCCCTCAACAAACAAATCCTACTTGGGATGAAAGAGGAAGAGCAGTTGAGAGGGAAAAGGCTGTAAAAAGGTTTGGAATGTGAACCGTATACCACTACAGCCAATGGGCCAAATGGCGCAGCTGTTTGTTTTTATAACAAATCCATAAAGTTTTATTGGAACACAGCCAAGCTGGTCTACTATGGTCTATGGCCGCTTGTGCATTAGAGTTGAGTAGTTACTGCCCACCACGTGGTTGGCAAAGACAAAAAGTCTTGCTTCTGACCCTGTACAAACAATGAATTGCTGACTCTGGCTCTGGACCACCAAGAGCTTTTAGCAGTCCACAAGTGTGTGCGGGGCACTGAATCTGCGTCAAAGGGAGCCTCGGAAGACCTTGGCAGCTGAGTATCATCACTAGATACACTGATGTATCTAGTGGCTCAGAGACTCTTAAAATACCCAGAACAAACTGAGGGTTGATGGGGACTGGGGGGGAGGGGAAAATGGGTGATGGGCATGGAGGAGGGCACTTGCTGGGTTGAGCACTGGGTGTTATATGGAAACCAACTTGACAATAAAAGTATAAAAATAAATAAGTAAATAAATAGCTAGATAGATATCACACGCATTCAACGTGGAAATCTGGAGCACACCACTGCCACCACCTGGCCAAAACCAAGAAGGCAGGGATAGAATGCGAAGATACTGGAGGAGGTGGAGAGGGAAGGGGTGGTAGTGTCTCATATTTACGACTATTACCGAACCCAGCCTACCGTACCCAAGATATTTTAAAGAATGCGTTCGATTTCCTTCGACCCTCACCGACACCATATGGAACTGGGAACGCCCCCGTTTAAAACCACTCAAGGGGTTAAGTGACTTGCTCAAGGTCAGACAGCTGTCAAGAGGGTAAGGTTGAGGCGCTATTAGGTCTGTTTGACCTGGAAACCTATGTTTTTCAAACCAGGCTGCAAGATGCAGCTCACAGGTGACAAGGCCGAGGAGGAAACAGCTGGGGTTCAAAGAGGGCTGAGCTGGGGTTCAAACCCAGGACACGGGGTGAGAGGCCCCAAACTGCGTTTTCCAACCCCACGCAAGTTGGTTGCTTTCAGGGGTCTCATCTCTCCGAGCACCCTGGGGTCTCGAGGAGCTGTTTCGGGTTTCCGTTTCACCCCCTCAAGGCACCCAGAACGGAGTTCAGCCCCGCCGAGGAGGTAGGAGGTCCTCAGCCGCCCCTCGACCCCCACCCTGGGCGGCCGTCGGCCTCGCCTGTGAGCAGCAGGCGGCTCGGCACCCGCGCCGGCCCGCCGGGCGCCGCCTACCTGTCGCGGGGCCGTCAGGGTCCCGTCCACGTCGAAGAGGCAGAGCGCTGGGCCCGACGCCGCCATGTCCCCGCCGCCCACCCGCACCTGCCGAGCCTCGTTGGCATCCAGGACCTCGGGCCGGAACTTCCGGGCCCGGGCCCCGTGCCGCAAGGCACGCTGGGAGAAGGAGGGACCACTGCCACGTGCCCGGGACTGGCGTCAGGGAGTCTTTCGGAACCACAAATCCCAGGATGCAGTGCGCCCACGCACCGCCCCTCTGCGGCCGAGCAGGCGCTCTTTGAGGTTCCGGGGGCAGAGGGGAGTCACTTCTGGCGGCAGGCAGCGGGGCCATGGTAAGAAGGCGGGTGGCGGGAAGGGCGGGAGCTGAAGCGCCTCGGGGGTCGTGGGCGAGGGTAGGCAGGCAGGCGGATTTCTGGGGCTCTGATTTGGAGGATCTGCGGGAGGGAGTTCCGGCGTGGGTTAAGGCTTGCCGTGCCGCGCCTGTCTACGCTCGGGTCACGTGGGCTGACTGTAGCGTAACACACAGGGCACTCTCCTCCGTGCATCAGATCCCTCGGGTCCATGATGCATTTGAGGGCTTTGAAACCATTATCTCATTTGGTATGTTGTGAACCCCCATTGTGAAACGGGAAGAAACCGAAGCCCAGAGAAGTGGAGTAACTTAACCCTAGGAGCCACAGCTAGTGACCGCCCTCCAAGACCAAAGCTCCTTTCACTGCCCTACTCCAGGTGCAGAACCGTGCACCTAAGAAAAAGCTTGTGCTGTGGGTTGGCGCCTTCCATCCCCGCCTCCTTTGGTCTTCCCCCTCCCCCAAACCGGGCTGAGAAATCAGCGGTTCTCTTCAGCACCAACGATGGTGCTTTAACCTGACAAGAGAATTGGGAAGTTACTATGGTAGGTATTGAAAACAAACATTTGTTGTTTAGTTTCCTGCTGGGGAAAATGTTCACACAGCTTTATGTTTTCAGTGCCCAGCCCAGAGTTGGTCATCCCTAGGTATTTGTTGAGTGAATGAAGCCTGTGCCGCCTTTCTTGTACCTCTTTGAACTGCCTGAAGGAAAGAGGACCAGTTTGAGGGTCAGACTCTGCCCCACCCACTGGCTGTGTGTCTTTGGGTATGTGTCTAGACTTCTCTAGGTGGTAAAGTGGAAATCTAGTTGAACCTTGAACAATGCAGGTTTAAACTGTGTGGGTCCACTTACATGCAGATTTAAAAACAAATCTGTTGTGAAATTTTTTGGAGATTTGCAACAATTTGAAAAAGTTGGCAGATGAACTGCATAGCCTAGGTATACTGGAAAAAAAAAAAAAGATGTGTCATGAATGCATCAAATACATGTAGGTGCTAGTTTATTATTTACTTCCATAAAGTACACACAAGTTTGTTACAAAGAAGTTTATCAAAATGCACACGCTTACAGACATACATGGCATCATTCCTAGTGGCGAGAAATGGAAACAAAGGTGCAGTATTAAATCATAACTGCATAAAATTAACTACAGTACATACTGGACTACTGTAAGAACATCATAGCCACCCCCTGTTGCTCTTGTGGTGAGCTCAAGTGTTGTGATTTCCACACTTAAATCTGTGTTGCTGATCCTCTCCGTGTGATCAGTTTGTCACTCATAAATTTTGAAGGGTCGTAAAAAGTGATGTCGTGGTTCTCGCGTATTTTTCATCATGTTTAATGCAATACTGTAAGCCTCAAATAACACCATGGGACCCATACGAAATGCCACTGGTGATTCTGGAAGCGCTCCCAAGAAGCAGAGAAGAGTCATGACATTACAAGAAAAAGTCGAATTGATTGACATGTACCATAGATTAAGGTCTGCGGCTGCAGTGGCCCGTCATTTCAAGATCAACGAATCCGGTGTAAGGACCATCGTAAAAAAGGAAAAGGAAATCCGCGAAGCTGTCGCAGCAGCTACGCCAACAGGTGCGAGAACATCGCACTTTTTGCGAGACAGCTTTTTACCTCGTATTGAAAACGTGCCTTTTATGCAGGTGCAGGGTGCAGGATTCCTAGAAGAAAGCCATACCTATAGATTCTAACATGATTCTAGAAAAAACAAAGTCGTATGACAACTTACAGCAAAACGAAGGCAAGGGATCTAAAGCTGGAGAATTTCGTGCCAGCAAAGGATGGTTTGATAATTTCAGAAAGAGGTTTGGCTTAAAAAATGTCAAGATAGCAGGGCAAGCAGAGCTTCCGCTGACCAAGAGGCAGTAGATGAGTCCCCACGCCAGAGGGATTCACAGAAGGTGACTTGGTGGAGGTGACAGCTTCCGGGCTGGTGCCAGATGAAGGAGATGTGGAAGAGGCGGCGCCGGAAAACAAGTTGATGTTAGACAACCTGGTGGAAGGTATTCAAGACGGCTCTTGACTTCTTTCACAGCATGGACCCTGCCATGATACGGGCACTGAGACTAAAGCAAGTGCTGGATGAAGGGCTGGTACCGTATAGACACATTTTTAGAGAGATGAAAAGGCAGAAAAGGCAGACCGAAATTACAATATGTTTCCGGAAAGTTATACTGGGGGTGGGGGGGACGTGCCCTGCCTGCCGCCCCTTCCTCCTCCTCCTCCTCCTCCACCTCCCCTGAGACCCCTAGACCAGCCCGTCCTCTGCCTGGTCCGCAGCCTACTCAGCGTGAAGATGACAAGGGCGAAGACCACTTCCATGTACTAAATACTAAATAATCGTCATGCCGCACAGTTAAACTTGACCTGTTGGGTGTGCGAGTGCCTCCGTGTGAAAATCTGGTAACGGCAGGAACTCTTGTCAGACTGCATCGTCGCCCAGGTGTTCCTCAGGCAGGATGTCATGGGCAAGACTCACCTGGGAGCGGAGAGCTGATCCTTAGAGGCCTAAGGTGGGTGATCGTTTAATATAAAATCAATGACGTGTCTTCTTACTGTTTTGCAACTTTGCTTTCAAAGAGTTACATTGGGGGCCCGATGCCTCCCTCTCCTAACTGGAGAGCCTGCCTGTCAGCTTATCGTCACAGCGAAGTGGTTTTTTTTAAAAAAGTAGTGATGTTTCCAATACCGTATTATGACTCCAGCTGTAATGCTGTAGGCCATAAAAACTGTATAGCCATTCATCCGTTGGGCGTATGGGCGAGGGGCCCCTGTGAAACGGGGTATCGGTTACGCCAGGCTCCTCCGGTTTACACCAGGCTACCATAAAACGATCCTATTACTGCTTCTTTGTTATCAGTCCTTGCATCACCCTACCTATAAATAAATAGGCATCTCCCTTATTATCTTTCTATTTTTGTGTCTGGCGATGGTAATAGGTAACAAAACACCTACCGATGTTTCGCATCTTATAAGGCAGTATCAAGATAATTGCTCTTGGGAGCGACGTAAACATAACGGTCTGGATAATAGCGCCCGGCGCTGTCAGTGTGTTTTCTCTTCCGGTTTTCGTCATCACGTTCTTTTTTCTAGCTGACTTTGCCATGAGGATACAGCGCGTACAAAACGTGTGTTAATCGACTATTATCGGTAAGGCTCCTGGTCAGCCGTAGGCTATGTTAGTTAGGTTCCTGAGTGGATTTTTGACTGCACGGGGGTAGCTGTCCCTCACCCCTGCATTGTTCAAGGGTCAACCGCAGTGTGAAGGTCACGTGAGTTAAAGCAGCTGGCTGTCCCTTTCCCTGTGTCTCTGGCAGGAATGGCAACCTCGCAGGGGTGGCCGGAGCTTTGGGGTGAGATGCTGTGCAAACATGTGTCGTGTGATTAGCACGGCTGAGTTCGCTGAGCACAGTGTCTCCTGTCTCCCTTCCAGGCTGCCCTCCTCCGAGCTGTGCCTCGGTTGCCCGGCCCGGCCGCGTGGAGAAGACCTGTGTGTGGGCTGTGGTGCCACACGGGCACCGGGCAGGACCCGGGGAGGTGGGCGGGGAGCAGGTGCCCCACCCCAAAGGAGAAAGCGGCTGGCGCAGAGACGGAGAACTTCCAGATGGTCTACAGGTTGGACACCATCAGAGCCTTCGGGTACCTGTCTCGGCTGAAGGTGGCACAGACGGCACTCACAGTGCTGGCCCTCCCACCTGGCTGCTACTGGTACTCGCAGGGCTTCGTGACCCTCGGCGCCCTGTGCCTGGCGGGCGGGGTGGCTGGCTTCGCCCTGGCCATGCTCTGCTGGATGAGCCATTTCTTCCGGAGGCTGGTGGGCATCCTGTACGTGAACGAGGCGGGCACCGTGCTGCGGGTGGCGCATCTGACCTTCTGGGGCTGGCGGCAGGACACCGACTGGCCCGTGGCCGATGTGATCCCCATGACGGACACCAGCGACCGGGCCCAGGAGCTGTTTGTGCGTATCCAGCAGTACAGCGGGAAGCAGACCTTCTACCTCACCCTTCGCTACGGACGCATCGTGGACAGAGAGCGGTTCACGCAGGTGTTCGGGGCGCTGGACTCCCGCAAGTGAACTGGGAGCTGGGCGTCCAGCAGGAAGCCGAGGGCGTGGGCGAGGCTGAAGCAGGGGCTCCGGCAGCTCGGGGCCTCGGGGCACTTGTCCTTCGGGTGCAGAAAGTCCTAAGGCAGAAGCGGGTAATCGGGTTTTGGGAAGGGGCCTTGGTACAGATTCATCCTGCATTGGTGTGACGTTGAGGCAGACACGGCTGGAAGTTTCTGTTCACGGCTGATCCCCGATCCCCAGAGGAAGCTGTGCCAGATCCGCCCAGGCGGAGTGGTAAAACCGGAAGGCAGCGAGGTGTGGCAGAGGGAGCGCAGGACTTGGAGTGAGCGCCCTTGGGTGCGGTCCGTCCTCAGCTCCCTGTCCTGGAGTCCCCGAGCCTCAATGAACCTTGGTTTTCACATCTGAGAAAGGGAAAAATCCTGCATGTCTCCTGGGACGGGTGTGAGAGTAAACGGTCAACGTCAAGGTCAGTACAGAGGTGATGGCGTGCTGAAAAGCTTCCCAGCGGGCAGTAGGGCTGACCCGAGCCCTGGGCCGCCCCCTCGGGGACTCCGCAGTGGGAAAGGACCCAGAAGAAGCCTAGACGCGAGTCATGTGATCGGGCCGGTGCCGGCCAGGCGAGCCCAGCGCCCCTGCCGAGATTGTGTTCACCGTGCAGCCGCCTGGGGCCCTCCTGTCGGAAGGCGCTGCGGCGGGTAAAACCAGGCGAGCTGTGTTCAAAGAGGAAGACGCGATCGGCAACAGTTCCACTCAGAAGTCAGCAACTAAATGTCGTACTGTGGGGACCGCCAGTCTTTTTTTATTGCGGTAAAATACACATAACGTAAACTTACTCTTTCAGCCACTCTTGAACGGACACTTGAGTGGTATTCAGTAGGCCTACAGCGTTGCGCAGCCATCACATCTGCCCACTTCCAGAACGTTTTCATCGACTCACGGAGAAACTCTACCGGTTAAACAGCCGCTCCCCAGCTCCCCTCCCACTCATCTGCCTTCTGCCTCCGGGGGTGTGACGCGGAATGACACGCTGCGGTTTTGTGTCTGGCTTCCTTCCCGTGACGTGACGTTTCCAAGGTGCGTGCGTGCTGGAGCGTGTGCGCCTCGTTTCTTCTAGGGGTGGACGGTGTGCTACAGACCACAGTTTGCGTACCTGTGTGTTGATGGACGTTTTGATCGTTTCCGCCTTCTGGCTGTTGGGAATAGCGCTGCTGTGGGCACTGGAGCTCCGCAATCCGGGTCCCTTCTTTCGGGGTGTGCTGAGAGGCCCACTCACCATGTCTGTGTGCGCACGTTTGTGAGGAACTGCCGGACTTTTCATCCGTCTCAGCCATGCCCAAGGATTCCAGCTTCTCCACGTCCGTCTTTTGGATGATAGCCCTCCTGATGGGCGTGAGGTGGTAACTTACCATGCTTCCAGACTTTTCTAAAACCGTAGATGTTATCCTACACCTGGAATTGTTTTTTTTTTTTTTTTTTGCTTCATGTAACACAACTATTTTACTTGTAAACACATTAAAAATATTCTGTCACAAGAAAAAAAACACTTCATTACTATGTGAGAAGCCTGATGTTAACTGACCTTGTTATAATCATTTTGCAATATATACACGCATAAATCGTTATGTGGTACATCCTAAGCTGATGCTATGTTACATGTCAATTCTATGTCAGTAAAATTGGGGAAGGTTATTTATTTTCAAAGGAGAGACAGACGGGCTGCCCTCCCGTCCCCTCTCCTCAGCACTTACACGTAGCCTGGTTCCCTTCCATACTGTTCCCTCACCTGCTTACCGGCTCCTTCAAAGACTGTGAACTCCTTTCCCCAAAGACAGTCTTTGCCTATAAAATGTCTCAAGCGGTATTGATGATTTGACTTTGACCTAATTCAAGATAAGAATTAACTCAAATAGCCCATAAGATAAGAATAGCTCAAATAGCGTTGGTCTAGTTGTAAGCTGTTCCCTGAGTGAACCTCACCCCCCGAGATCCTAGTTATGCCTCGGGTGGGTCCTCAGAATCCGAGTTCTTGACAAGCTCGAAGCCAATTCTGAAATGCAGCCAGGCTGGAATTTTAGTCTATTTCAGTCTGTTTCTGAAAGAGACTCTAATAGAAGACACCAGAGTAACTCATGCCTCTGGACTCTATGTTCCCTGGCCAATACCCCCATTCCCCGCCAAAGAATAGGTTCTCAGCTCTGGCTCCGTGTGCAGAATCACCTGGAGCGTATCAAAAATATTGCCACCCGGGACCACGACCAGGCATTGCCATCGTCAGGGTGATTCTCACGTGCAGCCTGGGTTGACAGTCGCTGCCTTGTGTCACCACACTGTCCTCACCAGCAAGAGAGCCTCCCTTCCGACGCGTGCCTGCTCACGCTGTACCAGCAGGGGGCACACACGGCAAACGCATCATCCGTGCGTTCGTTCCTGCGCCGGGATCGCAGATCACATGACCGCCGAGGGGCTCCCGTAATGGGAGGGGGGGGGTCCCTGGGAGCCTCCAAACTCCCAGACGGATACCAGCATCACGACACCAACAGAACCTGTGCTCAGTCCCTGCGGATTCCGGTACATGCTGTGGGTTTGAATCTTCATGCTTCCCAGGTAATTCCAAGGCACCCCGACTTTTGAGAACCCCTGTGTGGGATTTACCCTTCCCCAAAGCTGTGCTGCAGATGATACCCCAGTTTCTCAGAAAATGCGAGCGGCCTTCAGATTCAGGTGATGGATATATTGGTGCTTCCCCCACTTTATCTAATAGAAATACCCAAGCAGACATACGAAGATGTTCACTGAGTGTTTCTAATAGTAAACCAAATAGCAACGACAACCTGGAAATAAACAGTTAAAAAAAAATTTTTTTTAACTGTTTATTTTTGAGAGAGAGCACGCGCGCACGAGCATGGGCTAGGGAGAAGGGCAGAGAGAGAGGGAGACACAGAATCGGAAGCAGGCTCCAGGCTCTGAGCTGTCAGCACAGCCTGACGCGGGGCTCGAACCCATGAACTGTGTGATCATGACCTGAGCCAAAGTCGGACACTTAACGGACTGAGCCACCCAGGCGCCCCTAAACAGTTTTCATTATAGAACATGGTTGAATGGTAGAGCCATACTACGGACTATTGCATGGCCCTTAAAAAGAATGACCTTGAACTGTATCTGCTGATCTGGAAAGGTAACCATGGCAACTGCAACCAGCAGAAGCAGCAAGTCACAGAACCACTAGAGTTTTGTGTGGTCTTGTGTTTGTAAAAACCACGTACACCCCCAAGTTCACAGTGGTTACTTCCGGGGAGAGTCGAGGGTGAGAGGGGTGGGCTGAATGGAGGGAAGGCGCCCGCCTCCAACTTTATGACCTTCTAATACTGTTTTCAAGTTCTCACAATGAACACGCTGTCTTAACAAGTGAAAAATGCGGTAAAAAGCACGAGCTCTCTCAGGGTGACTCCATGGTGAATTCCCATGTTGGCCTTAGAAGCTGGACTGGTGTTAGGAACCGTCCCGCCGGGGAGGGCGTCCGGGACGTGGCCATGCTTGCCCCTCTAGAGCAGTTTTCCTGCCATCTGCGGAGACCCACCTGCGTGCCCTGGGCCACGCAGAATTCAGCTGCAGGGGATGGGGTGGTCTGTACCATGTCCGTGTGTATCCACCCACCCCTCGAAAATTCCCATGTTGAAACCATAACCCCCAGTGTGATGGTGTTTGGAGGTGGAGCCTTTGGGAGGTGATTAGGGTCCCCGTGGTGTGAGTAGGGCCAGTAGGAATGAATACGCTCTGTGTGCGCGCCCCAAGGAAGGCCATGACCAGGGTCCTCACCAACTGATCATGGCCTTGCAGCCTCCAGAACGATGAGAAGTCCGTGTTTAATGTTTAAGCTGCCCAGTCCATGCTTGCCGGGGAGGTCATCAACAAGGCAAGACTGCCCGCTGGCCCTCAGGCTGGCCTTGGGCAATCGGAGGCTCCTCACCCCCTCCCCTGTCCTTGGAACGTAGGTCCCACTCGGCTTCTCTGTTTCTGGAAGCTCCCAAGGACACAGCCTTGAGACAGTGATGTGGGGCTGGGACCATGTGCACGGCAGACATGCCCAGGGAGGGCCTCTATATAAACTTGTATGACTCCAGCAGGTGGGTGTGGGGACCTCATCTGGCACCCCCCACGACAAGCCTTGTGCCACCTGCCCACTGGAGTGCCCTCCTCTCTCTCCAGCCTCTCCCTGCCCTCCATGTATGGGAGCCAGTCTCAGTCTGCACCCAGGGAGCTCGTATTCTGTCCTAGCCCCTGGCAGACTGAGACGTGGTCCCCCAGACCGCGGGGAGGTCGGCTCTAGCCAGGGACACTCGCGGTCTGCACAGCTGGGAGCTGGTGACTAAGGATGAGACTCCCGTGTCGCAGGGCTGGGTAGCTACCATTCAGCGACCACGTTGAATGCACTCCCCAGAGCCGATGTGGGGGGAGCTTAGCTGCTTGCGGGGGTGGGACAGCCGGGGGGGGGGTAAATTGCCCAGATGGCCAGGGCTGGGGCTCCCCTTTCACTGCTGCTCTGTGACTTAAGGACTTGCAAGGCCCCGGAAGGAAAGTAATAGGGTCCCTTTGAACCCCAGGCAGAGTCCAACTTTTATGGCCTTGTTTTGATCCTGTGGCATTCAACTATAAAATCCTGCCCGATTAATCAGGCAGGGCCCATGCCACCTGGCCATGTTTGTACCAGCTCTGGTGACAAAACATCCATCTTACTGATTAACCGTCGAGATATACTCTGGGACTCCGTGGGGGAGTGGGTGTGCTGCCTAGGACGGGGCCTGTGAGGCTGACAGAAATGCCTCATTGCGAGGGTCCTTATGGGGGGTGCCGTGTGCCCTGCCACGCTGTAGCTGTGGCCACTTAGAGAAGTTCTGTCACTTGCGTTCTTCTGGGAAGCAGCGATGATAAAAGTACCCACCTGAGGGACGACTGGCTTGCGCCCTGGGATACACCTAAAATACTGCTTGGTCCAGGAGAGCATTCGGTATGCGCTAGGCTAGCATTATTGTTAGCGACCTCATTTTGCAGAAGAGGCTGACAGAGTGACATGACGTGTTCAAGGCCACCCAGCTAGAAAGCAGCACAGTTGGGTCATTCCACTGCCGTATATCCTGCCTCCCCAGCATGCAAGGAGAACAGAAAATAGGAAATAGTGACTGGTTTTATTTATTTTTATTGCTGAGAGAGAGAGAGAGAGAGAGAGAGAGAGAGAAAAGAGAGAGAGAGAGAAAGAAGAGAGAAGAGAGACCGAGCAGGGGAGAGGGGCAGAGGGAGAGAGACAGAGAAAGAATCCCAAGTAGGCTCCATGCCCAGTGCAGAGCCTGACGCAGGGCTCCATCCCACAACCCTCGGATCATGACTTGAGCCACAATCAAGAGTCGAACACTCAACTGACTGAGCCTCCCAGGTGCCCCATGGTGACTGTTTGTAACTAGGCGTATTTGACCTTAAGGTTTTGCTGCCTTCCGACCACCCACTCTAAGAAGGTTATGTTAAAAGCTCACACTGATGCCGACCAGTGCAGACAGACTTTCCCAGACTGACGGCCAGGCTGGCTGTGAGAAAGGTCCTGGGGTGGAGGACAGCCTGCCCTCAGCCAATCCTGAAGTGACTGCGTGTGTGCACACACATCTGTTTATACACTAATGTGCCATCTTTCCTACGTGTACGTTTCAAATCCTGGCTCCCAAGCTGTGTGGTTTTGGGCAGCTTCCCCTGACCTCTCTGAGCTTGTTTCCTCACCTTAAAGGTACGCACACACAGGGCACCTGGGACTTCGGCTCAGGTCATGATCTCACAGTTCATGGGTTCAAGCCCTGCCTTGGGCTCTGTGCTGACAGCTTGGAGCCTGGAGCCTGCTTCAGATTCTGCGTCTCTCTCTCTCAATAAAATATAAACATTAAAAAAATTAAAAGAAAAAAGTAGGCACACAAATATAGAGCTCAAAGGTTTGTCATGAAACTTATAAGGCACCCACAGCCTGTGCTTGCACGCAGTAGGTGGCCAACAGTCGATACTTGTTACTATATGTGATTCTTTGAAAAATATGTTCTTTTTAAGTTTATCTATTTATTTTGAGAGAGAGAGCGAGCGAGCGAGAGCAGGGGAAGGGCAGGGAGAGGGAGAAAGAGAGAATCCCAGCGTCAGCACAGAGCCCAACGTGGGGCTTGAACTCACAAACCATGAGATCACAACCTGAGCTGAAACCAAGAGTCGGACGCTAAACTGAGCCACCACCCAGGCGCCCCTAAAATACACGTGTAATAGTAAGCCTTGCCTTCCACGATAATCTTACGGATGAGTTGCTATGTCCAAGGAGGAAGGAACCTGGGAAACCATGCAATCCAATCCATGCATTTTACAGATGAGAGAAGTCAGAGCCACCCGGGGTCACTGACAGAGGCTGGAGTCGGGCCCTGGACACTCCTGACTGGCATCTCGGTCTCTCCGTCCCTCACTGGAGCTCTCGTGTTGGATATCCCCCCTGCTCCAAACCTGCGGTGCCTGCACTCCTGTGTGGGCATCCCGAGCCTCTCAGCATGGCCCCAAAGGCCCTCTGGGGCCCAGCCCTGCCTGTTTCTTTGGTCTCTGGCTCTCACGGTCTCTCTGATCCACGCCATGGGATGCCTGCCCTCACCCTGCCTTGGTGCCCCTGGGTCTGGAATGCCCTCCGGCCTGCCTCTGAGTTGCTGGTACAGTTCCTGCTTGACCTTGAGGAGGAAACTCGGGGACCCAATATCCCCCCCAGCTTGGGGCCCGCCCTTTGTGCACCGGCAGTGTCCAGGGTCTGCCCGTGTGTCCCTGCGCTGGGTGCTGTGACCTGCGCCACAGAAGATGAGTTGAGCAGAAGGACCACGGCTTGTCCATCCCTGTGCCCCCGTCACACGGTAAGTCCCTGAGGACGTCTGGTGAAAATAATGGCCTCACAATGCGTCCTGAGTCCAGGCAGACTTGTGTAGGTGGAGTATAACCCCCGGCAAGACCTTCCTGAGAGGTATAGAGTAGGTGCTTACTGTGTGCTTGTCAAACAATTATGTAACAAAACTGTTTCCAAAGCCAAAAAGGACACACTCACTCTGATGTTTCCATTATAAATTTTTTTTTAAATTTAAGAATACTGATTAACACAGGAAACAGATTTAATTTCACAGAATTGTGCGTATGGTCATCAGTTACACTGTGACATGTTAACTTCTTTATCATTATCGGCACTGTCGACAGAACACTGTAAACGAGATCTGAATGCGTAAGTGGGCGATGCTCCCTAGCTATGGTTGTCTACCATGAGCTCGTATGCGTGTACACTTGTTTATATACATGGATAGAGAGAGAATAGATATACACACGTTTTACTGTGCACAACTTTGCATGGTTACTATCAGTAAAAATTATAAAAAAAACATTTATAATAAAGGTGAGGATGTGCTAAGACTTGCTATTACAGGACCTTGTCTTCCGTAGAAGACTTGCTAGAGAGAGTTCCTAAAGTCCAAAGCACTGATGGGAGATGGATGCATTCCCAGACCGTCGGCCCCAGAAGCACTTCGCGGGCCCAGCCCTGGACGGCAGCCTGCCGGCTGGGCTCCCCGTTTTGGACCCACCTCTCCCTAGCTTCTACCACCTTGAGCCCTGCTGAGAGTCCTCTTCCTTGAAATTCTTCTTATAGCCCCCACCCCAGAAAGACGATGCCTCAGAACTCCTAACATGCCCTGAGCCAACAAGAACGCGTTGCTAAATGGCTTAAAAATTGTCATGAGAAGTAACTTCCCTTGGTAAGGAGTGAGTAAGTCTGGAAATGGCTTCCCAGGTAAAACGATTTCATTTCTCCATGACTGCCCCGTGGGAGACAGAAAACATCGGTGGCCGTTCTCTCCACCGAAGAGAGCCCAGTTTCTGGTCGTGCCCTGGCTCGGAAACCTTCGGGACTCCGAGAACCTTACTGACTATTTGCACCCAACGTTAAAGTTCTCCACAGAAAGCATCCTTAGGCCAAGAAATGAATTATGGTTTGGTTTGCATCTGGCTTGTTAAATAAGGCCTTGAATCTTGGGATATTGCCTTGGGATATTGGGAATGTGGATCCCCAGTGAAAGTTGTGAGACCATGGACGGATGTGTCCTTGAGCGCACTGTTCCCTTTCCTGTGACAGACACTCTTCCTCGCCTTGTCGGCTTGGAGAACTCTTGCTCGTTCTGCAAAACCCTGCTCGAACGTCCCTTTCCCCCTGAAGCCTCCTGCCTGACGGGCGCTCCCTCTGATTTCCTCTTGGCACAGTGCTTGCCCCTCTGCTTTGACTGCTGGTTTAAGAGTCTGTTGTCCCGGACGACACGTGAGTCCCTCGAGAGCAGGGACCACGCTGTATTTCCCCTTCGCGTTCCTAGTGCTCCGCACAGGGCCTGGGCGGAGCAGGTACGGAAGAACAGTCCCATGAAGGAGTGACCAACCGGATAAACGGACGACTGTGCAGATGAGCGGCACCCAGCAGAGAGAGGCAGACACCTCCATTTAGCTGGCGGAGCAAAGAGCCTGGCACACGACACAAAACCAAAAAAACCAACTGCTTTGAGCTCTTGGGGCGATTAGTTATTGAAAGAGCAAAGCGCCGAATCGGGAACCTTGACATGCGCGTGCCGTGAGGCAGCGGGCCAGGCAGGAGGGTGGGGGGGCGGGGAGAGCCAGCCTGCCCGAGCCTGCGTGGCTGTGGGGCAGCCAAGGGCGCTCTTTAGGGGCACCTGAAGTCCAGCGAGTCCCAAGAATGCCTGGCCTCCAGAAGAAGCCCCTTAGTCTCGGCCACAGGACAATGAAGAAGTGAACTATCACCTGCCTGGCAGTCCACACGCTCTTTCACGCCAGGAAAAGCTCTCTTCCGGGGTGGCCAGTATATAGAGTGGGCGGGGAGCTCTGGCGCCTGGCGGTCGCCTCAAGAAGAAACCCGGCTCGGCAGCTGACTGCCTGTGACGGAGTCCGCACGGGCCACTCAGCAGTGGAGCCGGGGTGGGTGAGGAGAAGCTAGAGAGAGAGCCCCCCGGGTGAGGGGTCCACAGGTCGGACCCCAGATGTCCTGGGTGGACAGGAGGACTGGCTGTGCCGCTCCCAGGAGACCTGCTTGTGCTTCTGACCTTCTGGCTCCTGTGTGTCCCCTCTGATGCTCAGGCAGCAGTCCTGCATCTCCCCCTCACCCCACCACAGACATCTGGGTTCACATTTAACAGAGGGGACAGTGTGGGGGACAGAGGGTTGGTAAGAAGTGCGTAATGGCGGCACAGAGATTGTCCAAGGCAACGGCCCGTCAAGGACAGAATTCACAATTTAGAGGGTTCCCAGATGCGCTGAGCGGGGGGCCCCTAGCCGTAAGGAGGCCCCAGGACCCCTTCCCTCACCACAGCTCAATCCTCATGTCCTCACTCTCCTGCCCTCGTCTGATCTGGCCTGTCCTTCACTGAACTGTGTGTGGGACCTGCTCCCGGAGCAGCAGGGCTGGGTGGGAAGGGAGAGCACGTCTGCACAGGGCGAGGCAGGGTCAGCATCCTCAGTCACAGAATATGGCACTTGAGAGGGACCCGAGCCCAGAAGACCCGGGAGCAGCTGTCGTTCCCTTGCCTGGCTTCCAAAGAAATGGTTGGGGTCTAGGTGGGCAGACACACGGCCAGGACCCTCATGGTTGTGCCTGAGACTACATCCAGGGCTCAAGGAGAATTTCTGGGCTTACACCAATGTGTATCACTGGCTCTGCAGGAGGAGACTCAAAGCCAGCCCTTCCCACCTGTCCCCTCCCCCTGCTCCCCCTCCCCCAAGCCACCACAAACATCCCCTCCCCTCAAAGAACCCTTCAGGTCACGCATTCGCCTCTGATCCTTTAAGTGAAAACATGAATTAGGCAAACTAATCGATTTGACGACTGTTGAGACCGGGGCTGTCTCGGAGCGCAGCGAGACGGCTTCGTTACTTGAAGTCGGCTAAGATATCGCTGAAGATGTTGAGGAACAGGTGCGCGTGGTGGTCCCTGAAGACCAGAGTGGGGCGGAACCGGATCGATCTGTCCCCGCAGCCTCCCAGCACCACGCCTGAAAGCGGACGCAGGGGGGCCGTCAGCCGCCTGGGCTCAGAGCCGCGTGCGAGGCATCTGCCGTCCGTCCATCTGTCCTTCCACCCGCCCTTCCTCCCACCTCCAATTCCTGCCCTGCTGACCCTGAACGAGGCCCCACGAGTCTGCCTTCCAGGAGCTCGTGGTGGGGCCAGGAAGGAAGCGAAGGGGTGGATGGCACAGGGTCAGGTGGGCAGCACGTGTGAGGGGTAGGCTGTCCCCCGGGAGGGACGGACCTCCTGACCTCAAGGGTGCCCCGGCCACGGTCTCGTCATTGCACCTCTGACACTCCGCTTGTCATTGGGAAGAGCAGGCGAGGTACCCAGGCCTTCGGGGATCCTGGCACGGAGGAGTGCCCGCCACACCTCGGCCCTCTGCTCACCCCGCTTCACGGCACCGCGCCTCTCCCCGCAGCTCCCCATGACTCCCAGGAAGCAGCCCGGCCTCTTGCCTGAGGTTCCACGGGCAACTCGACGTGCGCCTGGCAGCCCCTCCTCACACTCCTTTCCAGAGGCTTCCATGCCTCTCGGCTTCATCCTGCCTGCGGTAATTGCACTCATCCCTCCCTCTGCCTGAATGCCCCTCGCCACCTTCACCTGGCCAACCCCTGCTCACGCGGCCTGACCTCAGGTAAAAATTCCTCTTCCTCAAGGAAGCCTCCCGATTTCGTCTGGACACCTCCCCAGCGATTCCATCCTTAGCCCCTTCCCCCCCTCCTAGGGTGCACGACTGCAACGGATGGCTTATGAAACGCTGCCTTCCACGTCCCCTTCCTGCCACACCAGGAGCTCCGTGAAGGAGGGCCCCATGGTCTAATTCATGATTACGATTATTCTCTCCTGTGTTGCTGCCACTCGCGTTCTCAGAGAATGAATACCTATCGAGTGAATAAATGCGTAAGGAAATCCCGCTGCCGACATTCTCTTGAGAAAGAGCCCCTCGGACGGTTTCCAGTCCCCCCGCCGGTTTCCAGTCCCCCCACTGGTTCCCAGTCCCCCCGCCGCGCCTGCACCAGGTGAGTGGTGCTCCAGATGGAGCTCGGCCTCGGCACCCAGTCGCCTTACCTTTGTTTCTGGCCATTGAAACGAGCTTATTCCGTATGGACTCGTCTGGAGTGTCAAAGGAGCAAAAGGTGCCTCGTCCTCTCACCCTGCTGATGAACTGGGGGTACCGGGCCTGCAGCGGGGGGACAAGGCTGGCGTCAGAGCCCATCACCCCCGCAGCAGCTGGGAGGTTCCTCAAATGCCCCCCAGGGTCTGGCCTTCGGGCTTCATGGGGTCACGGGCTCGGGCTCTGGAGACCTCCAGTCCTGGGTTCAAAGCCCACTCTGCCTCCTTCTCCTTGGACACCCGTGGGGCTAGGCACGTAAGTGGCCTGAGCCTCAGTTTCCTCTTCTGTGAACTGAAGGATGTAAACGCTACTGCCCCCTGGGGGCTGCCGTGGGGATTTAGTGAAAGGAGATCCCTGCATCAAGACCCCTGGTGTGGGGCAGGTGCTCAGGAGACCTCAGGCATCTTTTCTTATCAGCGTTTCTAGAAAAGTGGTGGTTCTTCTAGAAACAGCAGCTCAGCCTCACTGCAGGGTCTGAGGCAGGGAGCTGTCCTGGGCTGAGCTGCGCCCCCCTCCCCAAATTCATGTCAACCTGGACCCTGCGAAGGGGACCTTACTTTGGAATAGAGGCTTTGCTGATGCAATTAGGTTAAGAGGCCGTCACGTGGCCCTAACTCCAAGGACTGGCGTCCTTGTACGGGGGAAATCTGGACAGAGACACAGGCACACAGGGGAACAAGAGAGGCAGAGGCTGGAATGGGGCACCCACGATCCCAAGGACGCCAAGGCCTGCGGGTCACCAGAAGCTGGGACAGAGGCGTGGCATGGGCTCTCCCCTGCCGAGCCTCCAGCAAGAGTCAGTACCCACGCTGCTCTCTCCATCTCAGACCTGTGGTCTCCGGAACGGTAAGAAAATGAATTTTTCTTTCTTTTTTTTTTTTTGAGAGAGAGAGAAAGAGAGACAGAGACAGAGACAGCACAAGCAGCGGAGGGGCAGAGAGCGTGGGAGACGCAGAAACCGAATCAGGTTCCAGGGTTTGAGCTGTCAGCACAGAGCCCGATGTGGGGCTCGAACTCCTGTGAGATCATGACCTGAACCCAAGTTGGATGCCAAACCAACTGGGCCAGCCAGGCGCCCCGACAATGAATTCTTGACTCACACCACCCAGTTCGTGCTCCCATGCTCCAGAAGCCTGAGGAAGCTAACAAGGTCACTTGGGGTGGAAGATCTTGGTCCTTCCCCGGTCCATGGTTCATGCGAAGGACAATGAACAGGGCTTGGATGAGCCCAAATGACCTCAGTGCAGTGGGGGCGGAGCAGGGGGGCAAATGTCTCCCTGCAGCCCCGTGGCAGAAAGTGGACACAAAGCCACATTCTGGTGGCAACAGAGGCCGAACTATGTGCCACGCGTGGTCCTGAATCCTCACTCCACCAGCAGAGAAGGGACTACTTGGGGTCTGCAGGTGGGGAAACTGAGGCTCGGAATTCACTCCAGCACTTGCTCTGCTTATTCCAGCCCCTGCTAAGTGCTGGGAGCCAGCCCTCGGGATACATTCCTCTCTTTCACCAGAGTGTTGTCTCTGGGGACAAGGTCTCATCTGTTCAGATACCCGGGCAGGCACACACACGTGCACACGTCTAGTGACTGCTGGCTTCATTAATCAGTGCAGGGCGTGGAGCTCCCCCCCACCTCCTCATGGGGGCGCCTCAACTGCTGCCCCACACCTACAGGCGTCCTTTTCTTCCGCCCACTCTTTTAGGGGATTCTGTAACCTCAAGTCCTTCTTGCCTGTGGCTTTGTAAGGCCCCGCTAGGGCCCCGACCGTTCCCATCCCTTTTGATGAGCCAGTGGGGGCCCCCAAGGCACAATGCCAGGCTTGGCTCTGGGATGTTTTCACAGAACCCTTGGCCATGGCACCGCCTTGTATCTGGAAGCCACTTAGGGTAACACCATCCACACCTCTTTTCAAAGCCAGGGGCCTTAGTCCGGGGACTTCGACGTTGCCTGGCCCTCCAGGACCCGCTTTCATGACTCAGGATGGGTGGCATTAATTGGGACATTTAAGAGACCTGCAGAGAAAACATTTCTGGTGCTCTATCAGCCCCGGGCCTTGCTTTGCTGGGGTGGCAAGCCATCACTCACAGGGGCAGACATCCATGCCTGCTGTGTGTCCCTGGCCCCCGCCCAACCCCCAGTTTAAATCTAAATCCAGCCCAAGGGAAAGGAAAAAATTCCACGTGGAGCACACGCACCCACACCCACTGGAAGGCCTCAGCTGTTCGAGCAGCCACACGTGACCCCGCAGCGTCTCTGCAGTCAGGCGGGACTGGGATTAAAGCCTGGCCTCCTGGCTGCTGCTCACTGCCCCCTGCCCCCCAGGCTTCCCTTTTCTCATCCGGAAAATTAGGATAAGTATCATTTCTCGGCCTTTTGGCTAAGATCAATTGCAGAAAATGATGATAATTAGGTTTTCTTAATTTCAAACTGTTCCGAGCTAGGGGTGCCAGAAAAAATACAGGACACCCAGTTAAATCTGAATTTCAGATCAACAATCTATAATTTAGTATAAGTATGTCCCACATGGCACACGGGATATACTTACACTAAAAAAAAAAAATCTGTTGCCGGTTTTTCAAATTTAACTGGGAGTCCTGTATTGTGATTCGTTAAATCTGGCATCTATGCCTTGGGGTGTGGGGGTGGTGCCCAGAGCTCCTGCCACTGCCCTGTGTCTGGAACCAAGTCCTGTGCCTGTCCCCATCCCCGCCCCCCTCCTCGGGCCTCAGACTTAGCAAGCTGTCAATTAATGGAAACAATATTACTAGGTCCTTGATCACATCAGGAGGTAAACGCTGGCACAGAACGTGGACTCTCAAGTCCACCAGAATCAGTCCCAACCCCAGGGCCACCGTATGGACATTACTGGACAAGTGTAACGCTCATGTCTCAGACGCCTCGTCTGCAGAACTGGGACAAGAGGTGGTTACACTGACAGTATCACTGTCAGACTTAACCCGAGTGTATGACAGGTTCTGTTACAGGTGGGGCATACATACAGCAGGAACTCAATAACTGGAAGCTGTCACTACTGCCAACTGACCCCCCTTCACTGCCCCAATGCCCCCACCCGTTGGCGGCTCTGCTCAGGTCACAGGTGACCAGATCCTCCGCATCCCCTGCAGAAGGGCTCCTTGTGACCAGCCATCTGGAGAAGGTCATCTGTCCTCCAACTCCTGGGCTGGACGGGCCAGTCCCACAAGCACCGTGGCTCCTGGCAGCCCGTGCTCCGTCCAGGAGAGTCATGCGTGCGTGTGGGTTGGGGTGGGCGGGGGTGGGCGGGTCAGGCAGGCAGAATAAAAGTACGAAGACAACTGATTATAACCGAGAGCTGTGCTGTCCCATGCAGGATCCACACGTGGCCTGAAATGTGGCCAGTCCGAGTGGAGACACGCTGTTAAGATACAGGGTGGATTCCTAGGTCTTTGTATAACAGGGAAAAAGGGAGCCCCTTGGGGGCTCAGTGGGCTGAGTGTCCAACTTAGACTCAGGTCATGATCTCACGCTTCCTGAGTTCAAGCCCGGCGTCGGGCTCTGTGCTGACAGCTCGGAGCCTGGAGATGCTTCGGATTCTGTGTCTCCCTCTCTCTCTGCCCCTCCCCTGCTCTCACTCTGTCTCTGTCTCTCTCTCTCAAAAATAAAAAAACATTTAAAAAAATTTTAGAAAGCAGAAAACATAAAAAGCCGCATTATTTCCTCTACTGGTGCCAGGCCGAAATCGAAGTATGACTAGAGGGGGTTAAAGTAAACGACGTTCCTAGCGGCTGGGCCTTCGGTGTCAGTCCGGGGGCGGCAACACTGAAGACCACTTCTGAGGCCCGCAGAGTCACCCACGACACAGGGCTGCTGTGGGGTAAGTGTGCAGAGGGCAGGACCCGCAGGGGAAGAGGGCCCATCGGGGCGGTGTGGGGGGTAGAGGGGGCGAGGCCACGAGGCTTCTCAGAGGACGGATGTGGGGGCCTGGCATCCGCTGCTCAGGAAGTGAGTTGGGGGTGGGGTGGACCCCACGGAAACGGGCTCAGGTGTTGCCCTGGAGGTGGGTGGGGGGCTGAGGGCCAGGAGGTACCTGGAGGTCCAGCAGCCCCGTCAGCAGGGCCTTCCCGGCGCGGGCCGCATTGTTCAGGAGGTCCTCCCGCTTGATGACGTTGATGACCTCGGCCAGCAGCAGGTTCTTGGAAGGGTCCCCCAGCCAGGTGTTGAAGATCCGGTACGGCTGGAAGGGGGCCGTGGTGTCGGCGGGGCTCGCACGCAGGCGAACCCAGAGGGGCCCTGCTTTGCCCAGACACACGCTGTCCCCCGCTCCGGAGGAGAGAAACTAACCCAGCGAGCCCCCCCCCACCCCCGCCAGGGCCGGGGAGCGTCCCACAGGGCTCCGAGGCTCACTGCGTTCTCTCCAGGACAGCAAGCCCACCCCAGGCACTACCGTCAGGGAGACCAAGCTGCTCCGCGCCCGGATGGTCCCTCCGTCCCGGGGAACCCGAGACACTTGGCTCTGAACCCCCTCGTGTTACAGAGGGAGAGCTGAGGTTCTGATCGTCCTGGGAACGTACAGCCGGAGGTGGTGGTCAGGAGGGGACTGAGGGCAGTCTGACTCACAAGGGCCACCCGACGTATCTCTCCGCGAATTATTCGGGGTGTCTGTGCAGCCAACTGGAACACACTTCCCAGCTCCCCTTGCAGATGGAGTGGCCATCTGACCAGATCTTAGTCCAAGTGTCAGAGACAGAAAGGTTGTGGGATTTCTGGGAAGGCTGTTTTATAAAGACAAGAAGGGGGCCACTGTGTCCTTCCCTCCTTTTTCCTTCCTACTGCTTAGAATTGATTTGTGATGGCTGGAGATCCAGCAGCGATTTTGACTCATGAGGCAATCTTGAGGGTGAAAACTACATGCAGGACTGGTAGAAGAAAGGATCCTGGGGCCCTGGTAACTGTGTGTGTGTGTGTGTGTGTGTGTGAGAGAGAGAATCCCTATGGATCCCGGGGGCCCTGGTAACTGTGTGTGTGTGTGTGTGTGTGTATGTGTGTGTGTGAGAGAATCCCTACGGATCCCGGGGGCCCTGGTAACTGTGTGTGTGTGTGTGTGTGTGTGTGTGTGTGTGTGTGTGTGTCTGAGAATCCCTACGTATATCTGGCAGTACAGTGTAGGGGTTTGGAGCAGGGGCTCCAGGTTTGAGCTTTGTCACCTAACAGGCCGTGTGTGACCCCGGACAACTTTACTTAACCTCTCTGTACCTGATTCTTCATTAGTAAGCTAGGAGAGAAAAATAACATCTACTTGGGGAGACTACGGTAAGGGTAACAAGTACGTGAGGATCCTGAGAACTGGGCCCGGCGCAGAGCCAATGCTCAGTTCACAGCAGCAGCGATGAGCAGTGTCACTGTACATGTGCACAGAAATCAGGAGACTGACTACGGGCTGCTAGCAAGTCGCCCTGCAGAGACAGCTGGGTGACCGTTACCACCGGCTAATTACACTGGTAAAAACTGGGCGTCAGGAGACCTCTGTGCCCCGTTAGGAGGCCCCTCAGCCCCTGGTTTGGAGAAGGGAGGGGTCCTGAGTGACGAGAGGAGAGCAGGCCTGCTACTCACGGCATTGGGCCTGAACTCCTCCTTGTGGAAGTAGCCCCCGGTCATCATCTTCTTGCTGAAGGTCATCACGTCCGCCGGGTCAGCCATGCCCCAGTGCTCGTGGGCCCAGAACTTGCCGGTGCAGCCCCCTCCGGTCTGGACCTCGTCCACCAGGAAGGCACAGCCGTGCTGGCCAGGAAGGGAGAGAAGAGGGAAATCAACACCCGGCACCGCCGGCCGGCCTGGGACCCTGCGTGCAGCCCAGGGCTGTGAACCGAGCCCCCGTTCCGGGGCCATGCAAAGCAAATCCAGGCAGCTCTGCTGGGGCCGGGTCTGAGGTCTGAACTTGGATGTGGCCTCAGACTGCTGAGCTGGAACAAAACCCTGACATCAAGTACACCCTGAACCAAAGCACAGCAACACTGCATCCAGCTCCGGGCCTGGAGCCGGTGAGCTGACTTCTTCCGCGGGCTGGCTGTCCCAGCAGAGAGGCCGGGACGTGCCCCCCAGGCCCCGCGGTCCCGTCCGCCGGCTCTGCTCACCAGCCGGACTGCTAGTCCCTGAGCCCTGTGCTGTGAGCAGCGCCCGTCCTGCTGGCTGGATGTGCCAGCTGTGTGTGCACGATTACTACAACACGCACACGGCAGTAACACATCTGCTCACTTGGCGTTGCTGGGCACGGCTGAGAGAGCAGGTGGGGACTCCAGAGAGAAGAGGGAGGAGGCTGAGGCCTTCCCAGGCATCCCTGGACTGGACACTGCAGGGTGGAGGCGGATTCCGAAGCGAGGTTTTAGGGAGAAACTCCCTACCCCGCTCCCTCCCTACTTCCCAATGCCTCTACCTGGGAGGCCACCAGGCAGCCTCTGACCACCTGGACACGCACAAGAACCCCACGGCTAACCCTCTGCTCTGGGAAAACCAACTGGAAACAGCCCCCGGCCCCACCCAGCCTGGGCTCCATGCACTGACCTTCCTGGAGATGTCTCTCAGCTTCCGGAAGAAGTCGTCAGACGCGTGGTTGTCTCCGCCCTCAGACTGGATGGGCTCCACGATGATCCCGGCCACTGTCTTCTTCTTTTTCCGATATTTCACGATCAGATCCTCCACCTGCATTCCCAGGGGGTGGGGGGAGGGACGTAAGCGTGGCTGGCGGAAGCTCTAGAGCGGCGTCCGCGGATGGGGGTGTGGGTTCTACAACTCCCCAAAACAATGCTGAGTCCGTGTTCGTGTGCACTCCGGGGAGGACTGTGGCAACGTGTGGGCACAGGCGTGCCGCTGCGTCTGGGGGACAGAAGCTAAGGACTCGGTCATGGAGGGACTGGACGAGACCGCACGGCACGGGTCCAGCGTGCAGGACCGCGGAGCTGCTGCCATCGCTGGTACTGCCGTGGCTACTGCATTAAGTAAGATCACTGTCGGTGGGAGAGTCCTTTCTGTGCAGAATCTGAAACGTGTATTTGTTTAAAGAACTGTGGCAAAACTCACCTACTGTGACAGGAATCCACTATCGGTTGTGTCACAGAATGGGGTGGGGGGTGGGGGTCGTGGGTTGACCCTCGGATTGACCAGAGGGAATTTTCTGGGGTGAAAAGATGCCCTTGATCGGGGTGGTGTTACGTGAGTGTATTTACTTGTTAAAACTTTTTAACTAGACGCTAAAATGAGTTGGTGGTAGATAAATGATATGTTAATGAAGCTAATAAAAAATAATTAACTGAACAGTGACAGGGTAATCAGAAAAGCACCTTTAAAAAAATGTTTATTTTTGAGAGAGAGAGACAGAGCACGAGCAGGGGAGGGGCAGAGAGAGAGGGAGACACAGAATCTGAAGCAGGTTCCAGGCTCTGAGCTGTCAGCATGGAGCCGGACGTGGGGCTCAAACCCATGAGCCGTGAGATCATAACCTGAGCTGAAGTCGGACACGTAACCGACTGAGCCCCCCAGGCGCCCCAAGCATCCGACTTTAGATCTCAGCTCAGGTCATGATCTCGTGGTTCGTGAGATCGAGGCTCGCGTTGGGCTCTGTACTGACAGCACAGAGCCTGCTTGGGATTCTCTCTCTCCCCACCCCCCTCTCCGCTCCTCCCCTGCTCGTGCGCACTCTCTCTCTCTCTCTCTCTCTCTCAAAATAAATAAATGTTAAGAAAATAAAATGTTAGTAAAATTAGTTTTACCCATTTCTTTTCACTTTTCAAAGACGTGATTTCTAGACACACTGCAGTCATGTATGTGGCTTCACACCCCCAGTGCACAGGGTTGTCCCAGACTCCCTGAGTGCTGAGCAGGGACTGACTGAAAAGGATGGTGATGTGTCTAAGAGGCAAACCAGCCTCACTTGACCTCAAATTCCAAACCTAAAGGGTTTCTGGTTTCTCGGGGGCCTGTGGGTGGCTCAGTGGATTAAGAGTTTCTGGTTTCTCTTCCCCAGCAACGGAATCCTTCTAGTGTCTAGCATGGAACCCCAACATTTGGACCAGATCAAAGGAGGGGCGCTGTGTTGGAGGCATGGCAACAGGGGGCTCCCGGTCCTCCGTCCTCCCCTACCCCCACTGCCACCCCCAGGAAGCCCCAGAACTTGGGGGAAGGCTGAGAAGCGGGGACAACAGGGTCCTATGGACGCACTTTCCCTACAGGCTGCCCTGCCCCATATGCTCATAAATGCTCTCGAGGCTTGCCCCCAGAGAACCTTACATACAGACATCGCTACCACAGGCGGGGTGACGGATGCCGGGTGGAAAAATCAAGGCGTCCCATTACTTTTCCTCAAGTGCCTCTCTGTCCCCATGGCCCTCCCAGGGAGCGCCGCGCGGGTCCCACGCAAACTCTGTGTTCTTCCCCTGGGCTGAGCCTTGGGGTGGGGGTGGGGGTAGAGACAAGAAGGGGAAGTCTGCAGGGTCTGCTGTTACCTCTTCCAGACAGCGGGCCTCTTCTTGTTGGTTCTCTTTCACAAATTCTTCCAGTGGGTATTTCAGCCGTGGGAATGGTGCAATGGGCCAGTCGAAGGAAGGGATGTCGATCTTGTGAATAGCTTTGGAGTGTGTGGTTGCTAAGCATCCTAGGGAAGTAAGAGGAACAGTCTTTGAAAAGAAGATCATGGGCAATTCAGGCCACATCTAGCAATGCCCAGGGAAGCCTGCTGCCTGCAGTTCCTGTAACATCGTGAGGCTGAGGCTGTGAACCTGTGTGTGCATGGGTTTGCATGCGCATGTGTGCATCCGTGTGCACCCTTTGCTGATTCATCATAGATTAAGCACAGGCTTTAACAGCATTACTGTGATTCCCAAACCAGAGACCCAGCAAAAAAAGAGAACTACAGACCAATATTCCTGATGAATATGGATGCAAAAATCTTCAACAAGATACCAGCAAATCGAATTCAACAGCATATAAAAAGAATTATCCACCATGATAAAATGGGATTCATTCCTGGGTTACAGGGCTGGTTCAGTATTTGCAAATCCATCAACGTGATACATCACATTAACAAAAGAAAAGAACGATATGATCCTGTCAATAGATGCAGAAAAAGCATTTGACAAAATAGAACATGCTTTCTTAGTAAAAATTCTCAAGAAAGTCAGGATAGAAGGAACATACTTAAACATTATAAAAGCCATCTATGAAAAGCCCACAGCTAATATCATCCTCAATGGGGAAAACCTGAGAGCTTTCCCCCTGAGATCAGGAACACGACAGGGATGTCCACTCTCACCACCATTGTTTAACATAGTGCTGGAGGTCCTAGCATCAGCAATCACACAACAAATGGAAATCAAAGGCATCAGAATCAGCAAAGAAGAAGTCAAACTTTCACTTTTCGCAGATGACATGATACTCTACATGGAAAACCCGATCGACTCCACCAGAAGCCTTGTAGAACTGATCCATGAATTCAGCAAAGTCGCAATCTGTACATTGTACAAAATCAATGTACAGAAATTGGTTACATTTTTATACACCAATAATGAAGCAACAGAAAGAGAAATCAAGAAACTGATCCCATTCACAACTGCACCAAAAACCATAAAAATACCTAGGAATAAACCTAACCCAAGATGTAAAAGATCTGTTTGATGAGAACATAGAAAACTTATGAAGGAGATTGATGAAGACACAAAGAAATAGAAAAACATTCCATGCTCATGAATCAGAAAAATAAATATTGTTAAAATGTCAATACTACAAAGCAATCTACACATTCAATGCAATACCAATTAAAATTGCACCAGCATGCTTCTCAAAGCCAAAACAAATAATCCTAAAATTTGTATGGAACCACAAAAGACCCCAAAAAGCCAACGTAATATTGAAGAAGAAAACCAAAATGGGAGACATCAGATTCCCAGACTTTAGCCTCGACTACAAAGCTGAAATCATCAAGACAGTATGGTAATGGCACAAAAACAGACACATAGACCCATGGACTAGAACAGAGAGCCCAGAACTGGACCCACAAATGTACGGCCAATTAATCTTTGACAAAACAGGAAAGAGTATCCAATGGAAAAAAGATAGCCTCTTTAGCAGGTGGTGCTGGGAGACCTGGACAGCAACATGCAGAAGAATGAAACTAGACCACTCTCTTACACCATACACAAAAATAAACTCAAAATGGATGAAGGACCTGAATGTGAGACAGGAAACCATCAAAACCCTAGAGGAGAAAGCAGGAAACAGCCTCCTTGACCTCAACTGCAGCAATTTCCTACTCGACACATCCCCAAAGGCAAGGGAATCAAGAGCAAAAATGAACTATTGGGACCTCATCAAGATAAAAAGCGTCTGCACTGCAAAGGAAACAATCAATAATACTAATAGGCAACCGACGGAATGGGAAAAGACAGTTGCAAATGACATATCGGATAAAGGGCTAGTATCCAAAATCTACAAGGAACTCCCCAAACTCCACACCCGAAAAATGAATAATCCAGTGAAGAAATGGGCAGAAGACATGAACAGACACTTCTCCAAAGAGGACATCCAGATGGCCAACAGACACATGAAGAGGTGCTCAGCGTCACTCATCATCAGGGAAATACAAATCAAAACCACACTGAGATACCACCTC
>CM053564.1:6728219-6813018 GCA_028646485.1 Cryptoprocta ferox | reverse complement strand
GGCGAGGATGTAGAGAAACGGGCTCCCTCCTCCACTGTTGGTGGGAATGTAAACTGGTGCAGCTGCTCTGGAAAACAGTGTGGAGGTTCCTCAAAAAACTATCAGTAAAACTCCCCTATGACCCAGCAATAGCACTGCTGGGGATTTACCCAAGGGACACAGAAGTGCTGATGCACAGGGGCACATGTACCCCAATGTTCGTAGCGGCACTTTCAACAAGAGCCAAATCATGGAATGAGCCTAAATGTCCATTAAATGATGAATGGATCAAAAAGATGTGGTTCATCTATACAATGGAATACTACATGGCCATGAGAAAGAATGAAATCTGGCCATTTGTAGCAACGTGGATGGACCTCGAGGGTGTCATGCTAAGCGAAATAAGTCAGGCGGAGAAGGACAGATACCATTTGTTTTCACTCATATGCGGATCAGGAGAAACTTAAGAGAGGACCATGGGGAGGGGAAGGGGAAAAATACTTAAGGAGAGGGAGGGAAACAAACCATAGGAGACTCTTAAATACTGAGAACAAACTGAGGGTTGATGGGACTGGGGGAGAGGGGAAAATGGGTTATGGGCATGGAGCAGGGAACTTGTGAGGACGAGCACTGGGTGTTGTATGGAAACCAACTTGACAATAAACTATAAAAAAAAAAAAACACACAAAAACCCACAGGCTTTGAAGGCACAGAATCCTGGCTCTGCCCCTGGAAGGCCTTAGAATGTTCTTTCCTTGCTGGGCCTCCCTTTCTGTGTCTGCAAGCGGGACTAACAATCCCCCCCACATTGCCCCCACCCCTGCAGAGAACAGTGTGGAGTCAGTGAGAGATGCCATGTGGGAAGTGCCAAGGTGAAGATCAAAGACCGCCTACTGTTGTTGCTCTTACTCTAACAGCCACCTCGGGATCACGAGGCTCCCTCCTTACCCAGGGTCCTCCCGTGGAATGCGCCCATGAAGGAGAGGATGCTGTACTCGGGGCAGCCGGGGGCCTAGGACCAAGAGACAGTGGTCGCATCAGTCACTGCTGTGAGGGCGTGGAACTGTACGGTTGTCCCCACGCACCCAGAGGAGCACAGAAGTCCATCAGAAGAACCGGGGTCCCTTTTGAGGGACAAGTTACAAACCGGGTCCTGAGACAACCAGCCCATAGACGTTTGGTTTTGTCTTTTTTTGGATTTTTTTTTTTTTTTTTAATTTTAAGTAGGTTCCATATCTAACGTGGGGCTTGAACTCACAACCCCGAGCGAGACCAAGACTTACATGTTCTACTGACTGAGCCAGCCAGGGGCTCCGATAAGATTTTTAAAAAATTTTAATTTTATTTTATTTCTTTATGTGTATATATATTTTTCTTATGTGAGAGAGAGCTAGCGAGCGAGCAGGGGAGGGGCCGACAGAGAGGAGAGATTCTCAAGCAGGGTCCACACTCAGCGCAGAGCCCGACTCAGGGCTTGATATCATGCACCAGGAGATCGTGACCTGAGCTGAAATCACAGAGCTGGACGCTCAACCCACTGAGCTACCCGGGTGCCCCCCAATTTTTTTAATCAAGAGATTTCAAAGAAGTATCTAAACTTCTGGCTTCTCACATATTCCACGTCATTGGGGCCCGTTTTCCTCCCGTGGCAACAGCAGGTGGCCACGCATAAAGGCTGGGCGAGCGCGCGGCCCCAGGGCCACCACCTGACTTCTGCCTTGACTTCACCTGCCGGGCTGCTGAGTTTTCAACCCCTGCCTACGGGCTCTGCAAACTCCTGCCGCCACACCGCCCGGCCTGCCCTGCTCCCGCGGGCCCGGTGCCTGCCGGGTAGGAGGCCGGACCGGCCGTCTCACCGGAAATGCTCCGGAGCTGGGGCAGGGGTCTGTGGGGCAGGGGCCGGGCGGCTGCCCTGGGCTCAGCAGGGACGCAGGGACTCCCCAGCAAATGGCGCAGCTGCATTGTTTCCTGAGCCTCCACTTGGTTTTCAGCGGCTTCAGGCCGACTACCAGGGACGCCACCGCAGAGGCAACCACGGCGCCCAGGGTCGCTGGGAGGCTCAGTAGTGTTTTCACAGGCTGGCTGATCTCCTCTAGGTCCCTGAGACCCCCCCAACCCCCTCGCCCCGGGGAGAAGCACCAGGACCCGCCCACCCCCACCCAGCAAACTCTCCAATACCCTCCTATCATTTTCCTTGTTTGTCCCCGAATGCAGCCACTGCAGCCACTAAACGTGAGGGATGGGGTCTAAAAGTGTTGATGGAGTAGAATGTCCGTGGGTCTCAGCTGAGAAAGAGGAAGGGCACCATCCACTGTATATTTAAAGATGGCCTGAAGAGGGGCGCCTGGGGGCTCGGTCGGTTAGGCGTCCGACTTCAGCTCAGGTCATGATCTCATGGTTCGTGGGTTCGAGCCCCACATCGGGCTCTGTGCTGACAGCTCAGAGCCTAGAGCCTGCTTCCGATTCTGTGTCTCCCTCTCTCTCTGCCCCTCCCCCCCTCATGCTCTGTTTATCTCTGTCTCAATAATAAATAAACACATAAAAAAAAGATGGCCAGAAGAAAACAGGTTCACACAGATGTGTATGAATATAGAGAAAGGACTGGGTAGATGTGCCTGCAAGAGGCGGATTAGGAACAAAAACATTTAAGGAAGCATGAAAAAAACCAATCTTACCACCCAGAGGCAAGCCCTGTAAACATGTGCGGGGGATTTTTTCCAGTAATCTCCTGCGCATTTATTCACATGGATGACAGCACAGCGTCAGTGCAATTTACCTTCTGCCGTTTTCACTGAATTACAGCATGTGCGTCTCCAGGCGAAGAGAAACCCTTTGTGACTATTTTTGCAGAATACTGTGGTGTATGCAGGGGGGAGCTGAGTTCTATGGCTCTCGATTTTTTTTTTTTTTTTTGAAGCAGCAGACATCTCTGTCTAAATCGTAAGGTGGGGCGGTGGGGGGGGCTTGCTGAATGGGGAGGACAAGCCTGCTCTGGTTGAAGCGGACTGGCCAGCTTGGGATGTACCCACCTTGACCCCTCGCCTCCAGCACTGGCCTCCTTGGTGCCTCTGTGAACTGACAGGGTTCCATTTGGAACCCCTCCATGTCCTCTTTCCCTGTTACTGGCTACATAGGTGGGTTTCTAATCTTTTCTGGTTATCATGACTATAAACACCAGTGGGGTGAACACCCTGGTACATAACCTTTGTGTTGACATTTTGGATTATTCTAGAGAATACACTAAAGGCTCCTTAGACGAAGGCAGGTATCCTGGGAAACATCATGATGAGTGCTGGTCAGGAAGGGGTCCCCTCAGCCCATACCCCTCGGTATGCCCTCTCCCCCAGTGTGACAGTGTTTGGAAGAGAGGCCTCTGGGAGGTGATGAGGTCATAGGGTGGGGCCCCTGTGATGGGATCAGTGTCCTTACAGGAAGAGACCCCAGAGTGCCTGCTCGCTCGCTCTCTCTCTCTCTCTCTCTCTCTCCTGGACATGTGAGGACACAGCGAGAAGGCAACATCTACAAACCAGATTTCTGTCCCAGGGAATCAAACTGACCTTGACCTTGGACCCCAGCCTCCTGAACTGTGAGGAAATACATGCCTGTCGTGTAAGCTGCCCAGTCTGGGTGCGGAATTTGGTTACAGGCACTGAGCTGCTAAGACACATCCCATTTGAGAAGGCTGGGGCCAGCCAGAGGGGCTGTGGTAGCTCCCCCCCCCCCCACCGCCTCCCCCCGCTCCGGAGCCCGAGACAGAAGGGCCCGCTGCACTCACCTGGTTGATCATGCACGTCTCCAGCTCCTCTTTGGAGAAACCCGTCTGGCCCCTTTCCTTGTTCTGACAAAACAGAACAGACAAAAGCTCAGAGACACTCGGGGGAAGAGGGGCTTCCACTCTGCACCCAGACAACCGAGAGTGGCTAGTATGGGGTCTGTGAGGCTGATGAGAACCCATGTGGTAGCATCGGGTAACTCGCTCTCTGCACCCCACCCCAGGGGGCGTCTGGAGGGCCCTGTCCAGGCGGTGGCCCTCTCTGGATTTCGACGGTGGCCAGGTGGGGCGAACGGTTGGATGAGGGGTGAGTGTGTGGCTGGGGGCTGGGTGGCCTGTGTGCACGTGCTCACGCCCCAAACCTCACCCGGTACCACATGAAGATGGTCTTAAAGGCATTCTCGTTGGAGCAGGAGCCGCAGGACATGGTGATGAGCTGGGACATTCCTCTGGGAGCCACCTGCAGGGAGGGAAAGGGTCGTGGGCTCGCTCCATCTGGACTCCCGCTGGCTGGAACCGGGCCTTCGCAGGGGTACAGGCTAAGCTGGGGGCTGTGGGAGGCTGCAGAGGGGGCACCAGGAATGTCCCCCAGAGCAGCGGGACTGGGGAGGGCAGACGGGGCTCCTCCAGGGGGTGGAGGAGAAGCCAGGAAGGTCCTGGGGCTGGAGAGGACAGAGGAGAACAGCCCAGACTGTCCCGCCTGAGATGCCCAGGTTTTACGGGTGGGAGGTTGAGATTCAGAAGGATTTGAATCATCATAACAACTAAAACCGAACCGTCGTCGGGGAGGGCTGAATCACACGCAAAGCTCCTATCGTGGAACAAATACTCATTTCCCTGGTCCTTTGTCCCTGAGCACAAGAGTCCCTTCCTTTCCTTCGAAAGGAGCCCTGAAAACGCTCTTCAGGCAAGAAACAGTACAAGAGCAACACCGAGGGAGACGCACGGCATCCTCAATCCTTATGGATCTCGTCCTGTCCTCTCCCCCTGCTGGCACAGCCTCCCCGAGATCAGCACTGCCTTCCCCGCGGTGGGAGGAAGGTGGGGGGCTGCTCCGGGGACTCACCGAGAGCAAGGACTCCCGGAGCTTCTCCACAAAGTTCTCCGGAGGGAGGATTCCCAGGGCAGGTCTGTTGATGAACGTGCTCTGCAAAAAGGCAGGAGACCGAGAGTGACCTCTCTGACCCACTCCCTGCCGACCAAAGACCAACCAGGCTTTTCACAGCGGGTGTGTCACACGGACTCAAGGTGTGCCCTAGGGGTCGGGCTCAGGCCACCTCCCCACGCTTTCCAGAGAAACCCCCTGGGCTTGCTCTGGGTGTAAAGGAGGCCTGTGACACTTCTTGGTCATGATATTGCGGGGCAGTTGCAGGAGATCCGACCACCACGGGAAGCCCGGGGGGGCGGGTACACGTCGAACTGTTTTTTGCAACTTCCTGTGAATTAGAATTCAGTTAGAATTTTTTAATTACAATCTTATCATGAAAGTATAATGATCCTTTTAACAACCCACCGGGTCATCATGGCTAAGAAACGAAAAGTGGAGCACGGGAGGAAGGGGTGAGGGAGCCGAGCCGCCAGCACACCCGGTCACAGCTGCAGGGAATGAAGTTTCGCTCCGGGAAGCAGCGAGTGGGGTGGTTTCTTATGTCGAACACACACGCGCGCACACACCCGTCCCTCGGCAATTCCACTCCGAGGTACGTACTTACGCGAAACGGAAGCGCACATCCGCACAAAGCCGTGAACGTACGTGCGTGTGCACAGTGGATTTTCTTTTTATTTGCCCCACACTGGAAACAACCCACACGTCCCTCCGTGGGGGGAAAGGTAAGTAAACTGTCCCTGAGCACCATGGAACACGACGGAACACCACTCAGCGACGGAAGCGAGCAATCTACTGACACACGCAGTAACGTGGAGGAGCACAGAATAATCTCCAGGTCATGATGCTGAGCGAAAGCTCCCAGAATCAGAGTTACACTCTGGGGGCGCCTGCGTCGGTTAAGCCTCCCACTTCGGCTCAGGTCACAATCTCATGGTTTGTGAGTCCGGGTCCCGCGTCGAGCTCTGTGCTGACAGCTCAGAGCCTGGATCCTGCTTCGGATTCTGGGTCTCCCTCTCTCCCTGCCCCTCCCCTGTTCACGCTCTGTCTCTGTCTCTCTCAAAAATAAAGATATTTTTAAAAAAAGAAAAGAGTTACACACTGTACGGTCCCCTTCATGGGATGTTATGCAAAAGGCAAAACTACCGGACAGACAGCAGCTCATGGTTGCCAAGGGCTGGGATGGGACTGAGTGCAAATGGGCTTGGGGGAATGTTTGGGTGATGAATTGCTCTGTGTTTGGATTTTTAAAAATTGTGGTTAAAAGAAAAAACAGGTAACATAAAATTTACCATCTTAACCATTTCTTCTTTTTTTTAAGTTTATTTTTGAGAGAGAGAGAGAGAGAGAGAAAGCACAAGCAAGGGAAGGGCAGAGAGACAAGGAGACAGAGAATCCCAAGCAGGTTCCGCACTGTCAGAGCAGAGCCTGATTCGGGGCTTGAACCCATGAACCGTGAAGTCATGACCTGAGCCCAAATCAATAGTCGGGTGGGTGTTCAACTGACTGAGACCCCAGGCGTCCCACTATCTTAACCATTTCTTTTTTATTTATTTATTTTTGTTTATTTTCGAGAGACAGCGAGAGAGAACGAGCAGGGGAGGGGCAGAGAGAGAGACACACACAGAATCCGAAGCAGGCTCCAAGCTCCGAGCTGTCAGCACAGAGCCCGACGCGGGGCTTGAACTCAACGAACCTCGAGATCATGACCTGAGCGGAAGTGGGACGCCCAACCGACTGAGCTGCCCAAGCGCCCCCCATCTTAACCATTTATAAGCGTATCGTTCAGTAGCGTTAAGGATATTGTGCAACCATCCATCCATCTCCAGAACCTTGTCATCTTGCAAAACTCACCTTCTGTCCCCATTAACCACTAAGTCCTCATTCCCTTGTCCCCCGAGCCCTGACAACCACCCTCTACTTCTCTGGCTCTGTGAGTGTGATGACTCCGGGTCTCTCATAAAAGTGGAATCACACAGCGTTTTTCCTTTGGTGACCAGCTTCTCTCACGGAGCGTCATGTCCTCAGGGTTCATCCGTGTTGTAGCACGGCTCAGACTTCCCTTCCTTTGTAGGAGCTCAGTAATATTCCACTGCATGGATAGACCACACTTCGTTTATCCATTTATCCATCCTCCTTCCCGGCGACTGAACGGTGCTGCCGTGAACGTGGATGTCCAGGCGTGCCTGCATTTTGGCAGTGACTACACGACTGTGTGTTTGGTGAAACCCACAGAGCTATACAGCACAGAGGATGCGTTTTATTGCATGTAAACTGTACTTGAAAAACATGGAGAAAAGGGCATTAAGAGGCAGCGGTAGCCCTGGAATTTGTACCAGAGCAGGGCTTAGGAGAGCGATCTGACCAAGGAGCCAGCTGCAGCCCTCCAGGAGGGGAATGGGCTGAGTGTGAGAAAAGCAATATTAGAAAGATCAGCTGACTCTCTACCTGTTGATGTTTTAGTGTAATTTTCATAGATGTGGGCTCAGAGACGTATTTCCCTCTGCCAGGAAATCAACAGTGAAGCCTAATTCTAAATGGACACTTGCTTCTGGTAACCCAAAAGCGAGGGGGCACGGTGGCCACGGAGGTCAACCTGTCCAGCTGGCCAAGCGTCGGTCAGCCCTGCTCTGTCACTTGGGAGCAGGAACTCGGGCCAAAGGAACCAGGGCCTCCAAATTTGAAAAGAAAAGGGAAATGCAAGTCGGGGAGGGGCAGAGAGAGAGAGGGAGAGAATCCCACATTAGGCTCTGTGCTGTAGGATCAGAGCCGGACGTGGGGCTTGATCCCACGAAACTGAGAGATCATGACCTGAGCTGAAGTCAAGAGTCAAGACATTTAAGGGACTGAGCCACCCAGGTGCCCCTAAAATGGTGTTTTTTTAAAAAGGTTCCAGTTGTACATCAGGGTTCACTCTTGGTGTAGTACATCCTATGGGTTTTCACAAATGGATAATGACGTGCATCCATCTTTCTAGAAAAGACACAGATGGGCGTGCAGATGCAATAAGACTAGAGCCATCTCCCCCCTTGAGGTCCAGAGTGCCCCGGGCAGGGGTTGGGGAGAGTCTGGGAGGGGTCTGCACAGTGATAACCAAGGAAGATCTCCAGTGGGTTTGGCTGTAAGAATGGACTGTGTGAAATGCAATGTGGCATCCTGGACTGGGTCCGGGAAGCGAACAGTGGACATTACTGGGGAAAGCGGGGAACTCTGAACGAGGTCTGTACTACTCACCACGCCCTTGTTAATGCCTTAGTTTTGACACAGCTGCTGTGGGGGTGGGGGAGGGCGTGGGCACTGGGTGACCTTGGGGAAAGACAGGTGGGAGCTGTCTCTGAACCTGGTGCGTAAATCTGAAACTAGCCCACAGCTGAATCACCCCGTCAAAAGTTGGGGGGGGGTACAGACTGGGTCTGGAGACTGCTCGGGGACCTCTCTCCTGGACAAAATCAGTGCAGTAAACCCAGTGCCAATCCGAATAGCCGCATCACTGCATCGGGAGGCCCCAGAATGCGTCCTCCTTGGTGGCTTTGGAATTTGCCTTGAACAGCTAGAAAGTGGGGCAGATTCATGCTTTTTCTGCTTTCTGACCACCTGCATGAGTCTAGGGGAGGTAGCTGGGGATGGTAACCCTCCTCGCTGTACAATTAGGGAAACAGAGGACCAGAGAGGTCAGGCTACCTACCCCAAGTCACACAGACAAGGAAGGGGCAGGCGCATGGCTCACATCAGGCTTGCTGACTCTGCCAGGCACTGCAGGCAGCCTCCCCCCAAAGACGCTGATGATGGATACGAGTCTGCTTGGTGCGACCCGGAGACCTTGGCTGGCCCACAGGGCCCTTTGCGGGCATCTCCTTTGGCCCCGAGCTGTGAGTGGGGCTCCTAAGAAATCTAGCACACCGTGAGATCAGGGTCGAGGTGAACTGCCATCGCCGGTAGCGGGGGAAGCGCTGACTGAGGGGACGGCCGGGACGGCTGGCTGCCAGCTCGACTGCCTATCTGGGACTGGGGAAGATGTGGGGGTGGTGTTCTTGTCCGACAAAGCGTGACATTAAGAACAGAAGATATCTGGGACACTGGGAAGCGGAATCCAGTGAGGACAGGTTTCTAGAATCTTTGCTGTCAGGCTCAGCAGTCCTCAAGTGCATTGCAAAGAGGATGGGCTTTGGCTTAAGCGGCTGTGCAACCTGGAGCAAGTCACTTAACCTCTCTGGTCTTCAGAGTCCTTATCTGCCCCAAAGGGGGCTCCTCCCTTGGTGCAGAGCAGAAGATGAGGCAGCAGCTTAGTCTAGATGGACTAGATGTCACGAAGGTGGCAAGGCCTGGAGGTCACGGTGACGGCACGTGTCTTACCTAACCAGCTCCACGCTCCCCAGTGTCACCCACCACTCAGTGCAATGACTGCACGGATCATCGTACAGATAAATGATCATGTGCAAACCGTGGGCGGTGTGATGAGTGACGTAAGAAATTGTAACTGGGGCCCAGAGGTTGGGTCCAGGGGCTGTGGCTACATTTGTTGCAGCCACGTGAAGTAATTATGCTGCAGTGTGAGGATGGCTGGTTGGGGGACAAAGGGGTTGATAAGCCCCTCCACAGGGGGCACTGCCCTCCACCGGCAAAGTACCATCATCACCGAGTGAGTGCACCTCCCGCCAAGAATCTGGAAGACCCAGCATGTCGGCCAGTGGTCCCCCAGCCTGGTGCCCAGGGCGCACCCCACTTCTCTAAGACTGTGCGGTGGTGGGGATCCCTTCACTTGCCCAAGCCCACGCTTCTGCAGCAGAACGCCGTCAGCATGGGCTGTGGTCCCGATTGATCCAGACTGTGCCTCACCAGCACCCAGAACAGGGCCCAGCAGGCAGTAGGTATTCAATCAACAACCGATGACTGAACACACGTCAAGAAAGGAGGCTGAAGCAGCAGGAGCCAGACCACGAAGGGCTCTGCGTCTGAAGTGGGGTCTTGGGGGCGCTCTCTGGGGCCAGTGGGTGCGGTCTGGAGGGGGGTGAGCATGGGCCTGACCGGGTGGGGGGCGGGGGCACAGGGGCCGCTGGGGAGACGCAAGGTCAGGGCAGGTCCCGGCAGGGTGAGAGGTGAGAGGCAGGTGGGAGGAAGGGGGAGGGGTATGAAGCGGCTCCCAGGTTCCTGGCAGACACAGGTGGGGGCAGGGCGTCCCCTGAAATCAGAATCCCCGAAGTCACGTGTTTTTGGGGACGATTCTGCCTCCGGAGGCAGCTGACACCGCAAATGTGTGTGACATGTTTGTTGACACATTTTCCCAGCACCAACTGCCGAGGCATCTGGGATCCGCACAACGTTTCGAAACAAAGCCAGGCTCTGAACGTAAACACACCCGTGGCTGGAGCCTCCCCAACAGCCTCGCCAGGCACCTTCCGGGGGGCCTTGGGGGGGCCTTCCGAGGGGGCTCCCGAGGGGGCCGCCCATTTCAGCTCCCGCAGCTTCTGCACTTGTGCGTCCGCAAGCCCCTCCCCCGCGAGAAAAGTGGTTCCTCCCAGTTCCTTTCCACTCTGCCAGTTAAAAGGGACTCTAAGCTCGGGGAGTGCGTTCCCAACACTCCTGCCCGCCCCCCGCCCCCAATCCCCGCCTGTCTTAGATGCCTCTTTTTAGGAGTCACACCCCCTGTGCTACGCTGGGCAGCACGCAAGGGACCTTCGCGAGCAGCTTGGGAGCGGCCGGCAGGAGGCGCTGAAGCCGCCCGCGTGTGCACACGGGCAGCAGGGCGGCTCGGCCTTGTGTCCGGTGGCCACGCACGCACGTGTCCCCCGGAGCACACGTGCTCCCACGTTCTGGAAGGACACGACCCAAGGGCCCGTCGGCGGCAGGACGGGGCGGTTACTTGCAGCGTGTGCGCACACGGAAGGCCCTGACGGCCTGAGCTCACGAGGTCTGCGGCCACACACAAGGATGAAGCCCGCAGGCCGACTTTGAGGGAAACAAGCCAGGCACGATCAAGACCTAAAATCCACGCTATGGTTCCACGTTCGCGGCTCAAGAACGGAGGAAACGCACCTCTGCTGTTGGACGTCAGGGGAACGGCAAACGGCGGGAGGGGGGCGCAGTGGGGAGACCAGGTGCAATTCATGCATTCCCAACAGGGGCGAGAAACCGCTCCCCCCCCATTGGTGTGGGAGGCACAGCGTCTACACGGTTCATGATACCGCATGGCAGAGGGATGCTGTAGATGCCACGCCTTCCAGAACCCGGAATTTGCAGATGAGAGTAAGGTTCTTGATCAGCTGGGATGCGGAGAGTGTTCTGGATTTTCCGGGTGGGCAGAGTGCAACCACATGAGCCCTTTGTTTAAGGGCAGACACGGGAGGAAGGCAGAGAGGACTGGCCACTGGCCACACGGAAACCAGAGAATGAGATGCCAACAACCTGCATGAGCGCAAAAGCAGATTCTGCCCCAGAGCCTGGGCTAGGAGCTGATGTGAGACTCCATGCAGAGCCCGCCAGACTCCTGGCCCACAAAATCCAGGCGAGATCCCCGGCGGGTGTTGGAAGGCTCTAAGGTGGCCGGAATTTGCAACGGCAGTGATAGGAAATGTGGCGGCATTAAAAATTGAGCACCGGTGGGAACAATTAGGAAAATCGTGTCTAAATAGGCTCCCGAAGGAAGTAAGAACAAAGCAGAATTGAGACAATTCCCTGAGCAGTGCGCTTGGGGCTGGGGGGAATGTGGGTCTCCGCGTGTTAGATCCAGCAAGACTGTTCAAGGGCTTCCAGCGCCTCCCTTGCAGGGGTGCTCGCCTGGGGCCCCTGCCCCCCTCCCCCCCACCTCAGGGGCAGGTGGCAATGTCCGCAGACAGGTTGGCTTCTCACAGCTGAAGAGGCGATGCTACCAGCATCGAGGGCTCGAGGCCAGCAGCGCACAGCACGGCCCCCCAGCAGAGAACCGCCTCTGTAACCGTCACCACTGCCAAGGCTGACATCACCCTACGCGGTTCCTAAATCTGCATCTGGCCACTCTGGCCTCTTTCGATCCTCAGCCTCGCAGCTCCTCTCCCACCCACTCCCCTCTCCTTGCGGGGGTCTCAGCTCAAAGGCCACTTCCCTGGAACCTTCCCTGCCCCCCGGCCCCCTCAAGCCCCCAAACCCCCCAGCTCCTGTGGGTTTTACTCCCAGCACCTCCTCCTGCTGTGTGACCTTGGACAAATAACCTAACCTCTCTGTGCCTCAGTGTCCTCATCTGGAGGATGGGGATGACAGCGGGACCTGCCTCACAGACTTGTCAACAGTACAGCTGTGAAGTGGTGAACGCGCTGTTTGGCGCCTATTACGCTCTCAATAAATGTCCACCATCATCCCCACCAGGACAGGATGGCGCCCGCGCAGCACTGTTTGCCTTCCCCTGTAGCACGTGATACGGATGCAATTCGCTACTTACGTGTGTGGTGACCCACTGCCTCCATGAGGGCAGGCGTTGTGGCTTTGCCACCAAGGCCTTCCAAGTGCCTAGTGTATCATATGTGCTCAATAAACATTTGTGGAGTGAATGAATCAACGAGTGAGTGAATGCGGTATTTCCCAAGGCTGCCCAGGGACCCTGTGGACCTCCGTGAACATCGCATAACCCGGGACTCACCGCGTTTTGAGGTTGTTGGACCAGCTTCAGGAGAGCAGGGTGGCTGTAGCCTGTGGGGAGGGGGATGGGCACGGTTAGGGTCTTGTTTACAGGCCCACCCGGGGTCCCAGCACCCCTCCCCCACACCCTGCCCCTCCCTTCACACGGGGCCCTGTTAATCTCTTGAAGACAACAAGACCCACTCCTGGGGTCCACCCGGACCTCTGGACTCAGAAACACTCAGGCTGCCGCCCGAAACCTTCAGCAAATTCTCTGGTCGGGGCCCTACCCGGCTAGAGCCCCAGATGAGGCGCTGAATGCAAGGTTAAGGCACGTCCGGGACCAGGGCTGGGAGTCCTTCCCCAGCCGGTGTGATGAACCGCGGCCCTCACCTTCTTCCCAGCACCACTGCTGGCGTCAAATCGCAGCACCCATTTGCTCAGGAACTGAGCGCGCCAATGATGCAGTCTGCAACCCTGGGACCTGCCCGACCCCTTGGTACATTCGCTGCTTCCCGGAGCCCCGCTGCCTCGAATGCCCAGAACTAAAGGCCTGAGGATACCCTTTGACTCAGCAACTGCCCTCCTACGAATTCACCCTCCACACGTGTATGTAGACCAACACATGCATCTTAACCGTGACGCTCCAATATCTCCAGGCTCAAAAGTAACCTAACACGCACCAGGGCCCTAAACGAAGAGAAAGCCCGCCCTGCACAGCAGATGCTCGGTCAGCGGAGGCCTTTATGGGAAAGAAGGGAAATGCACCGGGGCCAGAGCGCCCTGGCCTCAAAGCCTGGGCTTCTAGTTTCTGTTCCTCGTTCCCAGGGCTGGCCACAGCTCCCTCGGGATGGCCAAGTCTGAGTGGGTGGGGGCACAGAGGTCAGAGACCGGACTGGAAGACCCTCCAAGGCAGCGGCCACGTGTGCCGCTCAACGGACACCAGGTGAACGAATGAATGACATGGAGATCTGAGACACGGCAAGAGCCCGGAACCTTCGCAACAGGAGAGACCTCTTTTCTTTAAACCAATTCACTTTTTAGTTTAAATAAACTGACTCTGAAAGGAGAGAGGCCTGCCCAAGGCTCGTGGCCTGGGGCCTCTGCTCAGTCCTGGGAGAGGAGGCTGGCGAGGCCAGAGGGCAGGGGAGGCCCTGGCACCATCCGGGCCAGACCTTCTCTGCAGCATCTGAAGGGACTTGAAGAGCCTTGTGGTTTCACTCTGCCTGCTTGGAGCAGCGGGGGCTGGGGTGGGGCTGGGTGGGGGGGCAGTGACCTGGGGTCCCGGGGACAGAGCTGTGAGCTGCCTCTCTGCCCTCCCAGCTGCTGGGCCCACGGCTGCAGGGTGTCTGTCAGTCAAGGAAGGACACTTCTGTGGGGATTTTCCAACCATGTTGTGGCCAGAGGCCTTTCGGTTCTGGTTCTTTATTGTGCAGCTTCGGTGTTTATGACTTTGCTGCCTCAGTAGATAAGCCAGTTCCAGGGAAATCTTATTAAGCCACACAGGCAGCCTGTCTTGGTGGCTGCAGAAGGAGAGATGAGAGCAAAGCCTCATCTGGATCAGGGAAATCCACGCCTGGGCTTTCAGAGCTGTGGGACCTCTGCATTGCAGGGCAGGGCAGGGTAGGGCAGGGGTGGCCTCTGCGAGGTGGCTATCACAGGAGGCAGAGACTGTCTGCTTCAAATCTGTGGGCTCCCTGGACACGCTGGACAAACCCCGTGGCCTCTTGAAACCTGGCCCCCTTGGCTAAGGTGGAGACGATGACGAAAGACCTAATGTTATAGGACTGTTGTTGGGGTCTAATGTGATAACGTGCAAGGTGCTTAGCAACATGCCCAGCGTACAGCACGTTCTCAGTAGTTACTAGTTAGAAAAAACCATCTCGAAGACTAGAGATAGGGGAGGAAAATGTTTCCCAACTTGTGCTGGCCTGATCCCCTACGACCCCGCACGTTTGGTGGCTGGCTGGGGTTGAGAAGTGAGGGAGGCCCTCGGGGGCTCGGGGGGCCAGGAAGATGGGGAGTCAGCTGGGAAAAGGATGGCCTGCGGCCCATGGCTGTTATGTGGCAGAGCCAGGCCCTTCCAGTGCAACCAAGAACACGGACGGGGTTGTGCAAATCACAGAAGCCCGGACGCCCTGAGAGGCCAAAGCACCTCCGAATGATGGGCTTCCCAAAAAGAATGAGTCACCTTAGCGTCTAATCGCATCTTAATGGGAAATAAATAGGGGCTGGCATCACGCACGAAGGGACAGGCTTCACCAGAGAGGCTCAGCCTGCAGACCACTGAGCACAGCAGCGACCTGCGTGCGTGAGTCAGCCCTATCCGCCCCACGTCTGCCGCGCCCTCCTCCAGCAGCGAGCCCGGAGGTGACCCTGGTGAGGCGGACGCTGCTGGTGACCCCACCACTCACCTTGTCTGGGCAGCCACCCCTCTCCCGGGTGGCTGCGTGGGGGTTGGGAATGGCTCCAGCCTCCTCCTTCTTTGGAAATCTGCCCTTGGTGAATGGAAGCCCCTTTGACCAAAAAATGAGCCAGGCCCTTCCTGCTGGCAGCTAATGACAGTGACTGACTGGCACCGGGTACATAAAGGCCAGCCTCTTTGGCACAGTCTGGGATCAACTCTGGGGTGCAATTCATGCTCCAGAGGCCACTCCCCCTCCCCCACCGTGGGACCAAGCGGTGGCTAGGCTCTGGCTGAAACCTCATCCTTCTTAGCCTTTCCCACTCTCCCTGGTCTCCTGAGAGTGCGCCCTTAATAAACGACTTGCACAGAACCCCTGCCTCAGGCTCTTCTTCCAAGAGACCTAATCTAAGACAGCTGACATTGGAGGCTGTGGTCCCGGAGACCCAGGTTCACGTCCTGGCCATGCTTCCCCCTGCAAGCTGCATCAGTCCCCTCTCTGAGCTTTGCTTATCTATCAACAAAATGGGGGGGTATTAATACACACTCACCCTGCGGGGTTTTGAGGAAGAGTAAATGAGGGAAGACATCTGAAATCCCTATAACAGATCCTCTACCCATGACTTGTTCTTTTTCTCTGCCCTTGAGGGAAGTGTCTGGCAACACGCAGGGACGTGCCTCCTGGAGGGAGCAACTAAAGTCGGGACAGCTACGACTAACGGAGGGAGGAAGTACGTCTAAGGGTGGATCTCCCAGCTCTTACCTATGGGGACAGAGGAAATCTGGGAGTAAAGGTCCAACATCCGGTTGCCATCCACATCGACCAGGTAGTTGCCTCGGCTCTCTTCGTAATTGCAGAAAAAATGCACAGCGTCTGCATTCTTGGGGAAAGTAAGGACTGATCAGGGTCACTACAATCCCCTAGATTCCCCATCTTTCGGGATGAAGTTTGAACTGGTGAGGCAAGCCATGTTTTGCCCATTCTGTGGTCACACAGAAGGAATCTTTGGTTGCTTACATGAATGGTTTGCTTTATAATGGTTTATTAAGCTGTGAATTACTATTTTATGATTTTTTCTGTATGTGTTTTATATATCGCAACAACAAAAGGTTCAGATATAAATCTGAAGAAGATTCTGATGTTAAGACGTACCTGGTAAGCGCTAGAGCAACCACAAAGAAAACTAAAAAATAAATAGTAATTGCGAAAGAAATGAAAATGGTACACTAGAAGATATCCACTTTTAAAAAAGTAAAAGAGGGACAAAAAATATGAGATACATAGAGAACAAAAGGTAAAACGGGAAGATGTGAACACAACCATATAGATAATAACATTAACTGTGTGCACATTAAACAACCCAATAAAAAATCAGAAACTGTCAGACTGGATAAAAAGATACAACTATATGCTGTCTACATGAGACATACTTTTGATTCAAGGATACAAATATGTTGAAAATAAAAGGATGGAGAAAGTACATGATTCTCACAGCAATCCTAAGAAAGCTGAAATGTTTATACTAATCAGACAACATCACCTGTAAAACAAAGAAACAAAAGTGCTTCAGGAGGTGAAGTCCACTAAGAAAATATAACAATTATAAACATGTAAGCACCCAGTAACAGAGCCCCAAAATACATGAAGCAAAAATGGGCAGCATGGAAGAAAAATGTAGTTATAAGAAAATGGCTGGAAAGTTTAATAATACTTGGCTTGTGATAGTGGATGGCACAACGAGGCAGAGGATTACAAAGGAAGGAGCACCTGGGTGGCTCAGACAGTTAAGCATCTGACTTCAGCTCAGATCATGATCTCGTGGTTCGTGGGCTCGAGTCCTGAAGCAGGCTCGTGCTGACAGCTTGGAGCCTGGAGCCTGGTTCAGATTCTGTGTCTCCCTCTCTCTCTCTGCCCCTCCCAGCTCTCTGTCTCTCTGTCTGTCTCTCAAAAATAAATAAACATTTTAAAAAATTAAAAAAAAGAAGATTAACAAGGGACAAGTACTAGAACAACACTCTCAACCAACAGATCCCACAGACACTTTTACAGGACACTAGTGGTAGAGTACCTGTTGTCCTCAAGTGCCTGGCGAACACCTTCCAAGACAGACCATTTAAAAGCCTCAGTGAAAGGATGGCATTCACACAAAATATGTTTTCCAACCACAACAGAATGAAATTGGAAATGAGTAACAGAAAGAAGTTTGGGAAGCTCACCAAAAAGTGGAAATGAAACACGACATAAATAACAAATGAGTCAAAGAAGAAATCACAAGGGAGATTAGAAGGAAAAAAAAAAAGGTTTAGAACAAAGTTAGTTGCGTTTTCTTTTAAGAGCCAGCACAGAGGAAGTGTGTCCCTCAGCTAAGTCATAACTGAGAAGCTTGGCGGGAAGGCTATAGCCCATCCTCACTTACCTGAATCATATTCAGCTGTTTCATTAACTCCTACAGGGAAGAATAACAAAGCATTAGAGCAAGGACACTCTTGCTAAAGTAGCTCCAGGTCTTGGGGCATCCCCTCCCCGCCACTTACACCAATAGCTTCACAGTCAATTAGCCAACAATATTATAAATATTTAAAAATTGCTTAATATAAGTAATTGGCAGGAAACTATTCCTGCCAGTTACATTACTAGGATGGCAGGGATTTAGCAACTTGGAAAATAATAATAAAATAAAATAAAATATTTAACAACAAAAAAATTTTAAGCAAAAGGGGTTTATCTGGTACTCATAAAAGCATAGGTTCCCCTTGTATTTCGGAGGAAAAAAAGGCTTTAACACCCTGTTAGAAAAAATACAATCAACTGAAATTAGAAACTTGCACATCAAAGACCCATCTGTAATTATAATCTAAACCCTCTATAAACCACACGCATGTATACAAATTGGGAATTATAAATGGGGAATTGGGACCTAGTTGCTTTGCTATTACAAGTATTTAATCTCTAAAAATAATCCAGCCTAAAATCAACTTGAGCAATTAGTGTCATAAAATGATATCATTCTGCATAAAAGTAGAAATAGTAATGACAAGAATATAAAAAATCATTCCAGGTATTTCTCCACTATGAAATGAAAACCCACCTTTCCCCCATAGAAATATGCATGAAAAAGTCTCTCCTTCTGTTAGCAAAACACTATCAAAATAACTACAATGACTTGCATTAGTACAAAATTTCTGGATTTTTAAAGTAGTTGCAATAACAAAAGGCCGATTTTTTTTTAAAAACAGGAGAAAAGTATACAAATTTAAGTTTCACATGATGTGAGAGTCTTCATAAGGAAAGGAAGCCCTGAAGAAACAAGTTAGACACTTGTTAGAATGCTGGTTAGAAACTTACATTTTTATGCTAGTTTTGATAAAGATTGGGCAGTCACATAGAAATACAATAGGTTAAGGAGTATGCAGTCATTATAATAAACACAGCCATCTTCCAAAAAATTCATTTCTATTTATTGCTGGAATATATAGATGCTGAATGACTTTTGTGCCCACAATATTGCTAAACTCTCATGTTCATCTCAGTAAGTTATATATATATTCTTTTGAATTTCTTTTTTTTTTTTAATTTTTAAATTTTAATTCTTAAGTGAGTTCACATACAGTGTGGTCTTGGCTTCAGGAGGAGAACTCAGTGATTCATCTCCTACATAGGACACCCAGGGCTCATCCCAACAGGTGGCCTCCTCAATGCCCATCTCCCATTTAACCCATCCCCCCACCCACCCTCCAGCAACCCTCAGCTTGTTCTATTAAGAGTCTCTTATGGTTTGCCTCCCTCTCTGTTTTTTTCTTATTTTTCAAAAAGGGGTTTCTTCTGACTGTAAAAAAAAGAAAAAAAAAGTGACACTGGATAAAATCTGCAGAGAAAAAAAGCCAATTTGTATAAAAAATGTTTACACTTATTTTATAGGTACGAACATTAGACACAGTACTGCACGTCACAACGCAGAGTCAAGGTTAGTCAGCCTCCCGAAGAGTGAAATATGCAGGCTCTGTAGCATCCTCGTGGAGGAGCCCCAGCCTCCCTTGTCAGACTCATCTTGTGCCTGTTCCGTCTCACACGATAACATCTATCCCAGGGATTCGGAGCTACCCGCCGTGTCTCATATACGGTGTCCTGTCACCCTGCATGCCTCTCCACCTGGTCTACACAGAACGCACTCCTTTGGTGAATTCTTCCTTTGTATCCTTCAAGGTCAAGATCAAGGGCCTTTGCTATCGTTGCCCTATGCCCTCTAGCACTGCCATCTGCCTTGCTTTGGCCAACAGAATGAGGCAGGAGTGACGGCAGACCAGTGTGGAGCCTAGACATCACGTGCTCACGTCCGCCATCACCATGAGGATGGCCCCAGGCCAGCTTGCTGATGGACGAGAGACATAGGGAGCAGAGCCACGTCACTGCAGTGAGCAACACAAGCGTAGCCTAGATCAACCAGTGGCCAGTCATCCCCCAGGCCTGTAGATGGGCCCAAGAGAGCTGCCTGGCCAACTCCCGGTTACCCCGAGATGCATCAGCAAGCTACTGAGGTTTTGTGCTTCTTTGTTACACAGCATTATCGTGACAGCAAATAATGGATACATATTCTCTGAGAAGCCTTCTGTGACTTCTTATGGCAGAATGTCTTGGGACTCTAGTGGTAAGCTCTCTGAAAGCAGCTAAGAATACAGGTCTCTAAGCTCAGCTGTGTTCTTGCCTCATGGACCCCTTTCACGCTGTTCTTAAGAACACCACTCAAGTATGCTCAACTCACCCGAGATCTAGGCCCTGGGACTTCTGTCTTCATCAGAGGCCCGTCATAATCAAATTCAACGTCGACTTTGGCAGCGGCCTGACTGATGTGTCTGGAGCCTGCAGTAAAGAAAGATGATGAGAATCCCCGGAGATGGTAGATACGAGAATTCTGCCCTAACACGTGCCCAATGTCCCCAGAGGAGGCCATGCCAGGACCTCAACCCCATCTGAGCCAGACCACCCCCAAACACAGAGTCTGGCCAGAGCTGGGCCCCACCAAAACACTGAAGATTCTAAAAAACAGGAAAGCCCAGTGCTAGTGAAGTTGTAGGCAAATCGGCATGCTTGTGTCCTGTTGGCGTGAGTACCACCTAATGCTGCCTTCCTATACCTTTCAACTGAGGAATCTCATTTTAGGATTCATCCTAAGAGAATAACGGGACCAGTATACAGAAATGTAGGTGAAATATTCATCCTAGTACTGTCTTTTAACAGAAGAGAAAACAGTGGAGGACAGCCAGACAGAATAAGACATAATCCACCATTTCATGGACAATGGAATATGATGCATCTGTTCACAGTACCGAGGTGGGTGGTTTGAATATTTATGGACGTGGAAAGATGGCCATGGCATTAGCATTATAAAAATTATCCAAATTTTGTCAAAATTTAACCCATATCCAATTGTACATCCAAAAGTACATAGAGACCAGAGTTTCTCAGCCTTGGCACTCCTGGCATTTTGGGCCAGATAACTCTCTGTGTCCTGTGTCCTGGAGGATGTCTGGATGCACCCCTACCTAGTGGATGTCAGCGTCACCTCCCCCTGAGTTGTGCCCCTAGTTGTGACATTCAGGAATCACCTGAGAGCGAATAATCAAGTGGCTAAATACAGTTGGTCCCCACTTACAGTGCTTTTTATAAAAAAAAAAAAAAAGTTTTGGGCACAAGTCACTTGGTGGAGATCCATTTCATGCTCTTGCATGGTAGGTAATAAATGTAGAGAGGGGAGTTCCCAGGCTAGACCCGCAAGGCTTCTGAAATCAGCATGTTGCTGAAGGAAAGGGCAGCCTCAATCCCAAGTCTTTAAAAAAATTAAAAAAAATTTTTTTAATGTTTTTTCATTTTTGAGAGACAGAGCGCATGCAGGGAAGGGGCAGAGAGAGAGGGAGACACAGAATCCAAAGCAGGCTCCAGGCTCTGAGCTGTCAGCACAGAGCCCGATGTGGGACTCAAACCCACGAACCGTGAGATCATGACCTGAGCCAAAGTTGGATGCTTAACTGACTGAGCCACCCAGGTGCCCCTAAAGTTTTTTTATTTTAAGTTTACTTATTTATTTTGAGAGAGACAGAGGCAGCGCGAGTGGGGGAGAGACAGAGGCAGCGCGAGTGGGAGAGGGACAGAGGGAGAGGGCGAGAGAGAATTCTAACCAGGCTCTGAGTCGCCAGCACAGAGCCTGATGTGGGGCTTGATTCCACGAACGGTGAGGTCATGACCTGAGCCAAAACCAAGAGTCGGAAGCTTAGCTGACTGAGCCACCCAGGCGACCCCCAGTCTTCATCCCTGACTGAAGGACAGCTGTGGTGAACCCATGGTAAGTGTGGGGTGACTGACCATCAGTAACCCCCAGAGATCCCTTCAATGTCTCTGCTTGTCTTCGGCATTCCCAGCACATGTGTGGTAGCCAGGAAATGCTCCTTCCTCTTTCTTGACGGGCTTGCATTAGACTAGGGAATCACCAGACACTTTGTATTATTGTTTCCCTTTACATAGGAGAGAAAACCAAAACATAGAGAAGCAAAGAACCATTCTAGGATCTGTCTCTCCCTCCCTCCCTCTGTCTCACTCTCTCTCTCTCTCTCTCTCACACAGCTTGCCAAACTATACGAAGCCATGATATTAAAAAACATATTTAAATGCATTCTTAATTTTCCATAATGGCTTTGGATATCAAAGGGGGTTTCTGAATTAATTATGTAACACAACGGAGCCCTGTGAACATCAAATCCAGTTAAAATCCAACGCTACCCTTACTTTGAGGCATGAGGCAGCCGGCTTTTATTGCCTTCTGTTTGATCTGAAAATGAAAAGGGAGTCCCTATGGAGTCTGTTCCATTAGCACAGAGTTAAAAGGTCGTGGAACATACCGATGACTTCTTTTTTACATTAAGCTGTTTATTTCTTCCTTGGCCAGAACTCAGGGCAACTGGTCCAGACTGATTCCAGCTAGACCTGCATAACACGGGGACGCGTGTTTGGATAAAAACAGTTCTTAACTCGTGCTGATGCTGCTTTGTTTCCACTAAGTGGTGGGGGGGTGGGGGAGGGGTGCAAAATTCAAAGTTTGCAAGCTGTCCTCCAGTGAGGACACGTAAGTCCTGTCTTCCTTCTCCACAAAGTGTCCTGACGCCGTGCTGTGGCAGTCAAGGGTCCTGGGGTCTGCGAGGTGGCAACGCCAGCCCTGGACGCAGGTCCCAGTGGGAGCTGCGGCTGAAAGGGTCTCGGGGGAATGACAGGGGTGAATGGGGTCGCGTGGAGCTACAGTATAGGGATGCCAAGCCTGCGGGCAGACGCAGGGAGGGGAGTGGAGAGAGGGCGAGAACCCGTCACTGCGGATCTGGGGTGGATCAGGCACAAGACAGGGAAGCCAGACATCAGGCAGATAGGTCTGTATCGAGAGCTGCATTGGTTTCTTCTATGTGCCAAGTCTTTGCGGGTGTGGACAGAAGAGGGGCTAGGGCCTCTGGGCAGAGATCCTGGAAACCACAGCCTGGTATGTTGGCTGGCCACCGTGCTATCGAACAGGGGAAGATGGGGCCGCGAACATGGGTTCAGCCCCCACTGTGTGCTAGGCAGGCAAACTCCCATCTCCTGTTTCAATTCATCCACAATCCTCTCGAGAGATGGTTCTCAGGTTATAGATGAGGAGCAGAGAGGTTAAGCGACTTTCCCAAGGCCACACAGCTAGTGAACTGCAGAGCCAGGATTTGAACACAGGTCCAATACTTTTGCTTTTCCTCCAGTATCTCAACTTGGACTTCTTGTAGAGGAAAATAACCAAATACCAATACAAAGAATGTTCTCTTAATGATAATATATACTGCCAAGAGCCACGAGAGACAAGAGCACGAGTTCAACTCCCTGGGATCTCTTGCATCAGGTCACATGAGCAGAGATGTTCATCGATCGGGCATTTAGGGCCAGCGTGTCAGCCGGTGTCCTGAGCACGTCACACGGATTGCTTCAGTTAACCGTCAATCCCCTCTGGGCGGCAGATGTCATGATTGCTCCCGTGTTACGGAAGACACTGAAGCCCAGAAAGGTCAACTGATCCGCACAGTCGGTCACACAGCCAGTGAGCGGCTGGGCTGAAACTTCGTCCAGCTGACCTCTCCCAGATACCGAGCCTGTAACAGGTGCCGTCCTTCATGTCATCTCGTGCCCGTCTTTGAAATGAAACGGTTGCAGCAAAACAACTTTCCTGGAATGACACAGCACAGCCAGGAGAGCCGGCCCGGTGGGGGAGTCCAGCCCAGCCCTCTGCCTCGGAGAGGGAGAGCGATGCCGGCCACCCTCGCGGCCTCGCCAAACTAGGGTCACTGTTTAACTCCAAGCTATAAAAACAGCCATCAAATGTTCTTAACGTTCTCTTGATCTTTATCTGAGAGTAATAAACGAAGGCCATTTTCCCAAACAGCAAGGGTTTTGTCAAAGGGCTCCGCCTGGCCAAAGTCAAGGTCAAGTTCAATCGGAGTTGTGTGCTCTGCTCTTCTTTTAACAAATCTCCCCCTCCCCAACTGTCCTCCCCACTTATTTTTTTTTAACCAATTAAGATCCATCTCTTTAATAAACATCTGGAGAATACTAGTAGCCTCAATTGCAATATTCTTTGCTGTCCCAGAGAAGTATCGTTCCGTAGAATCTGTTTAAGTCTGACAGACCTCCAGGAAGAACCTGCGGTGTAACCTGTCACCCCCCACAGGAGCCCAGACTCATGCTGGTGGCACACCTGGCTGGAAACCTCTTCCTGAGACGGGAGGCCAGAAGCATCCTGACTCGGTGTGTGTTGTCCTCAACACGTCGTTCAGCCTCTTTGGATCCTTTTCCAGCAGCACGAAAAGCGTCACACTTCTTTCAGGGACGTAGCAGGGTTTGAATGTCTGGATGCGTGGGGTCAGCAAGCACACGAACGGTGGTTTTGAATGATTTGAAATGATTTTGAAACGCCAAATATCAGAGACTAACCGTGCCACTGACAGTGGAAATTTTGCAGCGAGTTAGCTTCGCAGCCCAAATACTGGCATCATTATCAGCCGGTAGAAATCATACTTTAGTGGACGGTCGTGCACGCAGTCATGTCTGTGTCCTCCACAAACCTGCAGTCGCTGGTGGGAGTGCAACTCACAGACACGTGGTCGCCATCACTTTTCCTAGGATACTCACCACAGTCACTGTGTGACCGTGATTTTCACGGATGCTGTAGGCATGGGCTGACTGATGAGGGCCGCAGCCGCTGAACACAAGGTCATTCACCCACGTCATGCAAAGCACGGTTTGCTGGGGCCTCTGAGCCCCTGGAGGAGGAATCCATTCCGTGCATTTAATGCTACAGAACATGAGACCCAACCATGAGCACCTTTGGGGCACCTTCCTAAGCTGTGGGAAGACACCTGACAGCCCGAGGGCTGCGGCATTCAAAGATTCAAGTCGTGAGGCACCTGGCTGGCTCTGTAGGTTGAGCGTCCGACTTTTTTAAAAATTTTTTTAACGTTTATTTATTTTCGAGAGAGAGAGAGAGACAGAGCGTGAGCAAGGGAGGGGCAGAGAGAGAGGGAGACCCAGAATCCGAAGCAGGCTCCAGGCTCCGAGCTGTCAGCACAGAGCCCGACGCGGGGCTCGAACCCACGAACTGCGAGATCATGACCTGAGCCGAAGTCGGACGCTCAACCGACTGAGCCGCCCGGGCGCCCCGAGCGTCCAACTCTTGATCGTGGCTCAGGTAATAGTCTCACGGTTTGTGCGATCGAGCCCTTTGTCGGGCTCTGCACTGAGCATGGAGGCTGCTTGGGATTCTCTCTCTACCTCTCTCCCTGCGTCTCCCCTGCCTGCGTGCATGCACACACTCTCTCTCTCTCTCAAAATGAACATAAAAAAAAGATCCCGAGTCATTTATCGTTCTTTCTGTTGAAGGTGACCACGGCGCCACTTGCTCGTCCTGCAGAGAGGGTTCGCCGCCTAGAATGAAGGCAGGGAACCCTCTCTTGTAGCTGGGGCCGCTCCACACACTTGACCCTGCAGCAGCGGATGGTGTGGCCGCTGCAGCCAGCGCGAAGGGCAGCGCTCTTTCCAGGGGCAGTCGCTTCGGAGATGTGGCCAGTGCACTTCTGACTCGCCAAGTGCAAGCTCGGCGGGTTTTGTCTGCCGGACCGGTAAGTTCCCGAGTGCGAGAACTGCATTCACTGTGGCTTGGGGCCCCTCAAAGCCCCTCTGGGGCTCGTCATCATCACTCCCTGGCTCTGAGGGTAGTTTCGAAGAGTTCTCTGATCCCTTCGTGAAGGAGATCGCAGTGTGACTTTCGGCCACACGTCCAGGGGCACCATCTTACAGCGACCGCCAATCTCACGGGTAAGGCTAACTCCATCACAACCAGAACGAGGACTTTCTAATGGATTTCGCTGGGTGGGGCCCCAAACATCCTTTTCAGAATGCCCGTCTGGTTTCTCTTGTCCCAGATCCAGAAGAATCCATGGCCGCTCCTTGAAACCGAGGACTCAAACGGCTGGGGCTTCTCACCTCTGACACTCTTGTTCTGGGCCACCTCCCACGTGACGACTGTAACTCTTCTGGCTTCGGCTGGCTTTCCTGTGTTTACTTTCCTGGCAGATTTAACAGTAAACACACCCTGTTCCGTGTCACTGTTCTCAGGAACATGGACAGCCCACAGGGCCTTCTTCCTGTTTCTCCTCATTTCCCCTCATTCCAGTGGGTGTTGGAGCGGGTTCTGCCTGCTGTCTGGCCAGCTGGGGGTGGGGGTCCTTCTCCAAGAGGGTGTCCCATGCAAACAACAATCTTGGAAGACCCGCGGTTGCGTTTGGGTGGCTTTTCACCTTTTTTATTTACACTCAGGGGGGCCTGTTGTGAAGAGGGGGCTTTCCCCCCATTCTTGGTATTTCCTCGCGCTGTGGAGAACTTCGGTCCTAGGCTCCTGGACACCTTCTGTCAGCTCTGAGAAGGACAGTGTTGCAGCGATGGCCGGATGAGCTGGACAGCGGTCACCGTTCTCTCTGTGAGCTGCAGTAATCCTCGGACACATCGCAGGCCACAGCCTTGTGACACAGCGTTCCCATTCTCGTCTCCTTCAGGAGACGTGGGGGTCTCGTTTCACCCGAGCTGAGGCGTCTGAAGCGGGAACACGGCCGCAGACTTGGAAAGCTGGAGACAGGGCTCCTCAGACAGGGACTCGGGTGGATGATGGAGACACAGGGGACGGTCCCTCTCCAGCAGCTCTCTGTGTCCCTCTAATACCTGGGCGGTCTTTCCGCTCAGCACCACCTGTGTCTGCACCTGCCAGGCCGGAGACGGCAGGGGCCGAGGATGCACTTGACACAGGGTTTCCTTCTCTGTTACTCTCCTGGGCGCCCTGTTTCTCCGAAGGGCGTGGGGCGCTCTCCCAGCTGTTCAGGTCTTTTGCCAAACACATCACAGGTCTGGTACGGCCAGAGGGGACTGTGTGCTCCATCGCCTCTGAGTAGCAAAGTTGCAGCCCTTTCTTTCACCTGCTCTCAGGGAGCCAGCACCCCACTGATGTTTTTGAGAACAAGTTCACTGAGGAAGAGATCAGTAATTTCACCACCCGGACATAACAGCCTTGCAGTCTCCCAGGCTCTGCGCTCTATTTGGCGACATGAGATCATCGATGACCTGTGGGGGAGGGGCATGAGGCAATGCCGCTGGGAGCCGTGAGCCACCATGTCTGAGGGTCCACAGCGATCCGATGGGTGGAGATACCACACAAACACCCAAACACCGTGGGACTGGTGGTGGGCTGAAGCACCCTCCCGCTCTCCCCTCCCTGCCTCCGGGGAACACAGGTGCCGGGCTGAGAGCCGCTCTGTGATGTCCCTGTGGCCCCAACTCCAGCCAGCACCGCAGGAGCGAGCCTGGAAACGGATCCCCAGCTTCCACGGTGAGCCTCCAGATGAGACCACAGCCCTGGCGGACAGCTCAGCCGTGCCCTCATGGAAGTCACAGCGCGCAGCTACGCTGCCCGCAGACTCCAAATCCACGGGAACCGTGACATTGTAAACGTGCACTTTACCTGGCTCAGTTAGGGCTATATTACAGGGCAATAAGTAATGAATATAGTGGTTAAGGTTGCAAGTTTGGGGCCAACCTGGCTTCCCTCAAAGCGGGGTTCAGCCACCTGCTAGCACGGAGGTTCTGAGAAAGTTACATACTTTCTCTTTGTCTCCGCCTTCCTCCCCCAGGGGACTAAATGGGTTAAAGATTAGCTACCATTTTAAAACTATTTCCTGGGGGCACCTGGGTGGTTCAGGCGGTTAAGTGCCCGACTCTTGGTCTCAGCTCAGGTCTTGACTCAGGGTCGTGAGTTCAAGCCCTGCATGGGGCTCCGTACTGGGTGTGGAGCCTATTAAAAACAGCCCCACAAAATCTGTTTCCTTATTGCTACTTAGCCATCAGCAGTGTGTGAACACACGTTTCTGTATCTTTGCCAACACCGTGGTTTCATATTAAAAACTCATATCTACCTACCTACCATCTCTCTATCACATCAGAGATGTCAAACTGAGAGCATAGGGAAAAAATCTCACTGTATGGTTCTCTAAATCTTGCACAAGTGTGCCCCCAAAAAAGCTACAACTCTGGCCAAGAACATGCAGACCTGATAACTCTGATTCAGTCATTTCTGTCCTTCCCCCCCACCCATTCATGCTCGTATAAATACAAACGAAGTGCTTTCGCATGAACTGTTCCTTCTTTTTTTTTTTTTTAAATATTTATTTTTTGAGAGCAGGTGTGCCTGCTGAGAGACTCAGAGGGCCCAGGCGCCCCTGAACATGTGCGAGGCAGCAGGGCCCCAGCGCTGTCCTGGCCCTCCGGAGGAGACCCACTTTCCTGACGAGAAACGGAGGCTCAGAGTTCTGCCCGCTGGCGAGGCTCCCTGGGTGGAATGTGGCCCAGGTGTAGGGGTCTCGATTCAGGGCTCGTCCCTGTGCTCTCCCTGGGAAGGCTCAGATGTCCTTGAGAATGACCTGCAAAGGCGGAGCCTCGGGCACCAGCAGGCTGGAGCCCCACGGGGCCACGCTCTCGTCACCAGGGCATCTGTGGCACCTGGAACAGCACCGGCACCCAGCGTGTGCTCAGCAGTACTGGTTACGGACACTCTCCCTCCCGCTAGGAGCACGCCACTCGGGCGTCACCCGTCTGCTTTGGGTTTACTTTTAACATAATAGGGGGTCACTGTTAATATGCTTTTCTTATAATCAAATAAACTAAAACAGAACCTCAAGCCTACTAACTTCTCGAGGCTACCAGGGTCAAGAACAACAAGGGAAGACAGACACGGTCACGGATGATACTGGGTAGCTGGGACCGCAGAGCACACTGTGGGACCTGGGCTGGATCCTGGGGTGGAAAGAGGCACTGAAGGACAAACTGGTGAAATCCACAGAGAAGTCTGGAGTTCAGGTAGCAATGACGTACAAGGTCAGCTTCTCAGTTTCTGACCAGAGCATCCTAGTGAGGCAAGATGTTAACCAGGAGGGACGCTGGGGCATATGGGATCTGTCTGCACTAACTTAGTACTTTCTCTGTCCTAGTAAAATCATCCCAAGTTAAAAGATTTAATTTTTTTAAATTTTTTTTAAATTTTGTATTTGAGAGAAAGAGAGAGGAGAGAGCGAGCATGCGCAGGGGAGGGGCAGAGAGAGAGGGAGACACAGAATCTGAAGCAGGCTCCAGGCTCTGAGCTGTCAGCACAGAGCCCGATGCGGGGCTTGAACTCACGAACCATGAGCTCATGACCTGAGCCAAAGTCGGATGCTTAACTGACTGAGCCACCAGGTGCCCCTAAAAAATTTATTTTAAAATAAAACTTGCTAATAGTCCTGAGTGTGTGGGAGAGCATCCCCACCTCGGATATAATCCCCAGCATTCAAGATGCAGACCAAGGTCACGGACAGCACTTTGCCTTCAGAAGGCAGACGGGAGCAACAAAGCGACACCATGACAACAAAGCATGGGGCTCTGAGAGAGCTGGGACAGACGTGGGGGGGGGTGCAAGGTGCCCACAGGAGGCCACGGCCAGCCCGTGTCTCTCAGAGCCCCAGGGAGGGACGCGGAGGAGGCATGACAGCTTGGTGTCTGCAGCCAGACTGACCAGCATCCAAGCGACCATGTGACTTCACTTCTGAGCCTCAGCTTGCTCCTCTGTAAAATGGGCTTCATGCGTGCCTTCCTCGCTGAAGGGAGGCCAGCCCTGCTAAGCTGCCTGAACTCAGTGAGGCAGAGAGAAACAGAAGCCCGGCAGAGACTCAGCCAGCAGGGAGGGTGGCGCAGTGGCTGGGTGCGGGTGAGGGGAGGGGAGGGAGGCCCTGGGAGGCACACCTGGCCTTGAGGTCAGTCACACAGACGCCTGTAGCCTTCCCGTTTCCCGGCAGCAGGCTCAGCTGTGTGCTTCCCCCGACAGCCCCTGTGAGGACAGCCCGGACCCTCCCGGCTGCTGGGGCCACCGCCTCCAGGCCCGCGCAGCTTCCTGCCCGAGCCCGAGCTGTCCACGCAGGGACAGGAGCATGTGGCGGAGCCGGGAGGGGGGAGGGCGGTGATGGGGACAGGTTTAGTGTGTGTGCGGGCGGGGGGAGGGGACAGCCCCAGGAGCGCTGGCCGGCTGGTCCCTTTCCCCGCCAGGGCTCTCCCGGCCTGAGAACCCCCCGAACGGATTGTGTCTCCCATCAGGACCAGTTCCTGCCAAGACCCCCCGGGGTTACCAGGCGCGAGCAGGCAGTAGTTGTGCCGCAAGGCGCGGGCCAGCCGCCGGCTGAGCAGCATGAAGGCCATGATCCTCCCCTTCGGGAACAGTCTCCGGGTGCGCGCGTCCACCCTGAAAGGAAACACAAGTGCAGGGTCAGGCCGGCCAAGGGCTCGTCCCGGCTGCCGAGAACCCCACTCCCTGCGACCTCCCACGTCGTGGAGAAGGTTCTTCCCACATCACGTCCTTTGCTTTCATGCCGAATACACGCTTGAAAAAGGCCGGGTGGGGGGGTACTGGCCGGCTCAGGCAGAACAGCATGTGACCCTCCGTCTCTGGGCCTGAGTCTGAGACCCACCGTTGGCTGCAGACATTACTGAAATAAAAATCCGTTCACACGTGTTTTCGGTGGACCCTGACCGCACCCCAGGCAGGCTCATTATGCATGTGTCCTAGAAGGAAAACTGGAGAGAGGGGACAGAGCTGGCTTGAGAGCCCTCTGTAGGCAAGCTGACAAGCTCAGGGCGTCACCCCCACTCCAGGGACAAGCAAGCCCAGGCCGTGAGATGGGGGGGGGGGGGACTCAGATGGAGGAGGATTCAGAGCGGCTGGGAGCCCCCCCACCCTGTCCCCGCACAGACAGCCTGGGGGTGTCTGGGAACCCTGGGACCCAGTGCCGTACCCGGTGGTCCGTTTTGGGGACCATGAGCATGACCAACTGTCTGGAGTTTGCTGGAGATGGACAGGGCTCCCGGGATGTGGGGCTTCGTTCCGAAACCCAGGGAATGAGGTGCTCAGCTCCCACGCTACCGGTGTGCGGGATTCCCTCCACACCCGTCCCAAGCCCCGCCCTCCCTGGCCAGACCTGCTAGTTGCCCTTGGCACTGTGGGCCTGGAGCAACCCTCCCCCAACTTTGTTTCCCTTTAGCGCCTCCCCCCACCCCATCCGCAGGCCGCCATTCACGTGTGCTCCCCCTGCATCTTTTGGTCTGTGGGTCTTCTTGCTAAATCCCTGCCGTGTGATCTGGGGTGTGTATTTTCTGTGCTGTGTGGGACCTCGGGACGTGATGGAAACTTTCGCTTCTCGTGGCTCGTGGACCCGTTTCCTCTCCGCAGCTGCACGCTGCTCTAGGCTCTGAGCGCGGCACTGTTGGCCTTCGTTATTGTTGGGGTGCCCACAGCAGTGCTCTGTGGTCCGCTTTTCACAGACGAGGAAACTGAGGCACACAGAGGTTAAGAGTGGGTCTGTGAAGAGATCTGGGGTCTGCGACCCCAGAGTCACAGGTGGCCCTCATTCACTCTCCAGCAAAGCCCCAGCTCGATGGCAGCTCAGAGGAAGTGACGGGCGGGCCTCGCAGCACGGGTGAGGAGACGTGTGGGCGTCTGGCACAGGGCGCTGGATGACGGGCTGGCAGGACTCCCATCCCAGTGCCCCCAGAGCTAATGGGACGTTGGGCTGTACTATTAGAGGCAAAGACGGAACACAGGAGGGTGGGTGGATGGCACAGGCTTGAGGACGCACCACTTCTGTGGACATGCACGGTGCGCCTACTATGTGCAGGCCCCCAGTGGGCACTGGGCGCGGGGCGCCGGTATCAGTCAGGTGCAGCGCTTGCCCTGCGAGCATTATCACGCCCTGAGAACCTACACGTGCTGCAGACACTGCCCTGTCTCACCCTCAGGGCCCCGGGAGGTACTTTTTGGGGTGTCTGTTCCGCACACCATGCCTCCCCGCTCTCAGAAACCTCCCCCTCTGTCTGCGGGGGAGCAGACCTGGCGGCCTCATCTGTGCCGTGTGACCCACGGGCTGCGGCTGACCGGACCAGGATAGGCCAGCGTCCCGGGAGCGGTGAGGTCAGCCGCCTTCCCCACCCTGAGGGCAGCGGGCACGCAGACTGGGTCCTTCCTGTGCCACGGGGGACGCAGCTCCAAGACAGGATGTAGACCCTCGACACCGGCGCTCCCTGGCTCCATGTCAAGGCTGGAGCCCAGCTTGGCCATGTGTCCAGCACTCACCGCTGAACAGTGCGGGGCGAACCGACTCCCCCTTTGCCTGAGGGTGAGTGGGTGTGGGGGGGCCAGGAACATCAGGCTCATCCGTGTCCCCCCCAAATGGATTTGGAAGCAAGCACGAGCACTGAGGGAGAAGCGTTCCCACTCTCCCCGTCCTCGGTAACAAAGTCCAGAAGAAAGATGCCACCCCATCCCCCTGGCTCCTTCCTCTCCTTCTTCGCCTCCTTAGCTGCTTGCGCATCCAGATTTCTGTCACTTGCAAACAGAGCCCGGCTAACAGCACGGTTAGAGTGTCAGACTGATGTGCCCCGGACCCTGGGAGCGCGTGGGAGTGCGGATGGCCTCTCTTCAGCACCGCAGGGGGGACTGAGCCTGCAGGGTGCCTAAGGATCAAGTCTTCTCTCCTGGTGCCGGATCTGGGGTGCCTCCGGAGTGGCAGTGACTGCAGTCTGAGGGGGCGGGGGAGACTCTGAAGGACACCGCATACCGTTGAATGTGCCCAGCCATCTGGGGCGGGGAGGGAGGGTGCCTCCCCATTTCGGAGGCGAGGGCATAGAGGCTAGGAGGGGTTATGTACTTGGCCTTGGTTTCAGGAATGCCTGGGACCATCTGACCCCGAACGAAGCCCTCGCCTTTTTACAATTTCCAGCATCGATTATTTCCACGAATAACACAACACCTGACCACGGTAGATAGTGGGGCCTGACGAATACAAAGAGTCTACTTCAGAGAGGAAATTTTTGTTGCTTTTCACCAGAGGAAATGTTACTGAGGAAAGCACGGGCAAGGACCGTGTGACCGTGCATTAACTGAGAAACCATTCTTTCCTTGATCGCTCAACGGACTTTTTTTTCTTTTTTATCTATTCCGGCATGTCCAGCCCAAAGCGAGCCTGTGAATTTAGCGGCAAGGTAACTGTAGAAAGAGCAGTTGCTGACTCTCCTTCAAAGCCATTTGTCTCAAACGGGAGTACTTAAGACTCCACACAACCCAATTTCCATTAAACATGTGTCTGAAAAGGCGGAGAATCTCCGAGAACTCGCGTATTAACATTTGAAAGCTCTGACGAAGTAGGAGTCACACCTGCAACACTTCCAATTACAAAATGTCACCGTGGGGAAATACAGCACGGTGACATTTCGGTGGCCTGCAGTTGAGACTGACCTTATAACAGAAACCCGATCTCGGTCAGACAGGAATTCTCAGCACGATATGCCTCCAACAATCAGAAGAGCTGGCGTCATGTGCTCACTCTCTCTAGCCCACTAATTCCATCAACGGCAATTAATTAGGCTCCTGTTAGAGGCAAGGCACTGCATTATGTAAGTCCTGAGACAGATAAAAGGCTCCTCTCTTTCTGAAACTCATGATTTAGTGGTGGGGGGAACGGGGGAGGCGGGGGGGGACGCGAGAATTTAATGTACTGGGCTGCTTTCCCCTTCATGTCGATAAACCCTTAAAATAACCTGGCGGGGTACGTATATAAAAATTTTCCAGTTCACTGTCAACAAGTAATTCTGTATAAGCCGGGGTGAAATCACGACATTTGTCCGTATGAGCAAGGCGCTGTGGGAACAGGGACAGATGTGTTCTGGTGGGGGGTGTGCGGTGGGGGGGGCACATCGTGATGCCAGTGAGAGGTCCTTCAAAGGGGAGCAGATCCTCAGCAGCCACCGAGGAAAGGAGAGCTAAGGCCTGAGCAAGTACTCTGGTGTGACAAGATGTGGAACCGGTAAGGGTCGGGTGCCCGGGGAGGGTGGCCGGGACCCGAGAGCACAGAGCGCTGGAAGAGAAGATGAGGCGCAGGGTCTCCCGGAGGCCCCCTCCGTGGGGGAGGAGGCTCCGCTCTCCTGTCCTATTCAGAAGGGCCCTGCTCAGCCAGGTCCCGGAGCTGGGGGGCGGGGGGGGAGGGGAGTAACAAGCACTCAGCACGTCAGTGCGATGCGAGGGCCATCGTGAGCTAAGGAGGGGCTCCCCAGCATGTCAGAGGGCACCTCCTGGGGTGAGGGATGAGAGGGAGAGAGCCAGAGACCAGCTCCGACACCTCCAGTCTTTAAGAGTTAGGGGCTCCGGGGCGCCTGGGTGGCTCAGTTGGTTAAGTGTCTGACTCTTGATTTCGGCTCAGGTCACGATCTCACGGTTCATGAGTTTGAGCCCTGTGTCGGGCTCTGTGCTGACAGCACAGAACCCGCTTGGGATTCTCTCTCTCTGCCCCTTCCCTGCTCTCGCTCTCTCTCAAAATAAATAAACATAAAAAAAAAAAAAAGAGGGGCACCTGGGTGGCTCAGTCAGTTAAGCCTCCGACTTCGGCTCAGGTCACGATCTCACAGTTCGTGGGTTCAGGCCCCACGTCGGGCTCTGTGCTGACAGCTCAGAGCCTGGAGCTGCTTCGGATTCTGTGTCTCCCTTTCTCTCTTTCCCCCTCCCCTGCTCTCTGTCTCCGCCTCTCTCAAAAATAAAATATTTAAAAAAATAAAAATAAATAAATTTTTTTTAAAGTTATGGGTTCCGGGGAAAGTTAAGGGTAGACTCAGCACAGGGTCCATCAGTTCCACTCCTAAGCGCACAGCCCGGAGGGTGGAAGGCAGGAGCTCGAGCAAATACGCGTAGGGGCACACGGACAGCAGCACTATTCACAAGGGCCCCCCGCGAGCCCCGGCGGCGGGACGGGGAAGGCAGACAGCGCGCAGGCCCAGTACGGACTCATCCTCCACCGGCACCACGTGCTGACAGCCGCCTGCCCGGGTCTGGCGCTTCTCGATCAGGTTCATCCAAAGGGAGGGAAAGCGGATCAGTGGCACAGCCAGAGCTGGGGAGAGGGGGCAGTGGGGCTTCGGCCCGGGGTGAGGAGACGGCTCTGGTGCTGGTGGAGGCGCTAACACGGGAGCGTGCCAAAAGGCACCGGATAGTTCACTTATGCTGCTTAACGGGCACTCTTGTTACATGAATTAGACCTCTGTAAAAAAAAATAAAAAAATGAAAGCAAACCAGAGAGTTGGGGAGCTGGCTGTCCCCTTTCACAGGAGGGAGACAAGGTCCCACATGCTGAGGTCGTGCGGGCCTGCGTCTGAATTCCTGCCTCTGCTATAGCTTGTCATTCACCCGCTCGCCTCAGTCACTCGCTCAGCAGGTATCACCACGTCCTGTGACACGCCAGGCGCGGCGTGTGGGCGCTGGGGATGGGACGATGACCCACGCCCTGCTCTGACGGCTGAGCGATGTCTGTCGTGTGCTCTGCCTGCGGCTGGGGTTTCAGCGTGAAACTCGCTGTCTTTTTAGTTTGGTTTTTGTTGGGGGGGGGGGTCACGAATGGGGGAGGGGCGGGGAGAGAGAATCCCAGGCAGGCTCCGCACTGTCAGCGCAGAGCCCAGCTCGAGGCTCAAACCCACAGACCGTGAGATCGTGACCTGAGCGGAAATCCGGAGGCCGAGGCTCACCCGCCTGGGCCACCCAGGGGCCCCGCAGCTCGCTGTCTTAACATAGCTCACGAAAACGCCCTGATGTCCTCACCTACAGGACCGGAGAGCCATGCCTCTCTTCCGGGTTGTGCTGGGAATTAGGAACAGCTGATGGGGACAGCCTGGCGGATCACAGGCTCTGGAGACAACTGAGTTTCCCGTCTCTGACTTGCCCCTCTCTTCAGTGTTCTCCGCCGATGACGCAGTCCTCGACTCTAGAGCTCGATGGCCTGACGTCCAGGGAAGTTTCTGGGGTCACTGAGGAAAGGGGCCCGGCAGATAGGCAGACTCCCCCTGGGGACTTGATCAGGGGCCTCTCGATGCCTGGCAGTCACAGGGGAAGCCTCCCTGTCCCGGGGAGCTGGGTGCCGGGGGTCTCGCCTGGGGGCAAGTCCCTAAATCGCTCTGCACAAGCTACATGGCCTCCTGGACTGGAGCACTGAGCTCGGGGTTCTCTCAGCTTCCTCTCCTGCTTTCCTCCCACCGTCTTCTACTTGGTGCCCGACCTTTCCAGGGATAATCCGTCTCACACGGCCCTCCTGCCTGGAGCACTGCAACCCCACTTAGGAACGTGCAAGCCCGAGAGAGGGGATCGGGGCTTCCTTGTGCTTCGTGGTACCCAGAGCTCAGCACACTTGTCAGTCAGCCTATGTGGCAGGAACTCAACACATCTGAGCTGGGGGACAGGGGCGGCCACACCTGCCTTTTAAGGCACATCTGAGGACTCATACAGTGAGCGGGGTGGGGTGGGGGTGCCTCGGGGGCTGAGTCGGTTCAACTTCGGCTCAGGTCATGATCTCACAGTTTATGGGTTCGAGCCCCGCGTCTGGCTCTGTGCTGATGGCTCAGAGCCTGGAGTCTGCTTCGGATTCTGTGTCTCCCTCTCTGCCCCTCCCCTGCTCTTGCTCTGCTTCTCTCAAAAATGAATAAAAACAATAAAAAATTAAAAATATGAAATTAGTGAGCAAGTCTGAAATTTGTGTGAAAACAACAATTCAACAATAATATCCCCCCCCCAAGTCTTAAGTCATGATGTACATGACTGTCCACCACAGCTCTTGTTTGTGTCCATGTGAACCAAAGACATGTCCCTCCCCTGGCCTCAGTTTCCCCATGTGTTGGGTCACATAGTTTCCACGGCCCCTTCGGCCCCTGAGAACCATCTGACAGGCACATGGCCGAGAACCCCAGGGCCAGAAGGCCTCATTGCGATGCTCCCGACTCCCTCGTCCTGCCCAGAGGCAGTGTGAGCTCTCCCTCCTCCCCGTGCTGGGCAACCTGCACCACTGGACGCAGACTGCAGTAGGGGTTAAGGCTGGCATCCCACAGGGACGTCCCTCCTTGATGTGATCAGAACCGAAAGAGGAATTTAATTCCACCTGTCAACGGAGCATAAGAGGAACTATTGGAGCTCAAGGCCAGGGAGGGAGGGTGACTTGTTTTGAGCAGGCAGGACATTTGCAAGAAGTGCTGTTTCTTACTGTGTGCAACCCGACCAACTGTGAGCCCTCCAGGCCCACCCACCTGTCCCTGTCCCCTTTCCTTTAATTAAAATGCTAATTAGTTCTCTCTGGCTCCCTCTTATCTGCCTCTTGCATTTGGAGGGTGGGACAGGGTGGAGAGAGGCCAGGGCAGTGTTTAAATCAATGGGGGAAACGGAACTCAGGGAGGGGGCAAAAAAAAAAAAAAAAGCTCTGGGGGGGAATAAAACTCATCCACCATCCGTGAAGAGGCTCACCTACTACACGCGACATGGCTTCCGTATGTAATTCAGCTGCAATGCAGGACGGAGGGCTCGGGAGGTCGACGGGCTCCTCCCAGGTCTCAGAGCGTGAGGCCACGGTGCTTCTCCGCCGCGGCTGGTGAGAACCTCAGGAGCACAGCGCCTATGCCGGGCCCCACCCAGAACCACTAACCCAGGTCCCCTAGGGTGTGAGGGCGTCACCTGGGCACAGTGAAGCTCCCTGCGGGAGGTCGGGAACCACTGTCATAAGAGGTGGTTGGCAGACCCTGCACTTGACCCAGGTCTGCACGATCGCCGTGTCTTTGGAAACGGAGGGTTTGGGACTTTGAGAATCAAACACCTCAGAAGAACGGGGAGAAAGAAGCCCGTGGCGGCCGTCAGGGCGCTGGACGTGGGACCAGCCTCTCTGACCTGCTGTGTGACCTCGGGCACGTTAAGCAACCTCTCTGTGCCTCATTGTCCTCTGTGAGATGGGGATAATACCATTTGAACCTCGCCCGTGGGCCGGCAGAGCGTGAACTGAGACCTGAGACGCCCAGCCCCGAGCAGGACCTGGCTGCCAGTAATCACTGAATAAACAGTAAGCGCTCCGTGAACGTCCTGAACATGCGTCTCACTCCCCTTCCCACCATGCTGTCCTGCGGGCCCTGTGAACGCGAAAGCTTTGCAGGTGTCACTGGGTAGAAAAGGGCCCCCAGAGATGCTCTCTCCCTCGTTCCGTCTGCTCTCGGGGCCAAGACAAATGTGCAGGCAGAGGCACAGGCCACTCCTTTTCCGTCTGCAGCCCCAGCGGCCGGCTTTTCTGCACTCAGTGGGACACAATGTCACTTAGCCAAGCGCGACTCCATTGTCAAGGCCAAGGGTCGCCATGGCAACCAAGAAAGCCGGAGCCCTGGGCCTGCGCAGATGGCTAGCAGGGCCTCGTTCGTGGGGCCGTGATGGATGGACGGCGCTGGGACCGAAGGCTTTCTCTCGGACCCGGCTTCCTCCTGCAGCTCCAGCCCCTGCAGCCTCCCCGCTGCAGCGTGGGCCCCGGCCTTCACTCCCTGCACGCTGCAGGCGTGATCTCCTAGAACCTGCCTCCTGGGGCGTCACACCGTCGTCAGCGACTTGTACGAGGTGAGGGCGATTCTGTTCTGGGAAACGGGCAAGTGTTGACTCTTGCAAAAGACAGCGGGTGCGGTTGAGAGGGTCCTGTGAGCCACAAACTGGGTCCATGTGTGCCATATACTAGCTCGGCGACTCTGGCCAAGCCGCGTGACTCATGGGGGCCTCAGTTTCCTCAGCTGCGAAATGGGAAGAATGGAATCTACGCATGAGGTGACGCACTCGGGTTGGTGAGGGCTGACCTGACTGCATGCCGTCTTCTCGGCTTCCCCAGGACCCTCTACCCGGCACGGAAGGTTAGTCCCACGGCCTCAAGTGCCAGGAAGAGCTGTTTGCGCAGGCGGGGCCCTGCCAGGAGCCTGCACTTCCAGGCTCCGCGACAGAGAAGATGGTCTGGGCCCCGACCTCTCCCGTGCCCCCCATGCCCGGGTCCCGGAGTTCGCCCACCTGCCCGGCCCTCTGGCGACCGCCAGGAAGGATGAGGGGGACTCGGATCACAAGTGCAGGAGACAGGGAGCCCTCAGCCTGTGAACTGGGTGAAGGGGACAAAGAGCGGACAAGGCTTCACCTCCAAGCCCTCCGGACGCGGAAGACAGAGAGCCTTGATTCTGGACGCAGCCAGGATTCGGCGGGAAGTCTGCGTGCGGGCGAGCCGGTTTTGTCTCCCGGAGCCTTCGAAGGGGTGGGACTGAAGGACCCGAATCTGGTTGCAAGGGATGCTCGTGCCGCCACGGAAGACGCCACCGCGGGTCAGAGCCGGAAAATGCCCGGCCTTCAAAATCTGTTCAGTTCCACAAGCGCTAAGCCCCCGGACGCCACGCGGAACAAGGACGCGCGTCCCGCTTTGTTCTCGGGACTGTCCCGTTCCCGTGGGGGGACCAACAACAGACAAATGAGGTCAGCACGACTGCAGGAGACACAGTCCTGCGCACAGAAAGCAAAGCATTTTAAGGACTCCAGGAACGGCGCAGGAGATTACAACGGGGCGTTTCTTTCCCTCTTGGTCCGCAGGGTGGCGGCCTGGGGAAACTGTTGGTCATCTGAGTTAGAGTGCGTCTGACAGTGTTCCCACCGTCCCCTGGGGATGTCTTCACTTCTCGGTGATTCAAAGGATCGTTCTACGTGCATACAGGGATCTGCCGGGATTCAAGAAAGGAAAGCCTCCTGGGTCGAGGCTCAACGCGCTGTCTCGCCCAATCCTGGGAGGCAGAGGTGAGTAGTACTCTTCCCATTTTTCAGGGGAGGGGGAGGCTCAGAGAGGTCTTGCCACTTGCCCAAGGACACACAGTTGAAGACAACAGAGCTGGGGTAGGACCAGGGCTGTCTCAGCCTGAAGGCCAAGACCTGGCCACCTTAGCAGGTTGGTGGCTTCCATCCTCACCCAGAAATCCCATCAGACAACTCGGGCTGATAAAGATATTTTTTACAGGAACCAAGAACTTCGAACCAACAGTTAGTGCTGTGTGCAGCCTTCCCGAAGATTCTCATCTTTTGGCTACATGCTCATTGGTGGGGGCCTACGATTGCCCATACTGACAATTCCAACCGGGGGCCACACTCGGCCCTTTCCCTATGCCCAGACACTTGTCCCTGCTGTCCCTTCCAGGGTGCAGAGGCCCCAGGTCTACTAGGAGCCCAATGTGATGGAAGGTCCTTTCAGTGCAGGAACTGGAATCTTGAGAGCCCCTTAGTATTTAGGACCAAAGCTCCAAGTAATGGAGAAGGCTTGCTCCGTGACCGATTGATTGATTGATTGATTAGGCTTTCTGCCCAGGGTGGAGCCCAATGTGGGGCTGGAACTCACACCCCTGAGATCAAAACCTGAGCGGAGATAAAGAGTCAGATGCCTAACCCACGGAGCCACCCAGGTGCCTCCGCTTGCTGAGCTTTTAAACTATTAATCTGTGAAAAAGAGTTTATCTACCTTTTCCTGTTTCCTCATTTTTCTGGTAAACTCTTGAAACGTTTTTGGTGCAGGTGAGCCAGGGGACGGCAGATCCAAGGACACAGTTGTGAAAAAGCACCCAATTCATCACCTTCTGGAAGAACTATTCCAACCACACAGGCAGGCTCACCCTCGGCTTTGGATGTGGACACAGTGGCCGTCGCTTCGGGGTGGCACTGTGTGTGTTCAGTCCTCGTGCCAGCCCTAGCTCCCCACCTGGTGCCTCATTTTTCCGAGACAGAAAATGTAATCTGTTCACTTAGGGACGCCTGGCGTCTTCCCAAGGGGCGTCTTCCCAAGGGGCCAGCCGGCGGAGCCCTCACCCACACAGCGGCCTGGGCCTTCTTCGGCTTATTAGCCAGAGGAGTGGGGCCCCCGGAGGACAAGCACGGCGCCGAAGAAAGAGCCGGGCTTTTGAGGCCAGAAAAGGGTCCCGTTTGTCTCAAGCCAAACACACACACAAAACACAACTATTTTCCCTGGGCGCTGCCCACACAGAGCCGAATACGCGGAGCGAATAAAACTGTGATGTAATAAATCCTGGGTCGGCACTTCCGACGGCAGGGAAACCCGTCCCGGTGTCCAAATCTCCCTGGTTGTCTGACTTTCATCAGGAGGCGTCTCCGCCTTCCTTCCCTTGGAGAAAAACACCTCCGTTTATGACTTTTTGATATCTTTAGGGGAAAACACTCTTGCTAAGTTAAAGAAGCAAATCTCTACGATGATACTCGTTGAGGCATACACAAACCCTGGTCATCCTCCTGGGGGAAAAGACAAGGTGAAGGCTTGGAGGAAACCATTTTACTGTTTCACATAGCAGAGCGACCCAGATGCTCTCTTGCTTGAACATTCCCTGGCTCCCCGCAACCCCCAGGATAAAGCGCCGCTGCCTGGCTGGGCACAGGGTCCCCCCTTCCTGCCCTGTTGACACTGACCTGCCCTCACTCTGCTCTTTCCTGCCTCCGGGTCATCACCCACACGAAATGTCCCTTCTGCCCCCCACCTCCTGCCTACATTCCCCTAACTCTGGCGCACGTTTTCGTAGTGCACCTCTGGCCACTTCCACCAGGAAGCCTTCCTGATTCATCCCTGCAGGGTTAGATGCCACTCGTCTGTAATTTCTCCAGCACCTTTTTTTTGTAATGGAAATTTTCAAACACTCGGGGGATGGACGTGGCTGTACCCACTGCCTCATTTCAACGGCTGCCACACCCGCCGTGTGTGTGTCATCCGTAAACCTATACGCACATTCTTTCCCGGCTCACTTGTAATGTGACGATCTCTGTCACTCCCTTTAGCCTGTGAAATTCATCTCTTCACTCCATTCATTCATTCATTCACGGATTCACTGTCGGGCATTTCCTGATCGCCTATGGCCTGAAGACACAATGCTGAACCCTAAGGCCCGGGTGGGGGAGGTGAAACCAGACAGCAGTCTCTGCATTCTGCCCAAGGGGAAGGAACAGACAACAGATGAGACAACTGCACGTTGTGATGATCATCATCAGGGTAACTTCACGGGAAGCGACTGATGTGTCTCAGGACCCCCAGTGCCTCGCACCACGTCACAGAGAGAAAGCTCCGGGAGCATGTGCTGTACCCACAGAGCTGAATGCCCGACCATGGGGTCCCACTGGGGCAACCTGCGTTCTGTGGTCGCTATGGCAAGGGGGATGGGGCGGGTACCAAGGTGACTGAGGATCCATCCCCCTGCTCAGGACTGAGACCACCCCCCTCCACAGCTGGCTCCCAGGAGAGCTTTTCAAGCATGTGAGCATCCGGCTCACGACACCAAAGAGCCACGGGAGAATTTATACACGCTGCCCGTCTGTACACGCTGCCTGTCTAGGTTCTGTCTTGATCACTCTGAGGAGCTATAACATCAGGGTGGGGAAAGTCCCAGGTCATGATCTCAGGGTTCGTGAGTTCAAGCCCCACATTGGGCTCTATGCTGACAGCTCAGAGCCTGGAGCCTGCTTCAGATTCTGTGTCTCCCTCTCTCTCTGCTCCTCCCCTGCTAGTGCTCTTTCTCTCTCTCAAAAAATAAGTTAAAAAAAATTTTTTTTAAGGTGGGGAAAGAAACACAAAACAAACAAAACACAAGGGCTGGTTACTCTGGTGTGGACTGTGGAGACTCGGTGCACTGCGGCCTGTCCTGTCACGCAGCTCGTGAGCCACAGAGCCAGGCTGCAAACCCAGGTCTGGGGGACTCTGCAGCGAGGGCTGCTCTGTGTCCTGCACAGAGAAGGTAAGCAAAGGGCCCAGGCTCACCCCACAGAGAAGGGCTGATCTGGGATTTCAATCCTGGAGTTGGTTCTTTGGGTCCCTGTTCAGAGTTCCTGGGGCCCACTGTGCTGCCTTGCAAATCTATTTAGGCCACTGGATAAACTCTGGGTATAAAAGTCAGTATCTTGGGGCATTTTAAGAAGGAAAGGAAAAGAAAAAAAGGCTGGGCAGCAGCAGTGACCCCACCAGAGGGAGCTGCCTGATGGATTTTGCGGGGGAGACACGGGTCTAAGTGAGAGCATCAGGGCTGGAGTCTGGTTTAAAAAGCTTGGAAATTGGGGCACCTGGGTGGCTCATTTGGTTAAGGGTCAGACTCTCGATTTGAGCTCAGGTCATGATCTCACAGTTTGTGAGTTTGGGCCCCGTGTCAGGCATGGAGCCTGCTTCAGAATCCCTGTCTCCCTCTCTCTGCCCCTCCCCCACTCGTTCTCTCCACCCTCTCAAAAATAAATAAACATTTTTTTTTTTTTTTTTTTTTAAAGCCTGGAAATGGATTCCCTGGGCTGTCATCTCTTGGCCTGGTTCGTTTTACAGTCCTGACAGGTAACCTGGCCGAAGGCAGTGCTGCCCAATGGAAACACACACAAGCTTCAGATACAACCACAGAAGTTGTTTTAACTTTCTAGTGGCCACGTTAAAAAAGTAGAAACAGGGGCGCCTGGCTGGCTCAGTTGGTGGAGCCTGCGACTCTTGATCTCAGGGTTGTGAGTTCGAGCCCCGCCTTGGGTGTGGAGATTACTTAAAATTGAAATCTAAAGAAAAAGTAAAAGCAGGTGTAATATAATAATCTATCTTATTTAAACCTACAATCTAAAAATACAATCATCTCAACGTATAATCAATATGATTATTAATAACGTATTTTACATTCTTTTTCTTTGCTGTGACATCTTCAAAAGCTGGGATAAATTTCTTACCCTCACAGCACATCTCTTCTGGGACTAGATCCCCAAGGCAGGTGCTTGACGGTCACATGTCGGGAGCAGCCACCGTCCTGGGTGCTGCAGGCTGACCGCACGCGGCTGGAACGTGCCTGCCATACGGTGTGTGCCCGGGCTGGCCTGAGCTATGATGCCGTAACAGAGTGTTTAGTCGAAGAGCTGTTTCCGACAGGGTCTGATAAAAAGCCTGTGCAGACAGAACCGGCTGGGTGATGTGGGGGACCCAGGGCAAAGACGAATATTCACAGCCCCTTGTCAAGAAATGACGAAGAATTTCAAAATGATGGGAGCACCTGGGTGGCCCAGTCCGTTAAGCATCAGCTTCGGCTCAGGTCGTGATCTCACAGTTCGAGAGTTCAAGCCCAGCATCGGGCTCTGTGCTGCCAGTGCAGAACCTGCTTGGGATTCTCTCTCTCTCTCTCTCTCTCTCTCTCTCTCTCTGTTTCCCTTCTCTCTCTGCTCCTCCCTTGTTCTTTCTCTGTCTCTCTCAAAATGAATTAATAAACTTAAAAAAAAAAAAAGAAATTCAAGACGGTAGCAGTCGGGCGTTGAAGCAAGCCTGGGGTGGGGCTCTTCGGAGCACAGGCCCGTGTGACCACCTGGGCCACAAGCCCGCGAAGCCAGTCCTGGGTGCAGAAGAGACCGACCCTTCAGGCACTTTCCTCACAGGGCACCGGGACGACACTAACAAGGGTGACCAGCAACAGCTGCAGCAAACACGGACTGATCACCAGCCTCGGGCTGGACCCCATGCAACGCGCTTTACGTGGGATGCAGCGCCTGTAGCTGTCACAACAACCCTCTACCGTCATTACTAGTGTCATCTCTTAACAACAACAATAACAACAAAAGGATAAGGACGTTCCATGTGCCCTCAGTACAAACGATCAGAGATACGGGCATTTCACGTTCAGGTAATGGATCGTCGACGTAATGCTATTATCTAAGAGACAGCCTATATTCAAATTCGATGGCTTGTCCCCAAGAATGTCTTTCGTGGCTGTTCTTTGTGTTCCAGGAGCCAGCCTGGGACCCCTCCGGCACCCGCTCCCATGGCTCCTCTGTCTCTTAACCTGCAACCGTATCTCAGCCGTTGCGCCTTCCATGACCTGGACACTGTAAGAGTCCGGGCCGCTAGCTCTGCGTGTACTTTGGCTTAGTCAATATTTTCCTTGAAGTCCTCGTAAAATAAAGCGTAGCTCATGGGCAAATGGGGCAAGGTCTGTAGGGTGTGTCGTGCCAGAGGAACAAGGTATTCGGGGACAGGGACTTCGGCATCAGCTCTACTCAGCTGAGTTAACTGACGATTTCCTGGACACAGTGACAGAGGATGCTGGAAGCCGATGAGGGCTTTGGCAGGTGGACCAAGGTGGTGCAGACAGAGGCCATGGCTTGGGGGGATAGGGACAGAGTGCTGTCCTTGGCCTGCAGCCTTCCTGCCAGTCTCTGGACCCGTCCTCTCCCCCAAGGAGCCCCGGAAGTGCCCAGCCTGCTGCTAGCATCCACCCAGAGCGACTGGCCGCCAGGCTGCCCCAGCGTCTGGGGTCAGGCGAAGCCCGAAGGACCCCCTCCTGGGGCGGGCGTGGCTGCCAGGCAAGTCAGGATTCCCACATCTTGCCTTGCAAGTGAAATTACGCTGTCTAAGCCTGCTTCCTTCTCGCCACGTCTTGGGGCGTGAAAACACTCAAGATGAACTTCGAATGGACCACAGAAGTGAAAGATGCGAGGCGGCAGGCGCCATCCGAGGTTTCCTCGGACCGGCTCTTGGCAAGAGCGAGAGATTCTCCCTGCAAAGTCTGGCCTCCTGGAGGGCAAAGCAAGGTGCCCCTGAGGGCAACCCCTGAGCCTTCCACTCCTGGGTGTGCGCGCATGCAGGTGCTGGTTCAGCCCTCAGAACGCAAAGGGAGGATTTATTTTAGCGCTTGAGCAAAAACGCTTTTTCAAGGTGACCCTCACCTCATTTCCTGGGGACAGAAGGCAAATGCAGGCTCAAGTGCTGCTATGAGCCCCTTGGCAGAAGCAAAGCTCTTATCTGTCATTTTCACGCCGGTTTGGTTTGTTTTGTTCCCACTTTAAAGGGCTCATCCCACTGTGCTCCCTCGGCCGAGCATCCTTGAAATATCAGTCATGTACCTTTGCGTGTCCTTCAGACCAAAAGCCACACGCAGGCGCGCTTGCACACATATGCATGGGCACACACGTGTGTGCACACTCTTGCACGTCCAGCACCGCAGATAGCAGCCACTGACACAGTTGAGACACGCCTCCACACACCGGGAGGTGTGTGCAAATACGTATCACGCACACACACAGACACACGTCTGCACTCACAGCGCCTGGCAGTCGGGGTCCTGCAGCACGCCTGGCTCCCGCCTGCTTAAAACGCGCCCTCTATGCCATTCTGCAGAGTCCCAGGGATGAGACGGGCGGGTTCATCCTAAGAAATGACTCCGGGTACCGGCTCCCCCTCCGGGAGGACGCTCCGGACTTCCAGGCAGTCCCCAGAACATGGGCTCAGATCCGGCGGGGAGGGAGGGAGGGAGGCTCACAAGCAAAGCGGATTTGGGCAAAGGATGCTCTCGGCTGGTCCCCAGCAAGTGCCGGGGGCAGGGGGATGGAGAAGGGGGTGAAGGGGGGAGAGGGAACGAGTGAGAGGCTGAGACGCGGCTTCACAAAGAGGTTTTCAGATAGAAACAGACAGAGACAGAAAGGATAAGATCCTCAATGAAACAAAGACAGAGAAGGGGGGAAAAAGAGAGATAAAACACACAAGAGAAAAATAGAACAGGGGCTTTTTAAAGAGACACTTTAAGCCCAGCTCAGTTTAGACCAGAAGGATGAGCCACCTGACCCGGGACCTTCTGAAACGGGCTCTCTGCCCGCCCTACCCCCTGCCCCTTCTCCTCCCAGAAGCCTCTTCCTAGATGTTTCTCTCTTACGCTCGCTCTCGGGACCCCTGGAGTACAAAGCAGTGACCCAAGGCTTTGGATTCCTAAACCACATGCCGCCCCCCCCACCCCGCACTCCATTGGGGCAGGCCCAGCAGATCCCGCCTCTGGCGTGGCCATGGCCAGGAAGGGGCTCTGAGGGGCACCAAGTCATCCCCAAGACCCCCCGGGTGGCCAGAGGGGTGGCCCTGGCTCTGACAACCCACCTGACCCTCTCTCCGGGTGGGGGGTTTGGGGCATTGATTACTCTAGCCCCCCCAGGAAAGCCCAAGCTGGGGTCAATGCCTGTCCACAGGGGGGCCGAGAAGAGGAGGTGGGGACGGGCGCAAGATGGGGAGGGAGGAGGGACCCAGAGCTGCCGGTCACGTGCTGCTCGGCAGTTGCCATGACAGCAAGGGGGCGGGGGGGGGGGGCACCTGGACCGGAGGCTGCTGGAGACATGTCGTTTCTAAATCACCGCGACAGCGCTTCAGCTGAGCTATTACGCTGTTGCTGTGGCAACCACCGGGCTCGAATCGCAGAAGAAATCTATAATTATTACAAGCCAGATACCAACGAACTTGGCGCAGTCATCAGCTCATTAGGGCAATTCAACGTTAAGTTAAGGAGGGAGAAATGCCGGCCCCCAGCCCCCAACTCTGGGAAGAATAAGGCCAGGCCACCGACGGGGGCCCAGAAGGTGCTCCTAGCCAAATAAGGAGGGATAAATGTTCCGTGAAGCCGCCACATTTGACCACTGGAAAACATTCTCCATGAATTTACTGTGTGAATTTCCAACACATAGAAAAGGTTAATGGGACACTGAATACCTGTATACGGCCTCCACCCCGCCCCCCAGGATGACATTTGACCAGTCTTGCTTTATCACACGTCTACCCCAAAATCCATCCATGAATCCTCTCCGTTTTGTGATGCATTTCAAAGTAAACTGCAGACGTCACGATGTACCTTTCCTCCTCAAGTACTTACGCCTGCCTAAAATTTAGTGTTTTGTTATTTTTGAACAACAAAGAGAACAGTTTCACATGGTTCAATCTAAACAGAACAGAGTCTAGATGTCTTCCATCTGCCCATCTGTCCATCCATCCATCCATCCATCCACCCACTCACCCATCCATCTTTTCGTCCATCCGCCCATCCACCTGTCTGTCCGTCTGTCCATCCATCCATCCACCCACTCACTCATCTGTCCATGCAGTCCAGGGAGATCTCATGAGCACTCGTGATTTCCACAAATGATTCACCGTCCCTGAATCTTCCTCCCTAGGCCACTATAAACACCCCCAACAGGATGTCCTGCATATTAAAAAACATTTTTTATGCTTATTTTTCAGAGAGAGAGAGAGACAGAGTGCTAAAGGGGGAGGGGCAAAGGGAGAGGGAGACACAGAATCTGAAGCAGGTTCCAGGCTCTGAGCTGTCAGCACAGAGCCCGATGCAGGGCTTGAACCCATGAACTCTGAGATCACGACTGGAGCAGAAGTCGGATGCTTGACCGACTGAACCACCCAGGTGCCTCAAAATCTCCAAACTTCTACATGCACTAACCACCCTTTCCCAGCATCACTGTACTTGAAGGGATTTGTCTCACTGATATGAACAGAAAGCGACCTAGAGGTCCATCCGTGGGAACTGGCTGAATACATTCGGCGCATCCGTGACACAGAATGACATTCGGCCGATAGAAAGAATGAGGTAGTGCTTTCCGTACTGACGAGAGAAAGTGCTGGACATCTTAAGTTACGGCAAGTCACAAAGCAGCATGTGCAGTGAACTGTCCCGGCGTCCCCGGCAGCCGGTACATCTGGGCATCAGGCTGCTCTGAGACGTAAGTGGGTGCCCGTGTGTCCACGGAGCATGGCTCTGTGAGTCCCCTCTTCTCTGCCTCAGGCCACAGCACCGGTCCCCACCAGGCCGGAGAGCAAGAGGCCCAGGGCGCCTTTTCCGCCTCTCAAGTCGGCCTCGATGGCAGGCGAGGGGCCCTGCAGGCCGCTGGGGCGCACGAGGTGTTCGTTTTCTTTCTGGATCAGTGTAGGGCGGGGGACGCCATCTGACTGAGACAAAGTGAAACTGAAGCCCGCTTCTGGGAAACTCTGCAAGTTTCAGGAAAGCACAGGGTTGGCAGGAGGGCATCTGGGTCCAGTTCCTGCTCAGACCTCGAAAGGCTCCTGTGCCTCCATCTCTCCAGCTCTGCGAGGGGCTGACAGTACCTCCCAGGGTCGTTCTGAAGGTCAGAGGTGGCGATGGAGGTGAAAGTGGCATGCCAACGTCATCTTGCTGGGCAAGGTAGACCAGGGTGAACTCAGCCACCCCGGAATACTAAGCACCCCCAGCACCTGTTACAAAAGCTATAACCTTTGTTTTGGTCTGAGCACCTTTCTCGGGTGCCTAGGGCAGAGCTAAGCACTTCACGTATATGATTTCATTGAAGCCTCAAAACAATTCTTTGTGGTAGGGATGTCTGCTCCCACACTGCAGATGAGAAAACTGAGGTGCACAGAGGGTAAGGGACTTCCCTAGTAGCATACAGAGCATGGCGCTACCCAGACAAGCCCCTAAATCTTTCTGGCTGGAAAGTCCACCCTTTTCCCCTTTCTTAATCATTCCTGCTTCTTAAATCATGCCTCTAGGTCGGCCGGTGCTGTCAAAAAGAAATACAAATGTGAGTCTTGGATGCAATTTAAAATCTTCCAGTGGTCACATTACAAAAAAAGGGGGAACAGATGAAACTAATATGAGTTGCATGTTCTATTTAACCTGATATATCCAAAATATCATCATTCCAGCAACTAATATGAAAACTAAGGAAAACTTAGTATTTCCTTTTTGGTCATGCTACATCTTTGAAATCCCACATGTATTCTATTAGCTGTTATTTATGATACAAGGATTTTTTTTTTCATTTCATTTCATTTTTTTAAATTTAACAAGTTAGTTAACATATAGTGTAATAATGATTTCGGGAATAGAATTTAGTGATTCATCACTTACACAGAACACCCCGGGCTCATCCCAACAAGAGTCCTCCTTAATGCCCATTGCCCATCCCCCCCCCAACACCCCGCCAGCAACCCTCAGTTTGTTCTCTGTATTTAAGAGTCTCTTACAGTTTGTCTCCAAAGGTTCTTTTTTTTTTTTAAGTTTATTTATTTATTTTGAGAGAGACAGAAAGAGAGTGGGAGAAGGGCAGAGAGGAAGAGAGAGAATCCCAAGCAGACTCTGCACTAACAGAACAGAGCGTGACACAGGGCTCGATCCCATGAACCGTGAGATCAGGACCTGAGCCGAAATCAAGAGTCAGATGCTCAACCGAGTCACCCAGGCGCCCCTGAAATTCCATGTGTATTTTACACGTACAGCACACGTCCGTGCAGACTAGCCACGTTTCGGGTGGTCAGGAGCCACATGTGGCTTACTGGAGAACGCAGCTTTGCTTAGAGACACCTGGAATGAGTCCAGAGGGCCATCATTCAGTGAGTACCTGCTACATGCCTGGCCCTGTTCCACTTCTTTCACGTACGTTAAGTCCACTATTCTCACAACCCTGGGAAGCAGTGCTCTTACGAGCTACCAGGGGGAACTGGAAGCTCAGGTAGTTTGCGTACCATCCCCAAGATCATAGAGGTCACTAGCTAGCGAGGAGCTGGAACCCGAATCAAAGTTCATCCAAGACCTGGCCCCTCACGTCGCCACCCACGGATGCCACAGATGCCAAACATCCTATTACAACACGTCAGTCACACGCGTCTGTGAAAATTAAACTCCAGAGAAGACGATTTGACCTGTGGCACTTAATTTTAAACAATCTGATTAATCAATACATGAGATCGTGTAAGCATTAGCTAAAAAGGATGCAGCTCACTCTGAACTTTGCACCGGCACGGGACCTTAAGAACTGATAATAAACCAGACAATGAATGCCCCCACCAGGGTGCCTTCTTTGGCCCCAGTGGGGTGTGGATTAGAGGGACCAGCCAAGTCCAGCCAGTACCCACTTTGAGCGGCTCCCTGTCAGACACGGCGGTGGCTTCGCTCCTTCATGGGCTTCCGTGTGGGGAGGCCAGCTGGCTCTCGCTTGCCCCCTCCCGTTCAGGTCAAATCTGACCTGACCTGTGGGGGGCATGCAAGACTTGGCTGTGTCTCACTGGGGATGGAGACGGTGGTGGTGGCTTTGTGACTGGTCCTGGGATGATCCTGGTCAAACCCCAAGATATACATGCCCCGGGGCTGTCAGCATCCCTCGGTCCAGTCTGCTTTTGGGTCCATAGTGTGGCTGCTGCCTTAGAAACTCAGGCTTCACTCCTGCCCCTTACAAACTGGCATAAAAGCCAACCACACTTCAGTGCTGACTTCTTGAACATGACCAGGTGGAGGATGAAACCAGACAAGGGAGGAAGAAAGAGAACCCAGATCTGCCTCTGAAATAGGTCTCTGATTCATCTGTTTCTCTCCCTCATGTCCGCCTTCAGATCACGAAGGTCATCTACTGCCAGGACAGTCCCCTTCCTGCTCCCATACCCTTGGCTTGTCACTTCTCAGCTCAGTGTTGGTTCCCAGGCTTTCAAAAGGTCTCTGAGACGTTGCCCAAGCAACCCTGGCCTCTGATTCCTAGAAAGCACAGAGCTCTGTGGCCTCAGGGCCTTTGCATGGGTTATTCCTCACATGCCTCAGATCTCAAACATCCTGTGTTATCTCCTCAGAGAAGTTTTTTATTAATCTCATGGAAAGAAAAGCATCCACTGTAATTTCTCAGAGTGGTCTGTGTTATGGTTTCTTCCCACGTAACCATGGTTTCCATGTGTATATTTGTGTGTCATCTGAATGCACACCTTCCATGCCATTCCCCAGTCCCCAGAGATGTGGCGCGTCCCCAGCAGACATTACAGTGTCTGGCGCACGTGACGGGCACGGTCGGTGTCTGCTGTATGAATTCTTACTATCCCTGTCTTACAGATAAGAGACCTGAGGGCTTGGAAGAAAAGAAACTTCCACAAAGGATGCAACTATTTTTTTTTTTTTAAGTTATTCATCTCTTACTCTGTGCAAAGTCCTAACCCGAAGGGTCTAGAGGCTCTACCAAGAAATGAGGGCAAACGGCTAGTATGCAGTTACACTCAAGAAACAGCATTATTCACCACAGGAACCATGAAGCCTCTCTTAACTGCTTTGTGAAATGGAGGGCGTGCGTTAGGTATGGAGCCAATTTCCTTTCTTTGAAATCATGCCCAGAAGGAAAAACCAACGGACCAACCAGGAGTTACGCTAATGCCTTTCTGATCTCCGGTTCTGAGCATCCGGAACATCACCCCTGGCTCTCCAAACAGACCCTGCTCCAGGAGCATGTGGGTCTAGCCTTTTTGGAAAAGGAGGTAGCCACACGGAATCAAGAGATACTAAATATTTTAACCCCAAATAATAATTCCACCTCCAGAAATTCAGCTAATGCAGGTAATCCTGAATGAAGGACCAGTTCTGCGCTGGGAGAGAGCACAGGAGTGTAATTTACAAGACTGTACAACTCAAAACAAGGTCGATAAACCCGCAGTAGAAGATCCCTCACGTAAGTTGGGATACGATCGCTTAATTATTTACCGAAAACCCCATAAAAAGGCAGGGAAATGATTTTCGAAGCAACATAACGAGGGAGAAAGGACCATGAACTTCCACGGGCAATCTGGCTATAATCTTGTTGAGGTGCAAAAACACAAAACCATAAACCAATACGCGGGGAAGCAAGGCTGAAAGAAAGACATGTATTTTCCATCCAATACTTTTTCCGGATCCCTGTAATGATGTGTTACTGTTGGTTTATTCAAAACGGCTGGAGAAAAGACACCTCTCTGGCTTTCTCCAGTAACACACAGAGAGACAGTGTATCGGGGTGGGTGCAGCCTCAGTCAAGGGCAGCCGACTGCGTCTGGACGTTTAATTATAGGAAAACAACCGCTGAATAATTTGACATGGCATTAATACAGAGCCCAGAGGCACTCGAAAATCGATCCGTGTTTGGTTTGGTTTCCGAAGGTGCGGAAAGAGGAGATGAGCCTCCAAATAGGCTATAAAAAAGCACATTAGTGTCCTGGCACTGAACCAGGTCAAACTGGGTTCCAAGCACCAGGTGGAAATGCTCAGCTGGAGAAAGTGGGTCAACAGGGGGCAGGGAGTGTAGTCCACACAGAGTGGGACCCATGTGCTCACCCCCAGACGGTCAGCTCCGGCTCGGAGTCTGCCGCAGGCCTGGGGAGGGGACGTTCTCCGCCCTGGGATTCAGACTCGAGTCTGGGGGGTCTATAGGCTCCGGCTGGCTGTCTGATTTTGCAAAATAAACGTCTTCTGGAACACCCGATCTTTTGAGCTGCTGTGCTGCCTCTAAGGGTTCCGCGGGCAGTGGAGCCGAAGGCCGTTGCCACTTACCACCTGGCCCTTTGCAGACAGGTCGCTGACCTTTGATCCAGGCCCCTGCCGCATTGAAGCTGCAGATCCATCCTGTCTTCCTGATAACAAACCCTCAGTCCACGTCGCTCCCTTCTGCGAAAAGTCCATTTTTCGAGGTGGCACGCACACCCTGGGGCACTGTCTCCTTTTCCTGCCAGCACACCGGCAGCGCCTTCCTCCAGACTTGGCACCTGCAGTCCACCTGGCGTTGCTGTATCTGCCAGTATTTGTAAGGCCCTTTCCCTTGAAATGACCTTACACTTGAACAGAAATGAAGTTAAGTGATTTTACATCACTCTTCTGTCCGGAAAGCAGCGTTATCACTAGCCGTGGACAGCAGGGACCCGTAGAAATGACGGGACGGCCACAGAGCTGTGCTGGTCAACGGCACCGGGACTGAGGTGTCCGCACGAGGCTCCAGCGCCCCATCCTTCTGCGTGTCCCCGTCCTGCATCCCATCAAGCCCATCAGGGATCCTGCTGGCTTCACCTTGGAAACGGATTCAGAATCTGCCGGTTCTCCCAACACCCACCTGCCCCTCACGCCCAAGCGCCCGGGGCGCCCCCTGGACGCCAGACACAGAAAGACAGTGTGTGATCCTCTTCAACGAGATACCTGCACCAGGCAGAGTCGCAGAGACGGGAAGCAGATTTATGGTTACTAGTCGCTGGAGGTCTAGCTTTCACCGGTGGTGGAATTTCCATTTGGTGGATGAAGAGGCCTGAGGCCCGGTGGTGGTGAGGGTTGCCCAGCACCGTGTGTGTAACTCATGATGCTGAATCGTACACTAAGAGATGACAAATTTTGTTACGTGTATTTGACCACGATTTAAGAACACTGATAATGTCATACGCCCCAAACCGCTGAATTGTACGCTTTGAAGGGGCGAGTTGTAGGGTATGAAAATTATCACCATAGAGCTGTTAAAACAACATGACGTGGTGTGAGTGACGTGGTGCTGGTCCAGGCACGGCCTCTGCCTGCCTCCCTGGGACTACAGATCACCTGCGAGACATACGCCATGAGAAGCCCAGGTCACGAGGAGCGAGAGGTCAGGAGCAGCGCGGTGCCAGGCCTGGGGGTGAGGAAGCCACCTTGGATGTCCAGCCCAGTCGAGCCTTCAGATGATTCCAGCCCCAGGTGCACCCGGCCCAGCCCCTCACGAGAGACATCCCTCCCCCCCGCAAGCCAAAAGGGCCAGCTGAGGCCCACAGAAGTGTGGGAGATGATGGTCACTCACTGTCTGAGGTCACTAAGTTTCAGAGTCTCACGCTGTGGGAGCCACTTGGTGGAGGGAGAGCCCTCGGGGGGCCGCCTGCCACAGCAAGGAAAGGAAGGAGGCTTTGCACCAAATATTGTCTCTTCCGGTCACTACCCGTTGGCTCGGGCACGTCACTGAAAGTCAGCCTCCTTAAACAAGGGTGATGCCTGCGTTACCAGGCGGCTCTAAGGACAGATGCTACAGCTGGGGGTGCTGTCCCACTTTGTCCACCTCTCTGGCCGACCCGCTGGCCGGCGCGATACCACCCCCCCCACTCTCCTTGCTCAGCAAGCCATGACGGGACGTGTCTCAGGGGGGCAGAGCTCAGCGGCTCTCTGTCCTCCCTCTGGCGGCAGGAACACAGCCCCTTTGGAGGGAGCATAGCCCTGCGGACCTTACTTTGGACTTCTGGCTTCGAGCACCTCGAGAGAGAGTAAACTTCTGCTGCTTCAAGCCACCTCGTTTGTGGCACTTTGTTACATCAGCCGTGGGAGACGAGGGTGTTATCTCGACGAAGGTTTCCAACAGGCACATCAGGGAGGCCCCCTTCTCATCACCTCCAGTCTACCAACTGTTGTGTCCTCCACCTAAACACACACACGCAAGGGGAGCAGGGCCCAAGCTCAGACATGTACCACACGGGCTCGGGTCCAAACCCAGGCACTGATTCCAGCCCTCGCGGCCTGACTCCACTTTCGACAATTCCAGGACGATCCCTCTTTCTGTCTCTACCCATATCCAAGCCACCTCTGCCCCAAGCAGCCTCCTAAATGGTCTCCCTGCCTCCACCAGGGCCCCCATGTGTAATCCACTTTCCAGGGGGCCGCTGGAGGGACTAAGCTCAAGGTCTCCCAGGCCTGCACCATGCACCTGCTGTGCTCCCCGCCCCCCATCTCTGAATGGCCAGCGCCTCTTCAGCTCAGGTATCACCTCCCTCAGAGAGGCCTTCCTTGATCCCCGCTACGCCACGTCACCGAAAGTTATTGTCCTCATGGCCACTCGCTCTTCTCTCACTTGTTCGTGGACGTGGCTGTCCTCTCGCCTCGGAACTCAAGCCCGTCACCTGTCTCGTTCACCTCGATCTCACAGTGTGTGCCGTATAAATTGTGTGTTGAATGCTGCCGAGTCCTTGGGATGTGGACCCGTCTGGGGATGGGAGCGGCGGGCTGACTTCCTACAAGGGAAACTTAACTTCAACAAAGGATCGCTCAATCCGGGCAGCCTCCCTCTGGGGAAGCTGCCGGTCTTGCGTTAACACCGAGAGGCCTGTCCGACATCAGTGCTCTTGTGTCTGACTCCCAGGGCACCTGGCTGGGAATAGGCCCTGATCTCTCCTGCCATGGTCCCAGCAGCCGGCCGGCGTCTGCACACAAGAGGGGCTGGCCCCGACCCCGGGGACACAGTCAGACTGCCCACTCCCCAAATTCTGGAGAGCTCAGGGGCAGAGGGCAGCCTTCTCCCCTGGGATCCCCCTGCAAGGTCACACTGGCCCTGGGCTAGTCCTGGGCAGGGTGGAAGGGGCGACAGGGCCCTGGATATCAGCAGTAACAAGGCCCAGGGGGTTGTGGGCATGAGCTGTGCACTGAGACTCGGGTTCCAGTCCCCGTACTGTCTGTGCCACGGTGGCTGTCTTGGATCGCTTACAAAACAAGAGAGAAATAACCGGAATGGGCAGGTGTCAGGTTGATAACTAAGAAAGCGCCTTGCATTGGAATGGGTTCCGCTGCAGAGCCGGACATCTTTTCTAGGACGCAGGAGGGGGGCTTCAAGCATCACGGATGGGGCTTGGTTAGACTGGATCAGCCCAGAGCTCCCCTGCCCCCCCCCACCCCCAGGTCGCAGGTTCTGAGATTCCGCGCCTGTTTGGTCACTCCCCTGGGGCCACCGCTCTGCCCCAAGGAACCCCGATGAACCGCAGGTAACTGATGTCCCCGGGAGCAAACGGCTGCACAAATAGCTGCTGTGACGGAGCTCAGTGCAAGTGCTATTCATTTCAGACACGGCCTCCCTCCATCTCGAGCCAGACTCGTTCCCATTTCACAGATGGGGAAGCCGACGCTTGGAGAAGTTGAGGCGAAACTCATCCCTGCCCTTGCAGCAAGTAAGGGGCAGCTGGGAGTTGAACCCGTGTCTGTCTGGCTGCCTTGCCTTCCTGCAGAATGAGGAGCACGGTGCTGGAGGGGGGGGTCCACAGAGGCGGGGAAGCGCAATCTTTACAACCACTTGGCGCCTGCAGAAGGTGAAAACTACAGCAGGGTGCTGGCCTCTTACCACAGCCAGTACGGGCCACCCAGCTGCTTCTCGCTCGGGCTTTTAATGGAGTCTCTGAGGCGTACCCCCCTCTTTCCCAAAGTGGGGAGACGTACACTTGGCAACTTTCTCCCGAAGCTGTGTGGCACCGACAGGCCATTCTTATTTCCAAAGGACGTCCCCCAGCAGAGCTTGAGGACACTCAGAACAAAGAGCCCTGGTCACAAGGCTGGCTGCTGGTGGCCCCAGTCCCAGCGGCTCAGACTCAGCTCAGGCGTGGGCAGAACACGACCCGCCGGGCCCTGTGTCCCTGCGGAAAGCGTCGGGAGCGGGGTGGCTGGGAGGATGGAGCTGTGTCCCCAACCTGGAGCTCAGGATGTGGTGGCCTGACTCATTTTTCTTCTTCTCTGCCTGGGGGCTCCTGCCTGGCCGTGGCACAACGCCAGATTCCCAAGTTACTCCAGGGGCGCCTTGGCCTCCGGAGCGCACCTGTCACGGCCAGTTCCAACTGGCCGTTGCCCCAGAACACAAGCCCCTCCTTCAGCAAAGTGGAGGCAGCGACTGGGAATTTCAAATGGAGAACTCTAAGAGCTGGATAATTAGCTCTTACAAAACGGGCTCCATTTCTTGAGGGTCCTTGACAACTAAAATCTCATGTGGATTCTATTATCACGCCCATTCTCCAGATGAGGCAACTGAGGCTCAGAGTCACATCACTTCCCAACACACACTGATAGAAGGCACCTGCTGAGTCACCCCAGATCCTCTAGGGTCTAAAACTGCATCAGTGTGTGGATACGGGTGCCTGGGCACGAAGCTCTGTGAATAAAGCAAATCAATTCAATTTAAAGACATAATGGCAATGCTAATCCTGGTGTCCACCGAGCAATTACTCTGTGCCAGGCACTCTTCTGAGGGTCTCCATGTATTATCTCATTTAATCCCCACAACGATCATCGAGGAAAATACGATGGTTACCCCCATCTCACAGTGGAGGCGCAGAGAGGGTAACCGACGTGCTCAGGGTTTCACTGCTGGGAAGCAGCTGACCTGGGGTTCGAACCTGGGGACAAGGATTTAGGTGGTGCTGGGTGGGGGGGGGTGCAAAGGAGCTGCGTCCAGGCATTTACTAGACATCATAGCCGAGCGGTCATGTCACTTTTGTCTCTCTCCCCGCGGCAGATTTTTGGGGACTGTCACCACATCTGCAGATGCAGTGTCCTACCCGCCCCACTCCTCAAGCTCCAGATGTGCGCAGGCAATTGGCTGCCCAGGTGCCCGATCTCAGGTCCCCGGGCACCTGCAGGGTCGCCCAGCCTCACCATCCACAGCCTCTAGCTCTGAAGACCCCAGACCCAAGCCCTGAGTCACCCTGAGATGGTGTCACCTTCCTTCCGGTTTTAACTGCCAACCTCGTGGGGGCAGGAATCATTGTTGTTTAAAGACATACGAGGTGGGTGCGCGTAAAACGAACGAAATCTGAGTATGATGGGTGGATGGCATCAACAGCCACTTTCTGGCTGTGACTACAGGTTAGCAAGATGTAAGCACTGGGGGAAACTGGGTGAAGGACACACGGAATCTCTCTGTATTATTTCTTACAACTACGTGCGAATCTACAATGATCTCAAAACAAAAAGCTTATTGGGGAAAAAAATGGGAAAGATGAAACAAAAGAAATCCTGTGAGCAAATTCAGGACCTAAATATACACGGAACCCTGTCAAGAGCTTCTGAGAACGTTAATCCAGATAATATATTCATGTATTCACTCAACCAACACCGGCTGCATGTTCACTTTGTGCCAGGTCCTGGGATGATCCCGGGGACACAGAAGGGACAGAGAAGGCCTGTCCTCATGGGATTCACGGTCTAGTGCTGGAGACAGAGAAATGGAGAATTACAGCAGACAGGGGTAAAGCCCTGTGAGGAGGGCCCGGGGACACTGGTGAATGACGGGGACCTGCCCCAAGCCAGAGGCGGCTGGCCCTCTGGGCCAGACTGTTCCCGAACCTTTGATCACTTAAGATGGAAATTTCAAATTTCAACCGCGTATAATCTCGGGCAGGTTACTTGGGCGCTCTGTGCCTCAGTTTCCTGTTTTGTAAGATGTTGATGAAACCAGGACCTACCTAGGGGGCTAGATACTAATCCACGTACAGCACTAGGAACGGAGGCTCGTCAAGGCGTTTCGTGTGCCCCTGGGTCCCCTGTGAAAAGCAGAGCCCTGAGCTGTCTCCGCATCCGCCACGTGGCTGCCTGACTGCGAGGGCCGAGCGCTTCCTGCGCGGACACCCCGGGCCCTGCACGCAGCTCTGCTCACTCACGCGGGGGCAGGACACAGAGAGGGGTCCCCGCGGCCCCCAGCCGAGCCTTGGCAGGACTTTCCGGCACCCGGACGGGGAACATGCCTCATTTTATAACCTTCTCCGGGTTAAAGATTACCCGTCCCGGGAAACTTAAGTTATGGCCCCGTATCTCCTGCGACAGAACTTTGGCTCCTGCAAAGGCCGCACCAAGCGCATCTCTCCCTAAGTGCAGCGGGGAAAGTGTCCACCCCGGTGGGCAGGGCCGCACAACCCTCACAGAGGGCACGGCCAGGCCTGCACGTTTGCTCCTTCCCTCCAGACAGGTGTGCACACAGCTCCCAGATACGATGTGGCAGGTACCTAGGGGTCCAGGCCCCTGCAGGGGATTTTTCTCAACTCGTCCATCAACCCAAGGGGCGAGTCCGCACCGCTGGAAACACCCTGGAATGCAGGATCCGGAATGGGGAGTGTTTTAAAATCTCCGCGGAGCTCAGCACCCCTGGCATCAACGCACTGGGCGCCAACGCTTCCGTCCTCCCCCTCCCCCAGCTGTGACCAGCCAACATGTCTGACCTTGCCAAATGTCCTCTGGCATGGGGGGCGGGGCAGGGCACAGTCGCCCCTGTGGAAATCCCCTCCTCTTATTTATTTATTTATTGAGAGAGAGAGAGAGAGAGAGAGCATGAGCGAGCGAGCATGCAAGCAGGGGAGGGGCAGAGAGAGAATCCCAAGCAGGCTCCATGCTGACGTGGGGCTCCAGCTCACGAACCTTGAGCTCATGACCTGAGCTGGGATCGAGAGCGGGACGCTCACCAGGTTGAGCCCCCCCAGGCGCCCGGACATCCTCCACGCCCCTGCAAGGAACCACGCAGGTCATCCCGCCAAGGCGATGAAGCACCACATGGGCGCAAGCCAACCAGCAAGGCAGTTCTGGTGATGCCGTCCCGTCCTGGCTCCTGCACTTGGTCTCTGGGGGGCTGGTGCAAGCTTTGGGATGGCTCTTCCTCCGAGAAATAGGTCTGAAATCACGTCCCAGGGTCGTCCGGGGGCTCCCGAGGGGGTGCTCGCAGCACACTGCCTGCCCAGCACAGAGGAGATGCTGGGGACGCGGGGTGTGCGCAAACGTAGGGAGCACGGTGGGCCAGAGGCAGGGTCTCGGGGCAATCTGTACTCTCCCTGATACACAGCACCGCACAGGGGAAAGCCAATCCGTACACGCAACGTACACCGTCTCCTCCGGGCTCCGAGACCTTCCCGAAGCTCCCGGCTTCCTCATTCTCTTGACAACAGATTCCTGCCTTGGAAACCCGCAAGGAACACAACAGATGCCTGGGTTCACGAAAACAACATCAATCTTGTCGGCTCGGTCTGGATCTGCCATCCCGAACACGGACGGGCCCGTTTAATGAGATTTTGAGCGCTGGTGTATTCAACCCAGCAGACACGCCTCTTGATTAAAAGCGTCTCAGTTACTCTACTTAGTGCAGAAAGAACCAGAACCCCACACTGGCTACCAGGTGAAAACATCGGTGTCAAGAGCAGGATCGGGGTCTGGGGCCTAGGTATGCGTCAGGGCAGCCCCGGGCATGGGGCTGGGGACATTTTGGAATCCTGACTCAGAATGGTGTTACAATTATGCAGGTGACTTTCTTCATCAGTCTGACCCACTCCTTATTTTGAAAAGAAAAAGAAAGTACCACTCAGGTTTAAGAAATTAAATTTGGGGGCGCCTGGGTGGCTCGGTCGGTTGAGGGTCTGACTTCGACTCAGGCCATGATCTCGTAGTTCGTGAGTTCAAGCCCCACATGGGGCTTGCTGCTGTCAGCACAGAGCCTGCTTCAGATCCTCCGGCCCCCTCTCTCTGCCCCTCCCTGCTTGTGCTCTCTCCCTCAAAAATAAATATTCAAAAAAAGAGAGAAATTAAATTGATAGAGAGCTGGAAACGGTCACGTTTGCCCTTGGAAGCTGTGTGGTCTCAGCCAAGTGACTTGAGCTCTCTGAGCTTCCGTCTTCTCATCTGTGGAGTGAGGCCAGCAGCGCCCGGCAGGGTGACAAGTGGAGGTGATGATCATGAGCAAGAGGAAGAATGGCAGCCCACAGCGCAGTGGTGCCCGGCACCAGGCGCGCCCCGGCAGGGCCCAGCAGGCAGGACATGGCTCCAGGCTGGGGCAGAAGGGCTCCAGAGCCGACACAGCGCCGGCGGGACCCGGGCAGCCCAGCGCGGAGGGGCTGTCGCTTCTGGGGGTGGGGGCAACACCGCGAGGCTTGGCGGCTGGATGCGGTGGGATGTGGCTACACGGAACCGCGGTGTCACTCTGGAGGTGGCTGCCCTATTTCTTCCTACAAAGAGGCCACCCCAGCTGTGCTCAAAGTGCTTCTGGAACTGCTCTTAATCTGGAAGATTCAAGGGGACTCTTGTTATTTGCTCAGGATAATTGTTGGTACATAAAAACCAGCCCTTGAACACAGTTCAAAGGCCTGGAGGCCTGGCCCTGCTCAGGGTTCTAATCTCCAGGTAGATCACCTGCCCCTCCCTCTGTGTCCTGCCACTTGGATCTGGTGTCTGTCCTATGCAGTCTTCTGCCTCAGAGCCTTTGCAGATGCTGTTCCCACTACCCCAAATGCTTTTCCTTTGCTTCTGGTTCCTTAATTCCTATTCCACTCATGATGCACTTCCTCCAGGAAGCCTTCCCTGACACTGTCCCAGCAGATCAAATCCCCCTCTTCACACATTCTTGGGTCCACAGGCCTCTCCCTTGTGCAGCACCACCACACTTACGTGGCACCTCTGTTTGTACCATTATTTGGTTCGTGTCTGACTGCTTGTAAGACCGCGAAACTCTTTAAGCCGTATTTATACTTAAAATCACATCTCTTGGGGCAGCCGAGTGGCTCAGTTGGTTGAGCATCAACTTTGGCTCAGGTCATCATCTCACGGTTTGTGAGTTCAAGTCCCACATCAGTCTCGCTGTTGTCAGTGCAGAGTCTGTTTTGGATCCTCTGTCTCTATTTCTCTCTGCGCCCCCCCCCCACTCAAAAATAAATAAACATTAAAAAGAAATCATATCCCTAACATCACACTGTCTGGTCCCACACTGGGCTCTCAATACATTTTTTGTTAAACTGTTGGAAGTGTTGACTGCTAAGTCTCTGCAGAGGGCAATCTGGCACGTTCTATCATACTCTAAGGCTATGTGGTTAAGACGATGTGGTGTAGGGGGTAAAGACAAACACACCAATGCAGCAGAACAGAGAACAGGAGAACAGACTTACGCTTGTATGGAACATTTGGTTTCTGACAAAGTAGCAGTGATATTGGGTCAATTACATTATCCCTATGGAAAGAAAAATTCATCATGATCCTCCCTAACGCAATATATAAGAATCAAGCCTGGGTGGTAGTAGACACAGATCTGAAAGGTAAACTGTGAAAGCTTTTCGGAGATAAGAGGGGAGCACAAGAGATGACCTCGAGTTTCTGAAATAGGACACAAAAAGGATTAACCATAAAGGAATGTGAGTTACATAGAAATTAAAAATTCCGATCGTCAAAAGTCACCACTGAAAATGAAAATCACACTACAGGGGAGGAAATATTTACAAAACCTATAACTGCCAAAGGGATCATTACCAAGCATGACAAAAAATCCTCCAAAGCAATGAGAAAAAAATGGACAACCCAAAAGAAAAATGGACCAGAGATCTGAACAGGCACTTCAGAAAACAGCAGATCCAAATGACCAAGAAACACACAGAAGAGATGATCAAATTCAGTTAGTAAGTAGGGAAATTAAAAAAAAATTTTAATGTTTATTTATTTTTGAGAGAGAGAGAGAGAGAGAGAGAGAGAGAGAGAGAGAGAGAGAGAAAGCACAAGTGGGGGAGGGGCAGAGACTGGCCAACAATGGAAACAAACGGACGAGACTACAGGGTGCAGCATGGATAGATCGCGGATGTCATGGCGTGCAAAAGAAGCTAGGCACCACGGAGCACGATGGAAAAAACCAGGTGAAACTAATCTGTCACGAAGGACGTATCCTCAGGTAGGGCTCTGGGGGGGGGGGGACCGGCAGGGGCACCGTGGGGGTGGGATCACGGTTAAGAAGGGCATGAGGAATCTGCTGTTTCTAGTTCTCGGTGGTCTACTTGCTGACCTGGCTCTGGACCGTAGGACTGCTGATTTTGTGAAAAAAAGTGTTCTTTTTTGTTTGGGGTTTGCTTCTGTACATGAAATACTTTCCAAAGTATTTGGAAAACACACACACACACACACACACACACACACACACACACACACACACCTTTTGATGTAGCACTTCCATTCCCAGGAATTTATCCTATGGAAATACACGCACGTGTGTGAAATGACAATGTGCACAGATGTCCGTGGCGGCCTCCCTGTGACAGCAAGACGTTGGAAATAACCCGGAGGCCCACGGGTAGGGGCTGGTCAGATAAACTAAGGGCGCTACACCACGGAATATTCTGGAGCTGTGAAAAGGGGTAAGAAGGGCTCTCTGTGATGTATTAAGGATAAAGAACAAAGCGCGGAACGGTGACCACTTTTAAAACACGGACCTGCCTCTGGGGAGAGGAAGGGGCCCAGGAGATGCGGAATGAGGGAGGGAAATTTACTTTTCTCTGTAAACCGAGCTGTATTGTTGGAGTATTTTACCATGCACTACTTTGCCCGTTTGGAAAATAAGTTAATTATCACTTAAAAACAGAATAAGCACACCCAGGGGCGTCTGGGCGGCTCAGTCAGTTAAGCATCTGACTTCGGCTCAGGTCACGATCTCATGGTTCGTGGGTCCGAGCCCCGTGTCGGGCTCTGTGCTGACAGTGGGGGCAGACTGGGCAGAGGAAGGCATGGGAAGGGAGGGACGCAGGATTTTGATTCTCTGACCCTTGGAGGTCTCCAGTGAAACATGTTTCAAGAGGGCTTTGGAGCCAGGCAGGTCTCGGATCAAGTCCAGTTTCTGGCTCTTCCTACCTTTGACCTTGGTCAAGAGATTTTAAAAACTCTGATTCTGCCTTTATCCACGCTAGACGATCTTATCATCTGGGTTACTGAGAGCGTAAAGGGAGATCATCCCAACGGCACCTGGTGTCCGGCAGGTAGAAAGCATGCCACCACATTTGCCCTTATCATTGTCCCCAGTAACCACCAACAGGTCGTCCCAAGACATGGTATCATTGCTGACATTTTACAGATGAGGAAACTGGGGTCCAGAGGTCACAGTCTCCAGGGCCCTGAGCAAGCCAGCACGACACAGCTGCTTTCTGGGTTTGTGACTTTTCCCTGGACCCCATCGGGAGCATCCAAGAAACCGACCTCAACCCACACTCTGACAGCAGGCCCTCGAGGGGGTGCACACGGCTGAACGAGATCAATCACCGCAAATACTCTGAGTTGAGTTGTCTGTGGGCAGTGGCTGCTGAAGAAAGCGCTTTGGACTTCCTCTGCCCACGACGGGTCTTATTCAGCATATCTGACTTTTTAATTCTGCTTTCTCATTGGCCATGGCAGCTGGTCCTCCCAAACCGCTGGCCAAAGGACAAGACATTATGATTACCGTTGACTGATAAGTAAGCGGAGGTCAGAGAGCGAAGGGAGGGGAGGAGAGGGTGAGGGCGGGGGCGGGGCACAGGGACGGCACACCCAGGGGCATCTACGTGGCTCAGAGTCAGGCGTGGGGCCTCCGAGTCTGTGACCCCGGGTTTCTCCACCCGCACGCTGCTGTTACTTGGAGGGCCGGGCGAGTCCGCCATCCTCTCCAGGCCTGCACTGCCCACCTCGGCAGCCTGACCGGCCTCTCCTCCAGGGCTGTTGTGAGCAGTGACGTGAGTAAACACACAGAAGACCCTTAGAATCACCTCCCCACCCACTAAACTCGGGCAGATGTGAGCTGCCCGCTGTTCATGGGGGACTGACGGTCATTAGGGTGGGCAGAGACTAAGCTGAGACTCTGTTCCAGAGTCCTCCGAGGGGTTCCTCTTGTCCCTCTAGCTTCTCATTGCTCTGACAGCCTAGCTCCGCATCCTTCCTGGACCCTGTCCCCGGGTCCGAATGCCCACGTCCCTGTGTGTGCGGCTCTGTGTGAGCCCTGCTCCCGGCCTCGGGGGAGCACTGGGCACGCAGGCCTGGAGCAGGACGCCAGGCGCAGACCTGCAGGCAGGCAGCGATGTGCACGAGTGCTCCTGCGTGTGCTCATTTCCAGCCTGTCCCCAGAAGGGCGCTCAGCCTGCAAAGCCAGCAGAGAGCTATTTACAGCTCTGGGCGAGGAGATCGGAGGCAGGCTCTGTTTCCACACAGGAACGGACGGCCCTCCTCGGGGGCTTGCTCTTTTGGCTGCCTGTAAGAGGCTGTTCGGCCAACCTTGCCCCAGAGGAGCTATGAGGTCCTAAAAGCTTTTGCTTGAAGGCCAGTGATCTGCCCCAGGGGTTGTCTGGTTCCCTCAGGGAACTCGTGCTCAAAGGCAAATGGAGAAGGTGTCCCTGGGCTCCCCCAGCAGAGCTGCCAATGGGTTCTAAACACCCAGAAGGAGGAGGCCTGTCAAAACCACAGGCAGCTCTAGCTGTTCAAGTACCACGCTAGGTCGGAGATGGACAACTGGTCCACCGGCCCGTTTTTGTAAATAAAGTTTTATTAGAACATAGACTCGCCCATTCGCCACGTTGTCTACGGCTGCTGCACTGTAACTATATGGCCTGCAAAGTCTCAAGTATCGGCTCTCTGCCAATTTACAGAAGAAACCTGCCACGCCTTACTCTAGGCGATGTCCCCATCACCTCATCTTTTAAAAGGCTTCTCTGAGCCACCTATAGTTGGGGTCTGCTCTCCACCCAGCTTCCAGAAGGATCTTCCCCCGTGCTAATCAAATCAGCTCGCATCCTTGCTTAACACCCTTCCGTAGTTCCCTACTGGTCTCTGGTCAAGTCCACTCATTATCATGGGTCGCCTGGATGTCCATGATGTCTCTGGCCCTCCTACAGCCTCCCCCTCCTCACTCACCCACGCTGTGCTCCACCAAAGACCTCCCCCATCCTCTGAACACGGGTTTTATAGGGGGAAAACACTGTGCCGCAATGGAATATTATGTATGGTCTGTATACGATACAATCCTTCAGGCTATCTGATTCCAGCCCTGTTCATTATCTTTGAGCTATTTTTCCCAATGCTTTGTAAGTTGTAGGAAATGGATACACAAGCAAATTCTGTCTTGTCCAATCATTTTCCCCCTCCATTTGCAATTCATTTCAGCATTCCTTTCCTCCACATACATAGTTGTCCTTTAGTTGACTTTGCCTTTGAACCAGTTCTAACATCTGCCCGGTTCCCTCACTGATTGAGCTTATTAATACCATCCTGAACAAGTGTTCCTTTTTGCATCTGCACGGGACTCATGGTTTTACCCCTTTTTCTTTTTCCTGAAGATTTTCTTTTGACAGTTTTCCACGAGGTCTCTGAGCTTCTGTTCATGTTCTGTCTGTCAAGAACATCTTTCCTGCCTTTTCCTCCTGAAATTTCTTTGCCAGCACCCCCAGGGTTTCTCTGAGTTCCAGCCTCTATGTGCTCCCGGCCTCCCCCGGGGACGCATCTTGCTGAACGGCAATCGTCTGGGTCTGTCTCCACACAGCCAGCCTAGAGGATCCTCCGGTGTGAGAAGCTGGGTCTCTGTCTCTCCCTCATCACACGCACGCGCACGCCTAGTGCTGCACAGGACACGAGGAAGTAGTACAATAAACAGACACATTAACGAATGAATGAACGACAGACTGCCCACCTAGACAGAAGCCACTGAGGGTGACACCTTGTTCTCTTTGCTCGATACTATCTACACGATGCCGGAGCCGGGCATCTGCTAAGTACCCACTAAATACTTGTTGAGTAAATGAAAGAATACCACGTATGTTCTGGTTCTTGGCCTGCTTTTTAAATAATCTCCCCTTTCTCCACTTTGGAAGAGCACCGCCAGCAGCTTCAGGCTGCTACCCTCCCACCCCGTGCTTCCGCGTATCAGCACTGTTGACGCTAAGCCTCTCTGGGCGCTACTCCCCAATTTCCATTCTGCTTCACGGTCACCGTGTGACCTTGAGCAAGGCACTGCCCACGCTCCCACCACCCCCCACCCCGGGCCGCTGTTTTTCCCCTGCGCGAAGCCATCAGTTCAGACATTCCAAGAGATAGAGTGCGTAAGGCAAAGACACGACCGATTGATAACGCCAGAATGATGTTCGGGTCCAGATACCGTTTACCCCGTAACAGATGCTGCCAGTGTAACTCATCAGCCAAGCTAAGCCGGGCTTACCCTCTGAGTTGTGAGGGTGATAGAGGTGTCCTAGCACGAGCTTCCCAAACTTGAATGTGACCACGAATCCCATCTCCTCCCGCCCCCACTGACTGCCAACCTGGGATGTTGTTAAAATGTAAATTTGCATTCTGTAGGCCTGTGTGGGGCCCAATAGTCTGTATTTCTTTTTTTAAATTTTTTAAATGTTTATTTTTGAGAGAGACAGAGTTCGAGCAAGGGAGGGGCAGAGAGAGAGAGGGAGACGCAGAATCTGAAGCAGGCTCCAGGCTCCCAGCTGTCAGCACAGAGCCCAACTCAGGGCTCAACCTCACAAACCGTGAGATCATGACCTGAGCCTAAGTTGGACATTCAACCGACTGAGCCACCCAGGCGCCCCAAGAGTCTGTATTCTAATGAGCATGCAGATGCCACGCTGCTGCTGGGTGCTGTACCACGCTTCCAGCAGCAGTGTGCTAGGACACAATGGGTTGCAGCTTTGAAGAAATTCTCAGCGGGGCCAAGGGACAGACTTCCAGCATGCTGCCAAAAGTCCAAGGCTATGCATGTGAGCACCTAAATGGGAGGTGTTGGGAGTTAAGCCTACAGATCTCTGGGGACGGACAGGTTGGCAGGGTGGGGGAGGGGGTCTGGTGCAGGGCTCTCAAAGAACACGGAAACCGGCCTGGGAGTCTTCTGCCAGCCCAGTGATTCTACTGAATCATCACGTCTGGTGGTGGGGCCCACCAATCTGTGTGTTAATAAACCCTCCAGGGGCTTCCTATGCTAAAGTGTGAGAACTACTGTGCTAAGTGGAGAGAAAGGGGTAGAACATTCCAGTCTGAAGAACAGTGTTCTGTTTTCCCATAGGAGAATTACAGGCACGTGCCTGGGCTTTGTAAATTGCATTCATTTATTCATCCATCCATTCACACACTCCTCCGTCAACTTATCCAACCAAAAAGTGGTCGGGTCCGTGCATCCACACATCCATCCGCCCATCCACTCACCCACCCAATATCCAGCAAGCATGTCCTGGAATGCCCACCATGAACCCTCTTAGGTACAAGAGGTAGGACTCAAACTGCAGAGATACAGACCTGTCTTAACCTCTAACCCGGTGATTCCCAACCAGGGAGAAGAAGTTTGCCCCCAGGGGACATCGGGCAATGTCCGGAGACAGTTTTGGTTGTCACACTGGGGGTGGACGCTACTGGCCTCTAGTGGGGTAGGGGCCAGAGATGACACTAAGCATACTACCATGCACAGAACAGCCCCCCACAGCTAAGTTCATAGTGTTGAGGTTGAGAAGCTTTGCTCTAGACCGTGAGCCCCTTGTGGGCAGTAACTGTCCCTCAGTTGCCTAGATATACCACGGTCACAAGACCGTGTCCCACCCACAGGAGCTAAGCAGATGTTTCCACGCAAGAGGAAAAATGGCGACACAAAAATGCATTCATGTCTATAACACGCTCTTAAAACTCAACCACAAAAAGACAACCCAGTTCAAAAATGAGCAAGGAACGTGAACAGGCATTTCTCCAGAGAAAATCTACAAACGGCCAACAAGCACATCCTTCGACAGTAGGGAAATGCAAATCAAAACCACGATGAGGTATCACTTCACACCTGCTGGAACGGCGGTAATAATGATAATAATAAGTGGAAAACAACAAGCGTTGGTAAGGATGTGGAAGAACTGGACCCCTTGCACACTGCTGGTGTGAACGGAAAAGTTCCTCAAAGTTCCTCCAAAGGTTAAATGAAGAATTCCCATGTGACTGATGGATCATGTGACTGAACAGTTCACTCTGGGGCCGATGGCCAAATGAACTGAAACCAAAACTTGTCTTTAAACCAAAACTTGTACATACATGTTCTAGAAGCAGAAAAGGCTAAAGATGGGGAAATGAAATCCTGAGGGGTCCAGTGGTCACAGCCTGAGGCCATCGTGCTGGTAGGAACCCAATCTAGCTGCACTCAGTCCAACCCAAGGGCCCACTGGGTATTTTAGAAGGAATTCCCCCAAGCCCCCACCCCGACCCCCCACTGCAGAGACCCAGCCTGGGGCCTAGGGAGGGGAGGCCTCAGCTTCCTGTCTCCAGAACTCGGAGGCTCCAGAATTCTGAGTTTCAGCAGCTACAAGTGCTGGTGTGAGCACTTTCCCCAGAGGGAGGGACGGGTCCAGGCAGGAGTGTACCTGACACCGGGGAGAGGGTGGAGGCAAAGGGCCCCAGCCTGGGCTTCAGAGCTGGGCCGGAGTCCCAAGCCCGTATTTCCTGGCTGAGCGACCCAAAGCAAGTCTGTCAACCTCTGTGTGCTGTGCTTTGCTCATTTTTATTCTTGTGTCCGTCTACCTGTGTGCACAAGTGAACACTTCTAGAAGAAGGAGGACTGGGCCAAAGGGTATGCAGTTTGAGTTCTGGAAGAGACGGCCAGATGACCTTCTAATGAGGGCTCCAGAACCAGGTTATTTCTGAAACTATTGCTGGCATGAACATTTCTTTGGCCTCTAGGGGAAGGGAGTAATGCCCTTAGACAAGCCATTTAACCTCGATGAGCCTTGATTTTGTTCATTTGTAAATTGGGAGGCCCAGAGCAATGCACATGAAGGTGCTCTTCAGGTAGCAAAGCACTACTTAAAATTTTCTTTAATGCTTATTTAATTTTGAGAGAGAGAGAGAGAGAGAGAGTGCACGCGAGTGAACGAGTGGGAAAGGAGCAGAGGAAGAGGGAGACACAGAATCTGAATCAGGCTCCAGGCCCTGAGCTGTCAGCACAGAGCCCAATGTGGGGCTCAAACTCACGAACCATGAGATCATGACCTGAGCTGAAGTTGGACACTCAACCGACTGAGCCCCCCAGACGCCCCAGTGAAGTATTATTTAATGTGAAGGAATGAGATTGTCAGTAATGCTGGGAGGCTCAGGGGCTGGACACCACCCCTCCATCGTGCAGAAGGCAGAGCAAGGAGCCCAGGCGAGCAAGGAGAAGGAATCTGTCTCAAGTCAAGCATCAAGGGTATGCAGACACACGCGGTCGTGGGAGGGGTGGGCGTGATTCTGCCCCCCAGGGGACATCTGGCAATGCTTGGAGACAGTTTAGTTGGCACAACTAGAGAGGTTCCTACTGGCATCTAGTAGCTGGAGGGGCAAGCATGGTGCTAAACACCCTCCGTGAAGAGGACGGCCCCCCAAACACTGAGCATTATTCCGCCCCCAGTGTCAGCACTGCAGAGGATGAGAAGGCCTGGTCCACAGCTCTCTCTTGTCTGAGGCCTACCCCCCCAACAACCTCATTCAGAAATGAGGAAACTGAGGCTCAGAGAGGGAACAACTTGCCCAAGTTTCCCCCGCCAGCAGGAGGCAGGAGTCAACTCTCAGCTGCACCTGACTTTATGGTCTGCGATCCTAAAACACAAAGGTTTTATGACTTTGCACCTGAAATCACAATCGTTGCTTCCACCCATTTGTGGTAGCAGCTGCACATGTGGATTAACTCATTTTATGCGGATACGAGGTTAATAATCTGCTCAAGATCCCACACCAAGGAGCACATATGGGTTCTAGACCCAGATAAGAGGGGTCCAGAGGCCGAGCCCTTGACCCCTGTGCATGCCAGTTCCCCCTCATGCCCTGAACTTTCGCCTTGGCACCCTGGACCTGGCTCCCTGCTCTAAATTGGAGCATGACAGCCAAACCCTTAGCTGGAGGTGGGGGGGGGGGAGCCCACCTCAAGACCCCCCCATTTGCAGGGACCCGCTGGCTGTTGCCCAGCTGGGTGGTTCGGAGGGGCTGCTGCCAGTTCCAGCTTCTGTCCCATCCGGTGGCGCAGGAAAAGCAGCCATGCTCTGAGCAGGGACAGCAGTCCGCTGTAGGGTGGGCTCGGTACCGAAATCACACGGGGTGAGCACTGAAGCACAGACCCCCAGGAATGGCTTCTACAGGGGGGGCCTGTGGGGGTGGGGGGCAGTGCTGAGTTCCAGCTCTGCCCCTTCCCAGCTGCGTGACATTCTCAGAGCCTCTGCATCGCCTCTGACAAGCGGGGGGGGGGGGGGGTCAGTGCCAGCAGGCTCAATGGTAAATGTGAGGCCTGGAGCCCCTGTCCTGGACCCAGCACCCCACAACGCCTGGAGAGACTGTGGCAGGTCTGCCAGCCACCGGCCGGATGACCTTGAGCGAGTGTCTTCCCCTCTTTGCACCTCTGTTTGCTCAGCTGTCAAGTGAGGGGGCAGATCTTTCATCAAGAAGCCCTTTGGGGTTTGGGGACTCCAGACTTGCCTCCCCCTGGGGCTGACCTCTTTGGGCACCCAGGGCACATGTTTCTCCATGCCCCACACCCTGCAGGCAGCTCCAAAGAGCAAGGCAAGCTTCCTCGCCTTTCTCTTTCCTGCCCTCCACCCTCGCCTGCCAGAGAACAGCTGCTCCTGGCCCCCCTCAAGTCACCAACACCCTCACCCTTGGCCCAGCAATGGCAACCCTGTCTCCAGTCCAACGGGATGGTTCCTGCAGCATCTACATCCTTTGGCCGAGTGCCCAGGGAGTTCCACTGAGCAGTGCCCACTGGAGCTGGGGGGAGGGGGCAGCCCCGGGGAGCAAGCTGGGCCTCCCTCTCTGCATCCCATACTCCCTTCTCGGGGGAGCCTGGACTGCCTCAGGGGAGAGCATCCTGAACACGAGCCCTTTGCGTGGGGGCTGGGGGGTCCCCGGTGGTCCTGTTGCCTTGGGGGCCATCTCTGAAGGGCCCCTAGGCTCAGGGTCCCGGCTTTAAGGGCTTGGTTCTTACTAACCATCACTGGCACCGGTTGGAGAGGGGAGGTGGGATGGAAACAGGAGGGGCAGTGAGGTGTGGGGGTACAGTCGGGGAAGGACTGGGCTCGGAGAGGCAGGGAGAGTGGGTGTAGGGAGTTAATGAGAGGATTGGCTTGAAAGGGTTAGAGGGAGGTGGAGTCAGGTGGGTGACTTGGCCCAGGAGAGTGGCCAGCCCCTTGTCCTGTTTCTGAGTATGAAAGGCCCTCACCTTGCATCTGATGGAGGGAGAGGGTACCTCCCCCAAAATGCCTTTACTGTGGTGGTGTGTGTGGCAACCATGTCTCTGTCATGGGTGGGAAGGGGGCCATGGGCCCTGTGGGGCGGGGGAGGGAGGGAATCCTCCACATCCTAAGGCGAATCTGGAGTCCAGTTTCAGTGGTGGGGTTCGCAGGGCGGTCCCTGCTGGGTGTGAGGGTGACTTGCTGAGTCTGTGGCCTCGGATCTCCTTGTCTTAAGGAGGGGCTTCCTTCCCAGGACATCTGGAGGCGGGGGGGGGGGGGGGAGTGTCATTTTCCACCAAGGGAGGGTCCTGTTATTTACCAGCTGAGAAGACCCTCATCATTCGGAAGCGAGGGTGGAAGAAGAGATCCAAACTTAGTTTCCGAGGGAGGCGGAAGGCACGTCCATCTCCGAAGAGATGAGAGGGGCCCTAGATACGCCTGGAGGCTGGACCCCACTTTGGGGGGGGGTGCACATTCCATTCTAAGGGGTGTAAATCGGGGAGGGGAAGCCTGGGGCCCGGAGGAAGAGCTCGTTTCTGATGGGAATTGGAAGCTATTTTGCTCTCTGGGAGGTGAGAGACCTCTCTTTTCGGAGGGAGGGGACCCGCGTCTCGGGAGGATGAGGGCCCCGTTTCTGGGAGAAGACGCCCCGTCTTTGCTCCCGGGGGGCAAGGCCATCTCGGTGGACGGGCCCTCCCCCACGCGACCCGGCGCCTGGCCCTTACCTCCAGGCCCCGGCTCCGGTCTGCGGACTCCGCTGTGCCGGGCGCCGACTTGAGGCTCCTGCGCTCTGAGCGCCGGGTGCGTCCGGTCTCTGCCCCACTTCCCCCAGCGACTCGCGGGGTTTCCTGGCTCCGCCGAGCCGCGCTGGCCAATCAGCGCTGCCGGCCCCGGCCCTCGCTCGCGCCGCAGCCAATGAGCGCGCCCGCCACGGGCCACCGCCCCCGGGGGGGAGGGGGAAGGCAAGGCGGGGGCAGAGTCCGGCCTCCGGGGGCGGGGGAGCCGGGGGCCTGGAGGAGGGACCCCGAGGGCCGGGAGCGAGGGTTGGGGCTGCGGAGGAGCAGGCTGAGGAGCCCCACCAGGCCGGAGGGGAGCCTATCGAAAGAGGGGGTGGGGGTGGACGGCGCGTTTCTATAAGGGGGCGGCTCTATAGGTTGATTTAGCCTAGACCTTAATTACCTCCTGTCCCTTTTCCTGGGTCCTGGGGTCTGCGGGTGAGTGTGGCTGCCCCACCTGCGCCCTGCGTCCTGGCTCAGGAACCCTGGATCCGGAGTCAGGATCCTGCCCTTCTCCTGCCTCCCAGTGCGGGCACTCAGGGCCGTAGATCAGCCCTCGGAGCTGCCACTTAACACCTCATGTAATGTAACACCTCCTGGCCCACCAGCTCCTCAAGACAAAATGGCTTGTGCGCGCTGGAGGCAATGCTAGGAGCACTGGACTAGAAGTCCATGGTTCTGGCCGCATGATCTAGGGCCGGCCACTCCGCCTGTCCGATCCTCAATTTCCTCAACAGCAAATGAAGACAATAGAAGTAGCACCTCCTTCATGGCTGTAAATGAGACTGTAGAGGTGATGAAGGTGCGCTTATAAAAATTAAAGTGCCACATGAAAGCTAGGAATACTAACGTGTGAATGACTAACAGCCCGGGAGCTTTCTAAAGGTATTTGGAAAGAGGACGCATTCATTCATTCAGTGGTGGAGTCAAAGACTCAGAAACTGCCCATCAGAACAACATGAGATCACTGAGGGCTCATCATGATCGAATGAATGGAAATTCCAGACCCTAAAAGGCCAAAAAAGAATACAGCTTGGTTTTCCCCACCCGTCCTGGTCAATAAGTATTTCCCTAGGCTGCTGCTATCTTCCAGAAACCTGAGGTCCCTCCTTTCTGCTTTCCAGGAATCCGAGCTGCCCTATCTCTGGTTAGGCAAGGAAGACTGTGTTCCTAGAAATTAAGGAGCTAAGATAAATATAAAACAAAGAACCAAGTAAATAAAAAACAACCAAGAAAATCCTACCTGGCCTCTAGTATGTGGTCTCTGACCACAGGGGCCAGAAAGAAACAATAAATAAGAATCATTCAAAGGAACAGACAGAAAACTGATCTCAAGTTCTGCTGAAATTGAGAGAGGCTTGCCAATCTCGTTGGTATGTTAATCCTGCCACCTTGCTTGCAGAACTTTGTGAGGCCCGGGTTATAAATCTAGCAATTTTTCCTTAAAACCTAAGCCATGCAGATAACCCTCTTTATTGCCCCTAAGTTACCCAAAGAAATAAAATGCTCAATAAACGTGGGAGGAAATAAAGTTTGTCAAAGAAAGGCAAGTTAAAGAGACGGAAAAATTTCATCTGCCAAAATGGCCTAACTTTCATTATTATAACTACAATTATTTGTGGGGCTTTCAAGGAAGTAGCCAGTTTCATGAATTGCTGGTGGGACTATAAATGATCAAAGCCTTCTTGGGGAGAAACTGGGTATTTCCATTAAAAACATTTTTCAAATGGACTTACTCTTTGATCAAGAAATTAAACCTCCGTGAATTTATCCTAAACAACAAATGGCACAAAGGCTTAGTGATAAAGTGGTTTACTATCATTTTGTTCATTGTGACAAAAAATCTGGAAACAAATGTACAGCCATAGAGACTCTAAAGGGACATCTGTTGCATGAACAGAATACCTCTGATAAAACATAAGTATTGGGGGGGGTGCCTGGCGGCTCAGTCGGTTAAGCGTCCAACTTCGGCTCAGGTCATGATCTCACGGTTCGTGGGTTCGAGCCCCGCGTCGGGCTCTGTGCTGACAGCTCAGAGCCTGGAGCCTGCTTCCGTCTCTGTGTCTCCCTCTCTCTCCCCTCTCTCTCCTCCTCCATTCACGCTCTGTTTCTATCTCAATAATAAATAAACATCAAAAAAAGTTTTTTAAAAAACCCTAAGTAGTGAGTATTTGAAGGGTATGAAAATGTCATTTCAAAATATTAAGTGGACAAAGATATTCACCAAAGAAGTATTGTCCTGTATTTGCTAAGTCTATATAAATAGATGTGGATAGATCAGTGTATCCAACAGAACTTTCTGTTATGGGTGGAAATGTTCTGTATTTGTGCTGTCCAATAAGGTAGCCACTAGCTAGACAAAGGTATTGGATACTTCACATGTGCTGGTTGACAGAGAAACTGAAATTGAAATTTTGTCTAATTTTTGTTTCAGGTCAAATAGTCACATGTGGCTAGTGGCTGGCACATTGGAGAGCACCAGTAAAGACAGACAGAGAGGTAGAAAAAAGAAATGCCTATTGGTATAAATAGTTATAGCTGTATGTTGAAGTGATAGATGATTCTAATGTTACTTTGTTTGCATGTCACTAACTTCTAATTATTTTATAACAAATATCTCTTGCTCCTATACGAAGAAAAAAATATTTAAAATGAAAAACAAAAAAGGAAAGGTTTAAGCCAAGTAGCCTAGCCCGCCATCTGTTTAGTATGACTTACAAGGTATAATATAAACTTGGTTTTATATTTTATTTATTTTTTAATGTTTATTTCTTTATTTTGAGAGACAGTGAGAGACAGTGTGTGCGTGAGCCAAGGAAGGCAGACAGAGAGCGAGAGAGAACCCCAAGCAGACTCCACACTCAGCACAGAGCCCAACGTGGGGCTCGATCCCATGACTGTGAGATCATGACCTGAGCCGAAATTAAGAGTTGGATGCTTAACCAACTGAACCACCCAGGTGCCCCAGGTTTTATATTTTAAACAGTGGAAAAAATCAAAAGAAAAATAATATTTTCTTTCACATGAAAATGACATGAAATTCAAATCTCACGGTACATAAATAAAGTTTTATTGGAACACAGTGATCCCCCTCACCTATGCATCATCTATGGCCGTCTTTGTGCTACAGCGGCAGAGCTGAGTAGTTCTGACAGAGACCGTACGGCTGGCAAAGCCAAACATATTTACCTCCTGGCCCCTTTTTTAGAAAGCTTGCCAAGCCCTGGTCTAAGATGATTAGGGGAAAAACATTCACAGCACCCGCTGCAGGTTAGGCCCTGGTGCTGGCTGTTCTCCTTCTGGTCGAGGAGGATGGGAGAGGGATATTTACAGCCAGGTGCTTTGCAAGCTAATTCTCAAGTAGCTTCATTGTGATACTTGTGAAGGAAACAGTCAGCACGCAGAGAAGGCCCTTCTCACATTAGCTTCCCTTGCATTTTCCACAGCCCCAGGCCGCGGGCCTCTTCCAGGGGATGCTGAGAATGTTTTCCAGAGGCTGGCTGAGGACCAGGATGGAGCTCCTTCCAGAAAAGCATCTCTGAGCAGGGAAATGAGGGCAGTGGGGCATGAGGCTCTCAGGGCTCCAGCAGTCTGAGCAGGAAAGGCCCTTAGATAACAGCCACCCATTGTAGAGAGGGGGAAACTGAGGTCCAGAGACAAGGAGGAACTTGCCCGGAGTCAGATTAGAATGCGTGCCTTATTTCTTAGGTCTGTGCTTTCCACAGTCCCTGCTCACAAAATAGTATAGGATATCACAGAAGGCATCTGGGTGTGAGGAAAAGGGGACCAGCCTGGGACTTGGTGGTGAATTCCAGTTCTACCTCCCAATGGTTGTGTGACATTGGGACAAGTCATTTACCCCTTCTTGGCCTCTATGTTCTCATTTATGAATTAAAGCGACTACCACAACATCCACATGTGAAAGAATACAGTTGGACCCTTACCTCACACCATACACAAAAATTAACTCATAATGGATCAAAGACCTAAATATAAGTCTTAATACCATAAAACTCTTAGAAGAAAACAGAGAGGTAAATCTTCATGACTTGGCATTTGGCAATGGCTTTTTAAATATGACACCAAAGACATAAGGAAAAAAGAAAAGAAAAAAATAGATAAATTGGAATTCATCAAACTCAAAGGTGTTTTGTACATCAAAGGACATGATCGAGAATGTGAGAAGATAGTGCACAGAATGGGAGAAAACATTTGCAAATCATATATCAGAAAAGAGTCTAGGATCCAGAATATACAAAGAGTTCCTAGAACCCAAGAACCAAAAGGCAAACAACCCGATTCAAAAAATGGGCAAAGGCTTTGAATGGACATTTCTGCAAGGAAGACATACAGAGGGCCAACAGCCACATGAAAAGATGCTTATCATCATCAGTCATCAGGGGAATGCTGATCAAAACCACTGCACCGAGGCACTACCTCATGCTCCCTACGACGGCTGTAATGACAAAACAGAAAATGACATGGGTGGCCAGGGTGCGGAGACACTGGCCGCCCCACACACGGCAGGGAGGAATGCGGAATGGTGCGGCCACTGTGGAAAACCGAGGCAGCTCCTCGGTCAGTCAAACGGAGTCCCCATGTGACCCAGCAATTCCACTGCTAGGTAGATATCCAAACCGACCGAAACCAGTATTCAAACAAACAACAGGTACTTCAGACAGGTGTGAATGTTCACAGCGGCACTAAAAAGCAACCCGAATGTCCATCAACTGATGAATGGATGGGCAAACTGTGGTAGGTCCATGCAGCGGAGCACCCCTCAGTCACACAGAGGGGTGAGGTACTGGCACCCGAGACAACGTGGTGAATTCCGGCAACAAAAGACCACGTACCGTGTGGGTCCATTCATATAAAACATCCAGAATATGGAAATGTCCAGAGACAGAAAGCAGATGAGTGCTTGCCAGAGGCTCGGCTGGAAGAAACGGGGAGTGACTGCTTAACGGGCATGGGCCTGCATTTGGGGTGCTGACGGTGGTCTGGGACAGACAGGGGTGACGGTTGACCAGCACGGTGAACGTGCTTTGTGCCACTCAACCGTTCACTCTAAAATGGTAAATGTGTTGGGGCACCCGGGTGGCTCAGTCCGTGGAGCGTCCGACTTCGGCTCAGGTCATGATCTCACGGTCCGTGGATTCGAGCCCCGTGGATTCTGTGCTGACAGCTCAGAGCCTGGAGCCTGTCTTTGGATTCTGTGTCTCCCTCTCTCTCTTCCCCTCCCCTGCTCACGATCTGTCTCTCTCAAAATAAAATAAAGACTTTTAAAAACTTAAAAAATAAATAAAATGGTAAATGCGTATTTTACCGCAAGAATAAAAAGATTTGTGGCACAGTAGGTCACACTTAGGGGTAAATGGTAGGTGTTCATTCCCGGTCCCTGGTGGGTATCTGCACGCTGGAGGCTGTTGTTATCTGCACGCTGGAGGCTGTTGTTATTAACAGCTCCACCGAGCCACTTGCCCGATTGTGCAAGGTTGGCCCAGAGCTCACTCATTCCCTCGTTCGGTGATTTATCTGTTCATTCATTTAGTCAGTCAACAAACACCCATTTAGCATCTACTCTGTGCCAGGCGCTGAGCTGTTCTAGGCTTTGGGGGTTTGAGGTCCCATCTCCATGGAGCTTCCATTCTGGTGCTGGGAGACAGAGCACAAAAGAGGCAAACATGAACCAAGGAAACAAATTTTTGACAATAAGTGCTTTGAGAGACATCACATCCCTCAGAACGAGGACGTCAGCCGTGGTGGCCAGGGTGGGGTCACCTGGCAGGAGGTGACATGTGTGTGGAGGCCTGAATGCTAAGAGGGGGCCTGGGTGGGATTTCCCTGCACTCATTTCCATGCACTTGTCTCCTCGAAGACCCAGGGGCTGCCTCTGGCTTTCCTTTACCTGCCGGACCCCGACCCGTAAGGTGGGTGTGCCATGGCCAGCTGCTGCATCTGACACCTCACAGATGTGTCATGGCTTTGTTCTACTGTCATTACCATGACTGGGCCCTTCAGAGCTACCAGCCCCAAAGGAACACAACGGTGCGATTCTCTTTCTAGCTCAGGACACTCGGAAATGACAGGGGAAACTTTTTGTCGCCCAGGGCCACTCCCACGCCCTGGAGGGCTTCCCACAGGCAGTAAATACAGAGGCACCCCCTAACCATAAGCAGGTCTCCTGCTCAAAATGCCACAGGTGCCGAGGTTGAGGAACCCTGTGTTGGAAAGCATGTCCATAGTTTGGGCACCATGGAAGGTGCTCGGTCTAGGGACAGTTTAGGTCCCTTCCTCCTGCACTCATATTCACCCCAATTCTTCTTGCCCGTACACTCGAGGGCATTGCAGGGGGCCACACGGAGGAATGTGGCTCCCCTACTCATCTCCACTGCTGGAGAAAACAGCTAAGCATTTATGTCTTCTCTGAGATCTCTGAGGACTTTGTTGGCATGTCTGACATTTATGGCGTTTCTGAGATCTCTGAAGACCGTACTTGGCACACAGCAGGTGCTCTATTTTTTTAAAAATTTTTTTACATTTATTTATATTTGAGAGATAGAGAGAGGCAGAGCATGAGCAGGGGAGGGGCAGAAAGAGAAGGAGACACAGAATCCGAGGCAGGCTCCAGGCTCCGAGCTGTCAGCACAGAGCCCGACGCGGGGCTTGAACCCACAAACTGTGAGATCGTGACCTGAGCCCAAGTCGGACACTTAACCCACTGAGCCACCCAGGCACCCTTGGCAGGTGCTCTATTAATACCGATCCGTTTCACTGGGCGCAAAGGACAGCGGCTAGCGGGACGCTGAGCGTGGTGCTGACTCCTCACCCCGCCCTGGGGGTGCCCTGGGCCTCTGGTAGCTGTCCATCAACTCCCTGCTGAACCTTCACCAAACTGAGACCAAACTCTTTCTCCAGGGCCAGCAAATCCAAAGTCCTAACTCCTCCCCATCCTTCCGTGTCCTCCCTACAGACAATGGAAGAGAAAACCAGGAGACAGATCCAGAGAGCCCTTATTTCCTTGAACTCCGGAGATCCTGCTGTGACGACGAAGAATCCCATAAGACGAGGCTGATGGTAGCAATGCCTGCGGGCTGGGCTCACGCGTGTGACACGGGAGCGCTGTCCGTGCGGCCTGCAGCGGGGCGGTGACCTGCAGCGAGTCCTCCACGGAGATGAGCTATTATCACAATCATTACCAAAACCCTCACCCCCACAGCTTGGGCCCCTCCAGAAACAGACCCTGAGACAGGGACAGAGTGCTCCATCTGGGGAGTGACCTGGGCAGTGCCAGTAGGGGTGGGCTAGAGGCACAGGAGAGGAAAGGTAGGTAATGACGTGTCGCAGTGAGCGCAGTGGGCAGCCGGGGCGGCGTTCCGTGGGGAGGGCTGGGGGCCGGCCGGGTAGGACGCTCACTTCAGAGTTACCCCATGGAGGGGCCAGGGGGCCGGGGCCTTTATACACCAACGACCACCAGTCATTGGCCGGGACTGCCCACCCAGTGTGTCAACTCCCCAGCGCTGCCAGCTCATGCCTTTTGGGCTGGGCAGGCGGAGGTGGCCTAGAGAGCCCTCGGGGGGAGTCTCAGGCGGCGACAGTGAGGAGGCAGGCAAGCATGCAAAGAAGGAGAGAATGCTGGGCCGGGCATCGGCAGGGACTGCTCCCCACCGCCCCGTCGTCAGCGCCACCGCTGACCACTGCTAAGGTCTTCTCCTTACTTTCTTCCCCCTTTAAAGTGACTTCAAGACAGGTCCACAGCAAAACGGAGGAGGAGAGAGAGGTCTCCCACGTGCCCGCCCCCTGCACCCACACATGCACAGCCTCCCTGCTATGAACGTCCCCCCCAGAGAGGATGTTTGTGAGAACTGATGAACCTGCACGGACACACCAGCACCCAATGTCCGTAGTTTGCGCCGGGGTTCGCTCCCGGTGCCGTAGGCTCGCAGGTTTGGTGACACGTGTCCATCATGACAGTGTCGTACGGACTTGTTCCGCTGCCCCCCAAAGCCCCTGTGCTCTGCCTGCTCGCCCTCTCTCCCCTTAACCTCCTGAAACCACTGATCTTTTTTCCTGTCTTTTCCGGAATCATCCAGGATGTAGCTTTTTCAGATTGGCTTCTTTCACTTAGCGATATGCATGTAAGTCCCCCCCACGGCTTGTCATCGTCACGGCTGGGTAGCTCATTCTTTTTTAAGCACCGAATACTACTCCAGCGTGTGGATATGCCACTGTTGGTTCACCCACCCATCCAGGGAAGGAGTCTTGATCGCCTCCAACTCTGGGCAATTAGGAAGAGAGTTGCAGCGGGGTGCCTGGCTGGAGGCACCCCATCGCTCAGTTGCGTGTGACCCTTGATCTTGGGGTTGTGAGTTTGAGCCCCATGTTGGGGGTGGAGATTACTTAAAAATAAACTCCTTAAAAAAAAAGAGAGAGAGAGAGAGACTAGAAGGGCGCCTGGGTGGCTCGGTCGGTTAAGCGTCCGACTCCTGATTTCAGTTCAGGTCATGATTTCACGGTTCCTGAGATCAAGGTCCACGTTGGGCTCCATGCTGATGGTGAGAAGCCGGCTTGGGATTCTCTCTCTCTCTCCCTCTCTCTGCCCCTCCCCAGCTCTCTCTCTCTCAAAAAGGCAAACCTAAAAAAAGAGAGAGACTGGAGCTGCTGTACACGTGTGGATGCAGATCTTGTGTGGACGACAGTTTCCAACTCATTCGGGTAAATGCCCAGAGGAGCCCCTGCTGGGCCGTACGGCAGGACGATGGTCAGCGCTGGAGGAAACTGCCAGATTGTTCCACAGGGGCCGGGCCATTCTGCCTTCCCACCAGCCGTGAACGAGACTTCCTGCTGCTCCACATTCCGAAGTTGGTGGCGTTCCAGGTTTGGGGGGATTTTGTTCCTCCTCCTCCCTTTCCTCCTCCTCTACCGCCATCATCTCTGGCTGCTGCTAAGCTTTTAAAATGCCCTTGACCTGGGCTCTCGCAGCATGGGCTCACCTTTTCCATGGCACTCACAGCCGCTCGGTCACGACTTCGCGGGCGGATTCGAGTCCTCATTCACTCCTCCGTCCCCTCCCCGTCTTACTCTGCGTCAGGCACCAGCTGTTAAATGGTCTATACCAGGGGTGTCTCCTCTGGCCAGTGGGGTCCTCGGGGATGGGCCCTTGGCCTGACCCGTCATCCATGGGGGGCCACGCCGGGGGGGGGGCTGGCACAGCACCCCACACAGAGCAGGGTTTGGTGTGTGCTTGACTGAAAACAAATTAGAGAAAACGGCCTCCTTTTATTTTTCTGTCTTTCCAAACTGAACACCCCCCAAGGATGCCAGGCTTCGTGGGAACTCGACAGTTGCTTAATTGATATTTCAAAGGCCTTTCCCACAGAAAAGGCCTTCCTGAGAAGGGATGCTGGGCTCCCTGGGGGTCTGCAGGCATGACGTCCATGCAAACGCTCGGTCTCCTCCTGAACTGAGAGGCGGCAGGTGGAGGGGCTAGGCCAGAAGGTACGAGGTGGATTCCAGTCCCAGACCCCTGCTGCTCTGTGGCCATGTGACTTTGGGCCCGTCACCGACTCCCTCTCACCTCAGCTTTCTATTATTTTTTTTCTATTGTCTTTATTTGGAAGTTAGGTATGGCTGGAGCTGTATTTCCCAGAACCCTTTTTTTTTATTGTTTATTGTCAAGTTGGTTTCCATATAACACCCAGTGCTCATCCCCACGAGTGCCCTCCTCCATGCCCATCACCCCCCTTCCCCTTAGCTGCCCCTTGCTGGCTGCTGAGGGGACTGAAAGTGGCAGCTTGCTCCCCCGTCCTTAGGAGCCACACACCCCCCCCCCCCGCCCCCTGCTGCAATTTCTTTGAAATCCCCTCCTCCAGCCTCTGGAACCCCAGGGAGATGAGCCCCCCTCCCCCCACGCGCCCAGGCCACTTCCCTGTGTGTCACCGAGGCCTGCCATCTGCTGTGCTGCCTTGGCTGGTCCCCGTGTCTGGGACACAGTGGTGAGCCCGGCAGGCGACGTGGCGTGCAGAGCGCGGGGGTCTGGCGTGCTTGGAGCCTACGCTGTAAACGGCCTGACCTCCCATCAAACCCCGGTGAGCGCGCACCCAGCCTACTGCTCACAGGCTGTGCGGCCCTGGGGGCCCCCTCCTCCTCTCTGGCTCTTGGTTCTTGCCCCGTGGAACAGGGTGATCCCACAAGGCGCGTCGAGCCCAACGGAGGAGCTCTGATGGTTGGGTTTTGCCCTGACTTCCTGAGCGACATCCCTGACTCAGGGAGTTCTGTCGGTGGGGTGGTCGGTGGTCACAACTGGGAGGAGGACGGAGCCGGTCCAGCACCCGAGTGGGCCCCACATGTCAAGAGTGCTGAGGGTGAGAGCCCCTCCAGCCCCTCCAGTTCGAGAAGGGAGACCCAGGAAGGCCCCAAATCACCCAGTGGCTGCTGGTGCATTTCAACCTCTCCGAGTCTCAGTTTCTTCATCTGCAAAGTGGGTCTAAGAACCATAGTGGGGCTGTGGAGCGCTTCATGGGAGAGAGCCTGTTGTAAAGCGTCCGTCCTGCCCAGGGCTGTAGGAACAGCTGGAAAAACAGCAGTGGGAGGCCCCCTCCCCACCTCCGGAATCTAGTTCTGAGTCTTCCCCCGAGAAGCTGCTGTCCCCTCCCCCTGGAAGAGCCAGCTGTGTGTTGTCGTGGAAACCTTTCAGAGATGGTGCGCTCAAGTTTGATTTTTTTTTCTCCTCGAAATAACCCATGCTGTCAGTCAAGTAACACTTAGGAGCAGTGGTTTGGCGAGTGGGATCATTTTTGCCATCATCAACGGCTGAGTGAGGTGCCCGCCTGGGGAGTTTCTGCCCCGCGGCAGCGAGTAATTAAGAATAGTGATGGCGATGGTGACAGTGACCGTGACAGTGACGGCCACCATGCCTTGCACCTCCCCCACCCCCCAAGCCAGCTCTAGTGCCCGGTGCTTCATGGGCCCATCAAGTATGACCTTGACAGTAAGTACCAGAAGTGTGCCCATTTCACAGACACGGATGCTGAGGCTCACAGGGGTGAGTGTTGGGGCTGTTCTGAGCCCAGTTCCGACGCCGGGTGCCATGCTCTGACCACCGAGCTTTAGTGCCTCTCAGGGGCCTCCAGTGGAAGGGGGTGTGGGGGGAAGGCTCAGTTCCTTTAGTCCGTGGCCCCAGCATCGAAACGATGGGCTCCAGGCTCTCTCCTCGGTGAGCTCCGAAGCTGGAAGCACCACCATGCCCGTTTCTGAGCTTGGTCCTTCCTCTCCAGACTCTCCTGCCCCGAAGTGCTCCCACCTGGCTCCCAGACTGCGGCTTCGTCCAGCCTAAGGCAGAATCGGGTCTCGGCCCCGGTGCATCAAACCTTGCACCCACCCCAGGACAACGGCACGGCATAGCCTCCAATCCACTCACTCTTCCTTGCCTTCAAGCAATCCCTACTCTGGCCGGGAGGCAATGGAAAGATGCTGGTTACAGAGTCAGACAGACCCGGGTGTAGACCCCTCCCTCGTTACTTCCTAGTCCTGTGGCCTCGGACAGGCTACATGTGCTTTCTGAGCCTCGGCTGACCCACCTCTAAAGTGGGTTCAGGGTTGGTACGCTGATAAATGAGATCAATAGTAAATGCCTAATAAAAACGTGGGTTTGATCTGAATGAGGTGTGGGGTTAGGTGGGTGCTGGGCGGCAATCAGAGCCAACATACCCCTGTGTGATATGCAGCAGGTTAGTTAGGGTCCCCCAAGGGCCACTGGGGACCCCTGCTTTGGAGCAGCTGCCCGGGGCTTACGGGGACTGAGGACCGCCCCCAATTCCACGGCGGCGTGGGTCCGCGCCGTCAGTTCGTGAGCCTGGGGCGCCACCTTGTGGCGAGGGTCCTCCATCGACCCAGCCCTGAGGCGAAGCGCCGAGGAGGCCAACGTCCTCAAACCTCCCCGGGCAACCTGGGGGAGGAGGAGACGACCCCCAGGCTCCTTGGGCGACGGGAAGCCTAGAGCCTGCCCGGCTCCCGTCCTCACCACTGGCTGGCCCAGAGTAAGGAGCCCTGCAGACCCTGCTCTGCTTCTGCTCAGTGCATTCATCCACTCGTCCGTTCGTTCGCGGCGCGCAGCGGCCTCCTCATTCCTCAGGATTTCCCTCCCATCTTGGGCCCCATCCCCTGCCCCTTGTGGACGCTCCCCTCGCCCCTGGACGCCTTTACTTTCCTTCACGGCCCTTGTTAACCCTGTCAGGTTATAACGCTCAAACCACTGAATCGAAGTCTTTTGAAACTGATACTACGGGTCAGTCTTACGTAATTCACCAATGAGGGACGATGCAGGGTGACAAAGCTGGTTCAAAAGAGAACCTGAGAGACGGGGGTGCGTACAGTCCACAGGGAAGTGAGGGGGTGCGTACAGTCCACGTGAGTGAGGGGGTGCG
>CM053564.1:6693391-6727719 GCA_028646485.1 Cryptoprocta ferox | reverse complement strand
GGACTGCCGGGGCCTCAGCGAGTCCCGTGAAAGGCGAGCGCTGTCCCCACGAGTGGGGTCCAGAACAGAAGCCACCTCTCGGGTGCTGAGCCGCCTGTCCCCCCAGGGGAGCGCCCGGCGTGTGCGGCCCCCAGGAAGCGGGCTTTTCCCGGGTGAATGTGACCCACGATTTCTGCCCTGCACGCAGCCTTCAAATCTGAGCCCTAAATGGGTGACTGATGACTGTGCGGCAGCACCTCGGCCGGCCTGGGTCCTGGTGGTGCGGAGGAGGCCGCCTCTGGCAACGACACGCTCCCTTCAGGACTTGAGGCCGCCGGAGCCCAACACGCACCCACCCACCGCCAACAGGTCCCTTCCCTCAACACTTCCTGGACAGATGCCCCGAGCCAGCCAGGGGCCACTGAGGTTGTGCCCGGCCCTGACAGCAGCCCTGCGAGGTCACCATCATCGCCCCAACTTACAGATGTGCACACTGAGGCCAAGGCGCAGCATCGTGGCTGTAAAAGTTATGGGAAAACACATTTCCTCCGAGCCAGGCCCCGGGCCAAATGCCCCGAGAGCAACCTCCCCTTTAACCCTCGAAACCACCAGGGGCACGGGCTTGGGGACTCTCTCACAGGTGAGGAAATGAGCTGACAGAGGTGAGGCGGGCATGCGGCGGGACCCAGACGGTGCCCAGGACGTGGTGTGAGGGGTGCTGGGCAGGGGACCCCTCAGGCAGGCTGGACAACCTGGGGCTAAGGGTGGGCGGTAAAGAGGCTTCCCTGGGTCCCAACTCTGCAGCCCTGCTCCAGACCCTCGGTGGCAGCTGCCCCCGGACCCCCTGGTCCCTACATCCCCACCCCACACCCCCTGGGTGCCGCCGTGTCTCTCCTTGCATGGGCCCCCTCCCACCGGAGGACTACACCCAGAGACACCAGGCTTGGCAGACGGGGCGAGACCAAGTTTACAATCTGGCCTATGTCTCTACACCTGCCGGAACCCCCCCTCAGCCAGCCTCCCTTCCTGCACCAGGATGGACCCCACCCTGCATGAGGGGGACCCCACCCCGCACCAGGGCGGATCCCGGCCTGCACCAGGGGGACCCCAGCCCGCACCACGGCGGACCCCAGCCCGCACCAGGGGGACCCCACCCCGCACCAGGGCGGACCCCACCCCGCACCAGGGCGGACCCCGTCCCGCACCAGGGCGGACCCCGGCCCGCACCAGGGGGACCCCGGCCCGCACCAGGGCGGACCCCGGCCCGCACCAGGGGGACCCCACCCCGCACCAGGGCGGACCCCGTCCAGCACCAGGGACTGATGCTAGAGCAGCCCACACAGACCACACAGCCCACACAGACCGACATCTACACCGCGTGCCGGCACTGGGCCCACGCTGACCGATGTCTATACCACATGCTGGCACTGCGCCCGTGCTGACCGGTATCTATACGGCGTGCGGGCACTGTGCCTGCGCTGACTGACGGCTACACCGTGTGCCAGGCACTGTGCTGAGAGCTCTTCCTGAGCCACCCCCTTGTCCTTCACAACTAGAAGTGATCACACCCATTTTACAGACGAGGAAATGGGAGTTGGGAGAGGTTTAGGGACTTGCCCAATTCACTCGGCCAAGGGAAGAGGCAGGGGCCCAGAAGCTGACAGCCGGAGTCCCAGCCCTGCCTCCTCTTCTCTTTGGGTCTCAGTTTATCTATAAAGCAGAGAAAATGATCATAATTCACTTTGAACCTTGGGTCTGTGGACTCCCCGCAGGTCCGTGGATAAACGTTCTAGGTTTCTGACAATCCCCTGAAATGACCTGGAAACCATTCTCCTTTCGTTGGGGGAGTTTTTAATCGGCTTCTCAGATGGGTCCACACCCTGAAAAAAACGACTTGGTTCATGGCCTGGAGGAGAAGGGTGGTCAGGAGACAGACCCCAGCTCCGCGTCCGCCCCGCACACACACTTACTGGGTGTCAGTGACTACGTTAGCACCAACGGGCAGTACCCTGGACCCCGTTTCACAGGTGTAAAAACAGGCGCTGGGTGGGCAAGCCACCCGTCGGAGGTCACCGGGCTTGTGAGGGGGCGGGGGGTCCAAGCCCAGCTCTGCCGGGTGCCAGGGTCCCAGGCACTGGAACAAGAGGCCGCTGCTGGAGCTCACCGAGTCGCCCCGCACTCCCCTCCCTCGGGGCAGGTAGGGCGGATGACAGACGCTCGCAGAAAGGAGGGGGCCCCACCATGAGGTCCGTGACACTGGCCGGACAGCCGGCCGCACGCTGGCCCGTAGCTGCGGGACTCTGTTCCCAGTGTGCAAGCCGGTAAATTCTCAGCACGTGAAGCACACACCCCGGAGCCGAACGCTCGGCAGGGATAACCGAGCCGGCCACTCTCTGCTCAGGGAGCCCAAGTAGGTGACGGCTGAGAGCACAATGAGCCATCACAGGCGCCTCCCCCACTCCCGCCAACAGCCCCGCGGACAGACCGTTCTAGTGTTCTGACCACGTGACCCTGAGTAAGACCACAGGCTGTGGTGCCAGACAGACCTGAGTGTGAACCGTCACTCTGCCACTGACTGGCTGTGGGACCTGGGGCAGCGTCCTCCACCTCTCTGAGCCTCGACCCCACGTCTGTGAAATGGGAACGCTCATCGCCGGAAAGGCTGTGAGGAAGGGAGGTACTCCACGGAAACCATGGAGCAGGGTTCTGGTGTGCCTTCCACATCCCCCCAGCGGAAAGTTCTAGAAACAGAAAGGCCTAGTACCAAGCAGACGCTCAGTAAGCACCCGCCGTGTGGCGGAGCAGACAGAGAAGAGCTGCTGCTGTTTCTGCCCTAACTGACCCTCTGCCCCCAAACCTGCGCTGGCGCCCAGGTGTCCTGGGACCTCACGTACCATTAGGGACCCCGGATCCCAACGGACAGACTCAATTCAGAGCTCTTTTCCCCCAAAACAGGCGGCATCAGGGCTGGCAAGAGTCCTGGCTGTGGAGCTGGGCGACGTGGATTCCGGACCTTCCTCACCGGCGCCCAGCTGCACGGCCTCGGGCTTGTCACCCGCGCATCTGTACACTCCCCACAGGCCTCCTCCAGGTTAATTCTGGTCCACCTTCCCCTCCCCTGCCACGCTCTGGCTCCGGAATCTCCCGTGGCTCCCTGCTGCCGGCCCAGTCTTCCACAAGCTCCACCCTGACCCACGGCCCCAGCACACGGAGCTGGATCAGAACATCGATGCAAGAGGGGTAAAATGAGGGCTCCCTGGAGGAGGCGACGGCCAAGCTGACAGATACAAGAGTGAGCAATGCGTTGAGCAAGAAGAGGCTGGGCAGGCTCTCCGAGGGGGTGGAGCACAGCAGAGGCCCACAGCGAGGCAGCGCACGGAGGGCGTGCGGAGGGCGTGCGGTGAGCACAGCCATGTCAGGCGGGGCCTCGTGGCCTAGGCCCAGTGGCCGGGGCTGTATCCTGAGGGCAGTGGGGAGCCGCTGAGGAGTCTGGAGCAGGAGGGGCCTGCGTGTCCTGCACAGCTCTCCCTGCTGGCGGCAGCTCCCCCTGCCCGGTCTCGGCAGAGCTGGCTCTGATACCTTGGCTGGTCCTAGGGCACCCGGCCTGGGCCTGCGCACACAGCTGCCGCGCAAAGGGCCTGGGGCCTGATCAACACCGCGGAACTGCCGGAACCGCCCCAGGGCCTGCACTTACCTATTCTGATGATATCCTGGGGGCGGCCCTCAAGGGCTCCATCTGCCAGCGCGTCCTCGTCCTCCTCGTCCTCCTCGTCCTCCTCTTCCTCCTGCGTTAGAATCGTGGGATGTACCTTGTCCCTCGGGGGCCCTGCTGGCTCGGGGTCCGAAGTGGCCCGTGGTCTCCTCTCTACGTCCAAGTCCCCGTCTTCGTCCAGCCGAGCTCCCAGCTCCGCCTGGCCGGTGGTGTCACTGCTGCGGCTGCTGCCGGGCCCAGAGGGAGGCGCCTCCCCCGCGGGACTGGCGCCGTGACCGCCACCCTCGGCCCCAGAGTCTGTCTGAGGGTCGCGGTTCCACAGAAGCTTGAACTGGGACAGGAACACTGAAAGGCGAGACGAACACACAGGGCAATGTCCCCACGCTGTCTCCTCCTTCCAGGAGCTCTGATCTCCACCCAGCGTGGTGAACGCCAGGTGCAGGCGCCCCGACGCCCGCAGAAAAGGCCTGCTGGCCTCCGCCGACCTGCTGGGGCCCCCGAGAGCAGCTACCGGCTGACGCACGTCTCCAGTGAAGGCACGCGGCCCCTTTACCTCGGCCCCGGCTGCTGCTATGGATAGTGGCACCGGCTCCATTGTACAAACATGGAAACTGAGGCTTGGAGAAATTAAGTGGGCTGACAAGGCCACACAGCTTTGGACGTGGCTGAGGCAAGACCCAAACTCAATCTGCTCGACCCCTAAACTGATGTGCTTCGATCTACGTTGTTCCACCTCTTAACACCCGGAGGATGGGGGGCGCCTGGGGGGCTCAGCCGGTTGAGCGTCTGACTTCAGCTCAGGTCCTGATCTCATGGCTCCTGAGTTCCAGCCCCGCGCTGGGCTCTGTGCTGACAGCTCGGAGCCTGGAGACTGTTTCAGAGTCTGTGTCTTCCTCTCTCTCTGTCCCTCCCCTGCTCACATTCTCTCTCTCTCTCAAAAATAAACAAACATTTAAAAAAATAAAAATAAATAAAAAGATCTAGAGAACAGGTCAAGGACACCAAGTGGCCCTCCCCATCTGGTGGCTAGAAAGTCGCTGGGACAAGTTTCAGTAGGAGCACGGGTTCCGGACAGGCGGGCTGGAGGCGGGGTGCAAGTCCTCCATCTCCCCAGACCGTCTGACCGCAGGCCCGGCCCGGATCTGCTCTGAGGCCCAGGCTCCTGAGCTCGGATCCACACGGGACACAAGGAAAAGGGAGCACTTCACACCAGGACAGGCTAATGTACAGGGCGATCAAAGCTCGGGAGGGTGGCCAGGGAGGACCCATGTGAGGTGACACGTGGAGTCAGGGCTGGGAGGGAAGAACCGTCTGGGTAGAAAACCAGTGAGAGCAAAGGCACTGAGGGAGGAAGTGCGTGCAGTGTAGAAGGGACGGGGAGGAGCAGAGAAAGATCAGTGCGGACACACAGGTAAGGGCTGGGTCAGGCCGGGCCTCACAGCCTGGGGTAAAGAGTCCATTTTATTTTAAGAGCAAGGGGGAGTCACTGGAGGGTCTACATCAAGGCACTGATGTGATATGCATTTTCAGAAGATCCTCTTGGCTTCGGGGGAGATGAGTAGGGGGAAGGTGTGCAGAGCAAAGCCAGGGAGCCCGGGTAGGAGAAGCCAGAGGCAAACAAGGGATGCAGGGGGGCGGTCTGAGGGGGCGCTGGGAGCCCACGCCTGACTCCCTGCTGGACCACGGGCTCCCTGAGGGCAGGGCTTGGCTCATCCTCTCTGCATCCCCAGCTTCGAGTCCTGGTGCCCCTCCCCCTCCACAAAGTAGATGCTCAGGAAAGCACGGTTTACTCTACGAAACCAGGGCGGTTAAGAAGCGGAGTGAGACTGGGGCACCGGGGTGGTTCAGTCGGTTGAGCGTCTGACTCTTGATCTCGGCTCAGGTCATGATCTCACAGTTTGTGGGATCTGGCCCCACGTGGGGCTCTGTGCTGACCGCGTGGAGCCTGCTTGGGATTCTGTCTCTCTCTGCCCCTCCCTGGCTCACACGCATGCATGCGCTCTCTCTCTCTATCTCTCTCCCTCAATAAATAAATATTAAGAAAAAAAAGTGGAGTGAGGTTAACAGCTGAACAACCCAATCTCCCCAATCTTTTCCCCAAAGAGAGAAGTATGAGAAAGCAGCAAAGGAAATGGGGTCCGCAGGGTGCTGGGCCCCTCCGCATGCACCCAGGGCCTTACCGGGCTGCCCCATGCTGTTCAGTCGCACCATGAGGTGTCTGTGGTTTGGGGTGTAGAGGTGGACGTCTGACAGCACAGTGTCACTTTTGAAGGTGACCTCGTCCATGGCGGGGCTCCACAGGAATCATGGGACAGGAGCACCTGGAAGGTAAGATCAGGTCCTCAGGACGGCAGGTCCCAAAGGCGAACGGCGTAAACACTTAAATAGCTTTGCATTTCCCCAGGAGAAAACGCTTCCCTTAGCAATTCTCTTAATTTTTCCTAAAGGAGAAAGTCTCAGGGCCTCTGCAAGGGAGAAGAATCCAGCTAGAACTGTGTTATTTTGTTGGCACTGTTTGCATAATCATCTTTATTTACGGCGAGGGATCTGAATTTCCATTTATACTGACATCCTTCCCTTTTAATTTCTTCCAACGTTTTCTATTGTGAAAATTTTCGAATAGACTAGAAAGTTGAGGGCATAGCATAATAAACAGCCGCTTAGATCCAAGGATCATCAGCACCTTGTCATATGGGGTCAAATGATCTATCTGGGTTTTTGCCCCCCAAACTGAGAGTAAATTCTAGACATTTTACCCCCGAATTCCTCTACAGTATGTGTCTCCTAAGACATGTTCTTGCACAACCACAAGACCGTCAGCAGCTCTAAGATAACGGATTCCTTTGTATCAAAACTCCGTCCATAGCCAACTCTCTCCATTTCTCATGCAAAAGTCTTTCATAGCTGGTTGTGCCTAAAACAGGATTCAATTTACAAATTCAATTCAATTTACACGCTGCATTTATTTTCCCTTTCGTGTTTTTTTTATTCTAGAAGTTGACCCCAGCTGCCCCAATGCCCTGTGTTGCCTTTGAAACTTTCTTTTTAAATTAAAAAAAAAAAAAAAAAGTAGATTCGAAGGGAAAGCAACCCAGGGGCGCTCACTGAACAGGGGATACGCATATGCGGGAAATTACACAGGGAACAAGGCGACAACTGAAGCTGGACAACTGAAGCTGGAAACGCAGGCCTGAGGCAAAGCGGCCAGAACCGGAAGGCCCCGCCCCCAAACCCAAGGGTCCCCTTCATCAAAGAGTGTCACACAGCAACCCGCAGAGCCCCGTCTGTGACGCTGGGCGGAGCAGGTGTAAACCTGTCTCCCGCCTCCTGCTTACGAGACCTGGGGGGACTGCGTCACTGCCCGGGACCCGGGTCTCCAGCTATATTCTCAATGTGCAGGGTTACTGGGGCGTAAAGCGTGGAGCACCGTCCATGGTCCACAGCTGTTAACTCCGTGGCCTGGGGATGGCTTCAGGCGTGCGGCCCGAACCTGCCCAGAAGCCCTGACAGGAGCTGCTCCTTGCCTGGCTTGGGTGTGCGTGTGCTAGCTGTGTGCCCTACGCACGGCGTGTACCTCGCAGGCCTCCATTTCCTCAACCGGAAAATGGGATGAAAACTCAGGCCGTCCTTGCAATCTGAACGCCCGGAACAGTCACAACCTGAGCGCATGTAACAGGAGTTCCGACACGTAAGCACCTGCCGTGGGGGGAGCCAAAGTTTCACAAAAGCTTCAAAAACATGTCCTTGTGAAAAAGCTGACACCTTGTTACACTCGCCTCGGTGCTGGCTCTTCCCACCCCACACTGCAGGCCAGCACAGCGCAAGTGGGTTGTGAAGGGAGGCTGTGAAGCCGGTGAAACGAGGCAGGATTTCGCGACACCAATCAGAGTGACGGAGGAGAAATGCTCCAACCTCAGGCAAAAGCCCTCAGCCCCTGAGGACCGGAAAAGTAGGGCCGGATCCCAAAACAGGACTTCATGTCTTAAAGTCAGACGCGGCTTTCCCAGCACCGGGGGAAAACGGGGGACTTCCGCATATAGTTTTGGAAGAAGAAGAAGAAAAAAAAAAGATCCCCCGGGTGGAGGCTGGGAAAAGTGAAACATGAACCCGAGGAAGCTGCTTCCTGCCATAGTGCAATTTCGTTGGAAAAATGACATCCCACCAAGGGGCATGACATTAACAATTACAATCAACTTTTCTTAAATACAGACAGAAGGAAAACTCACACTCCTAATTTCGAGTTGCATTTTCAGTTTTAAAATTCAAACTACCCAGGCTTCCGGAAATGCGCCTACAGCTGAGTCCCAGGAAGAGGAATCCCTTCAAAGGGCTTCTTCTAGAACCCGTAGTGTGGGAAGACACCTGTCTTGTCCCTCCCTCGGGGCTTGTGTGAGGATCACAGGAGACATCGATCAGTTGTAAGGTCCGGGTCAAATAAAGAACAATAGTAAGTATCGGTCATTATAGCAATAATAACAATCATTGACGAGCGCGCTGGAAGACGGGAAAAGGCAACAGCAGCTTTTGCAGCTGGGAACGGCTGTCTCAGCGTCTCGGTCTGGGGGTGCCACGAACGCATGCGCCCCAGCCCCCTCTCCTCGCTGGGGAGGCGGAAAGGGCGCCCGGGCCGCAGATGGGACCCCGTCTGACGTCCTCGGGGGCTGCAGGTTCATCCCGCAGCCCCTGCGGACAGGCGCGTCCTCGGCGGGCTCTTTAAGGCTCCGGGGGCCAGACTCGGCGGCCGCCATCCGTTCTGCGGTGGTTCCCCGGGCAGGGCTGCCCCCCCAAAGCGGTCTGCTTTCTCTGACCGTTGGTGGCCAGGCGCGGGACAGTGCAGGGCAGCGCCCAGGCCGTGGGGGCGGCGCGCAGGGTTGAGGGTCAGGGGCCCCAGGGACCCCCTCCTCCCCCGGGCTCTTTCCGTCCCGCCGCCTCCCTGAACGCCTTTCAGAAGGCAGTCAGAGTGCGGCGTCGCCCTCCCTTCTTAATCCGGAACCGAGGCGGCTGCGTGGACCCGGGACAGAAACCCACAGGACAACAGGGCTCCTTCGCCCAAAACCCTTGCTCGGAAGAGAACACGGAGGCCGAGCGGGGACTTGGGCTTTGGGTCCGTGGGAGCCCGATCTCGAGGCCAGGCTCGCTGCCAGGAGGCTCCCTGCACTTGGCGCATCCCGCCGCCTCTCCCAGCAACTTACCGGCCTCGGGTACCGGGAGGGAGGCCGGCCGAGTCCTCTCACCCCCCGGCTCAGGCGGCCGCCATAATAGGCGGCCTGCGCAGGCGCGGCCCCGCCCCCTCGGCGCGCCGTAGCCACGCCCACCTGCCGGAGCTCCTGGGGCGGGAGGGGCCCCGCGGGAACTCTCTGGACCCTTCCCTTTTTTTTTTTTTTTTTTTTTTTTTTTTTAAATTTTGTTAGTTAGTTAGTTGGTTGGTTGGTTGGTTAGTTAGTTTATTTTTAAAATTTTTATGTTTATTTATTACTGAGACAGAGAGAAACAGAGCATGAGTGGGGAATAGGCAAAGAGAGAGGGAGGCACAGAATCTGAAGCCGACTCTAGGCTCCGAGCTGTCAGCACAGAGCCCGACGCGGGGCTCAAACCCACGAACCGTGAGATCATGACCTGAGCCGAAGTCGGACGCTTAACCGACTGAGCCACCCAGGCGCCCCTCACTGGGCCCTTCCTTAACAGGAAGTTGGTGGCCCTTGGTCCCTAGTACTTTGTCCCTTCCTACATTCACGAGGACTGACACAGACCTGCCATGGTGGGCCATCAGGGCCCTACCTTAAGTTATGGCCGGCCCAGCGGCAATCCTACGTCGGGGTCACCTCCTCCAGGAAGCCTTCCTTGATTACCGTTCCTCCGGCTCCCGTTGACCAGTGTCTGGGCTCTCCCAGTCCTCTATGCTCCACCCGTCAGAGCATCTGTCACTCCCGTTATCAAGACCCGTTTACCTGTCTGCTTCACTAGGTTTTGAGTGCCTTGGGTGCAGAAGCAGCTGCTGGTCCGTATCTGCAACCCTTGCTAGACGTCTTCCTGTCTGACAAGGATAATAGAACAATGCTTGTAAAGCAGTTAGCATCCTCCTTGGCATGAACACCCAAGAAATACCAATTATAAGGGGGTTTTTTTGGAGAAGCTTTTATTTTTATTTAAAAAATATTATTTATTTTGCCTCTGCTCTTTCCACTGTGTTCGGCTGTGTCGACTCCACGTGGAGCAAAAATGATGCTGTTAGTTTGTTCAGAGAACCCCGGCTTCGTTTTGAGAGACACCGTGACGCACGGAGCAGGTGAAATTCTTAACTCTGTCCGGCCCCGAGGAGGCGGGAGTGCACTTTCCCGCTGTGCCACCAGAGTACCTTTCTTTACGACGTCCACGTGCCAGAACTAAATGCGGAGACGCTCTCAGGCTGAGCCGTAGTTACCTGTTTCTTAGCGGCACTTTGAAATCTGTGCCGGTGTACGATCGTGGCCTTGGCATTGAGGAAAGTGGTGTGATGGATGACCATCGGTCCTCTGGTGTCCTGGCTGTATCGAGTAGGAACCTCCAAGAGCGTGTTGTGATTTGAAACGCTGAACTTGGTGGACGGGGAATGGGCTGGAGGATGGAGAAAAGCAGGGTCAGCAGGAACCTGGAGCAGTGTAAGGGAGGCGGGGGCTGGGGGTCTGGGCTCTGGGCTTGAGCTGACCTGGGATGGAGCACTCCGCCCCCCTGGGAGACTATGGACAAGCGCTCTGAGCTCTGGCTTCCTTCCACAGGGCAGGATTATCCAATGCCTTCTCCTCGGCAGTGCCGCCCCCAGATGTGGGCACCCCCCCACCCCAAGAGCAGAAAATGGGGACTATTATTTGAGGGTCAGAATGCAGGCCCCTTTCATTTTGTTCCAGGCTTTGTGGTCGATCTTCTTTCCCTCTCTCCAATTCTCATTTTCCTCTGTTCTACCCCCGACGCTTCGAGAGTCCTCGGATCTCACAAACACGCTTTGATGACAGGGCTTCCGCAGCGGCTCCTTTTATCTTGGGAACTCTTCACAAACCAAATCTAATCAACAGGGAGCAGCCAGGGGCTCGTGGAGGGCCCACGTCTTCCAGAGTGTGCTTCGAAGCCCCCCGCCCGGGGGTGCAGTTACACTGCCTGGGAGCTCACACCTGGCTGCACCTGCCCACCCCGCTGCCATCCTGCAGTGCAAAACACAGTGCCCAAGCCCAAGCACCCGCCGTGTGCTTACATGCACCACCTCCGATGCTCCAGGCCACCTGACGCATGCCAAAGGCTGCTTCAGCTCTCTACTGCTGAGCAAAACAACGGTAAAACTTAGGGTTCAGGGCAACTGTTTTGTTCTGCTCATATATGCGTGGGGCAGGGATTTAGGAAGGATCCATCTGGGCTGTTTGTCTGTGACCCGCGTGGTCGGAGCTGGAGGAGTTGAGGCTGAGGCTCCGCTTCTGGGCGGTTTTTCACGCTGGTGTCTGGAACATCCCTGCTCCCTGACCTCTGTCTCTGTCTCTCTCCATGTGGGTGGACACCCTCCAGGGCCTCTCCACGCGCCAGGGGCTTCTTGCAGCCCTGGCGGGAGGATGTCAGGGTAGCCCAGCGACTTGCATGTGTTTGGCTTCTCCTAGAGCCCATGTTCCTGGTGACCCAAGTGGCAGTTCAAGACGTCTTCGTCTGCTCTAGGAAGTGTCACAATAGTGCTTCCACTGCATTCTGGAAGCCTCAAGGCAAGTGCAGGTTCAAGGAGACTGAGACCACCCCTCCCGGCGGTGGGGGTGGTCGGTGGGGGAGGATCTGGGAGGGGAGCCGCCCACACCATCCATCCTACCTGCGAACGCTGCTGGGAAATCTCTCTGAGTCTCACCTGTAAAATGAGGTTAATTTCTCAAGATCCACATATGAGTGAAAACATATGGTGTCTTTCTCTGCCCGACTTATTTCACTCAGCATAACACCTTCCAGTTCCATCCGCGTTGCTGTCAATGGCAGGATTTCATTCTTTCTCATTGCCAAGTAGTAGTCCATTGTTTACATAAACCACACCTCCTTGATCCATTCGTCAGTGGATGGACATTTAAGTTCTTTCCGTAATTTGGCTGGAGAGGGAGGGGGGCAAACCATAAGAGACTTTTAAATACAGAGAACAAACTGAGGGTGGCTGGGGGGGTGGGGGAGAGGGGAAAACGGGTGACGGGCATTGAGGAGGACACTTGTTGAAGATGAGAACTGGGTGTTGCACATAAGCGATGAACCACAGGAATCTACCCGCAAAAGCCAAGAGCACACGGTACACACTGTATGTTAGCCAATTTGACAATAAATTATATTAAGAAAATTAAAAAATTAAAAAATAAAGTTACATTTTAAAAATGAGGGTAATTCTATGTTACCCCACAGGGATTGCTGTAAGTGCACCAAGCGTGCAAGAATTCAATCCAATGCGTCCATTAACCACCATCATTATTTTTAACACTTCTGCCCAAATGACACTAGGGATACCTTATTACGTGTCATAGACACAGATTGTAAGTGTCCTGTGGGTGGTGACCTCATGGATCTGTCACCTCCGATAGTCCTCCATGGGAGGGACACTCTAAACTCTGAAGGAAGGACAGGTCAGTCCTCAGAGACCAGCCCCCCTCAGACCAGACAGAGCCACGGGCCACAGGGACCTGTCTGTGCATTTCCTGGCGGGGACAGAGCTGAGAACGTTTGGTAACATGTATCAGGACCCACACACATGCTGCTGTGTTTCATTACGCAATTGAGGACACGTGGCGATGTGGAAAGTCAAGTGCCCAGAGCCCAGACAAGGCCATGCTCAGTACCCACCTCTGTCACTTTCCAAGTGTTGACTCCCACCTGCCCATTCCAGCTTTCTGACCCGCAGTTTCCGCATCTGTAAAATGGGCCTAGTCCTTGCGCCTGCATCAGAGGGCTCCTGGGAGAAAAAATTTAATATGTAAGGAATTAGGACAGTGCCTCTCATGGTTTGCTCCGTGTCCTCTCCCCAACAGATTTGCAGCATTTCTCACCCCAGCACCTCAAAGTGTGACCTTGTTTGGAGATAGGGTCTTCACAGAGGTCATCAAATTAAGATGAAGTCGCCAGGGTCGGCCCTAATTGAATGTGACCACTGTCCTTAGGAAGAGGGGAAATTTGGACATGGAGACAGACAGACAGATGTACGGAGAGGACACCAGATGAGGGATGGCAGGGGTTGGGATGATGCAGCAGAGACCGAGGACCGCCACAGGTTGCCAGCACACCCGCAGGAGAGAGGCATGAGCGGATCCCTCGCAGGGTCGGAAGGAGCCAGACCCACCGAGACCTTCACTCCGGACTTCCGGGCTCCAGACGGGTGAGAGAATACGTCTCTGGGGTTTAAGCCACTCAGCCTGTGGGGCTTCGTTAGAGCAGCCCTAGTCAAAGCACAGTGCCCGACACACAGTAGGTACTCAACAGACGGGGCTTTTGTGATGATTTGCTTGAGCATCCCGTGGAGATGGTGGGTGGGGGGCGCCTGGGGGGCCCAGGCGGTTAAGCGTCTGACTTCGGCTCAGGTCACGGTCTCGGGGTTTGTGGGTTTGAGTCCTGCGTCGGGTTCTGTGCTGTGTCAACGCAGACACTGCCTGGAATTCTCTCTCCCTGTCTCTGCCCCTCCCCTGCTCATGCTCTCTCTCTCTCTGTCTCTCTAAATGAATAAACTAAAATAAAAAGAATAAATAAATATTAATAAAATAAAAATAATATTCATATATTTGTTATATATTATTATTATATATTTTTTCTTTATTAAAATAATAAGATAAATTAAATAAAGAGAATTTTTTAAAAAAGGAGTTCCTGAAACCAACAATGGCTGATTTAGGCGTGACAATGCCTGAGGGGAAAATCTCACACCCAGTGGAAGGAAAAGCTGGAGAAGCCAGGCCTTGAAAGGGCCAGGGCCAGAGAGGCTCAAGAAGTTTAGGACAGGAAACAAAAAGACCTTCCGCAAAGCATTGTCTTAGAAAGGAGCAAACCCCATTCCCCCAAGCATTTTCCTTCGTGATGTTCTGTACTTGGAGGCAAATTCCAGGAAAAGGAGCACCTGCAGGACCTATCTTACTGCGGGTGGGTGGGACCCCCTTGATCGACAGCCCCACTAATACTGTGCAGTGAAAGGGTGGGGGAGGGGTGCTGGGAGCCTGACACCCCAGATGCCCACCGGACAATCTTCTGTCTCCCGGAGGCCAGCCTTGCCTGCCTGCTGGTCACTTTGCCAGGACCATGCTCTCCTTCTGGGCTTTTGCACCGAATGCCCTTCCTTGTGACTCTCCCATTGACGAGTTCCTACCAGCTCTCCCTGTTTTGGTGCCCCCCCCCACTTCCTTGCCAGGCTGAATTAAGGGAAGTCTGTGCTCCCGTAGGAGGGTCTGTGCTCACTTTTGTCGGCTCCTGGAGGCAGCTGCGCCTTCTTCCTCCTGCTTCTCCAGTCCCTAGCCAGCCCCTATCCAGCTGCTTGCCCGTGTGCCAGTTCAATATGTATCGACTTTTTGCATGACTTTGGTCATTATTCCTGTTCTGTGGGGGGATGTTAGCCGTGGGCGAAGAGGACATCGTGTGCAAAAACAACATTTTCGATTTCTTCTCTCCCAGGTGGGTAAGTGCGTTGCCAGCAGACCAGGGCTGAGCTCCGTGGAGGAGAGAGCAAGGTAGCTGATGAGGTGGGGGGACAGGAGGGGGATTCAGGGGAGGTGGGATGGCAGGAAGGGCTGCGGGTGAATGGGACGGGCTGCATGCTGTCAGAGATAAGCAGCTCCCACAGGAGCCGGGGTGGGGAGGCTAGAGGGCCCTCGGGGGCAGAGGGTGCACACGTGCTGCAGGACCCAGAGGGGGGTAACCAGAACCGACAGCCGCCCCAGGGGGAGGCAATGTGCTGTGGCCGCAAAGGCCAGGGCTTTGGCAAACTCTTGGATTCAAGTCCTGGCCTTTGCTAATGAGCTTGGTGACTTTGGGCAAGTTATTAATGACTCCGACCTCAGTTTCCTTCAACTGTAATGTGGGGTCCATGCCCACCTGACAGGGTTGTTTTAGGAACTCAATGAAACAGCCCAGCTTGGTACCTGGTATATAATAGTTGCTCAACAAACACAGATTCCTCACTTCAGCCCCTGAAGAGTTCGTATAGAACCAGCCAGCAAAAATCCAGCAGGCCTGCCTGCTTTTATAAGTGAACTTTTCCTGGAACACGGTCAGGTCCACTCATTTGTGACAGTGGCAGGGAGTGCCACAGTTGTGACACAGTCAGATGGCCAGGAATGCCTCAAATGTTTACCGTTCTGGTCCCTTAAGTAAAGGTTGAACCACGTTGAAGTCAACGTTGGTCGAGCCTTTATCTGTTTATAAGATGCCGGTCATATCCAGGGGTCCTCAGCTCTCTCTAGATTGTCACTGGTGGCGCTGCTACAGACTAGAGGTCCCCAGATAAACACAAATGCTGGAGTGGTCAGGCTGGTCAGGCCACTACGCGGTCGGCTCAGGCAAATATTTCTGTCAGATGGATACACTATCGTTCTGTTCAGACTGAGCCACGGCCGAGGGTGGGGGAGGCCAGGCTTGTCTGGCCTGTGTCTAGACGCTTCTTTTCCCCGGCTGCTGTTTTGCGCTGGAAAAATGCTTCTGGACAGAAACGCCAGGGCCAGGGAGAAGGAGGGAGGGAGGCGGGGGGTGGGGGTGGGGGGTAATGCGCTTACGGTAAAAGGCAAATGGGCATCAATTATGCTTTTTTTTTTTTTAGAAGGGAGGCCTCAGGGAGGTTTTAGGTATTCAGAGGAGCTCTGTGTGGACAGAACTAACTGGCTGAACTGCAAAAGCTTCCAGATCAGCTACTGTTTTTGTCTCGATGATCTGGACCGACAGGAGAAACTGGCCACCAAGCTTCTGTCCCCTGTGTCTTGGGCACGTCCATGCCGCTCTGGGGAGCGGTGGGGGAGAGCGTAGCTGGGTGGCGGGCAGTTCAGCCCCAGAATGCCCTAGTTACGTCCCGACTGCAAATGCCACTGGGCTTGGGATTCCTCCCTCTTTCGGGAAGCCGGCTCCCACTGCCAGCTCCGGATCCCTTCCCATGGTCTTTGTAGCAGAGTGAGGACCAGAACTTACATACTCTCAGGGACCAGGAAACCCAGATGCAAACCCCTCCTCCTTTTGTGAGCGTGGATAAGCGACTCTGATGTTCTAAGCCTTGGTTTCTGCATCTCTCACGTGGAGTGACATGAGTCCCCACCTTAGCAGGGCTTGTGCTGGGCACACACACCCCAAAGGTGTCCACATGCTAATCCCCGTGACTATGTGACTTTCCACGGCAAAGGGGACTTTACAGATGTGATTAAGGCGAGGGTCTCCCATGGAGACAGGGAGATGTTCCTGCATTTTCTGGGGGTGCTCAATGTGATCACAAGGGTCCTTGTGAGAGCCAGGCAGGAGGGTCACAGGGAGAGAGCATGAAGACAGAGGCAGAGGCCAGAGAGGAGATGAGGTGCCCCACTACTGGCTTTGAAGACGGAGGGGCCACAAGCCAACGAATGCCCGTGGCTTCCGGAAGCTGCAAATGGCAAAGAAATGAATCACCTGGAGCCTCTAGAAGGACTGACACCTTGACTTTCGCTCAGGGAAACGGATTTCAGACCTCTGACTCTGTACCTGAAAGAGATTAATCTGTGTTATTTTGAGCCACGAGCCCCGTGATGATTCGACACGGGAAACTCCCGCGGGTTCGTTGTGAAGCCAAGGCCTCAGCAGCGTGACGGCAGCGAGGGGCAGCCCCCGGGGTGGAGGGGGGCGCTGTGTGAACACCCTGGTATGGGACTTCTAGATCAGCACTCTGCAGACGGCGGCTGTCATCAAATAGTACGATTTTGGTCAACCTCCTCGACCACATGTGCTACATCACGTGGCATGTATTCCTGCCCTTTTCTGTGGCCCCCAGGACACTGTGAGGTCCTCAGCAGAGGAAGGGGACCTGGCCCATTCGCGTTGTTTCCTCAGTACATGGCACACACTAGCTGCTCAGTTAATTAGAGCTTGCCGGGCTGAACAGAGATGTGGCCAAGTTCCTGTCCTCTGTGGGGGCTTGAGTAGATGTGCCCTTTCTTTTTGGGTCCCGCTTTCTTCTTCTGGCTGATGCTGTGGTGTCTCCTGGCCCCTGTGCTGAGACATGTGTCACTCACGGTCTCTACTGCAGATCCTCGCTGGGGAAGAGAGGGACCGTGGCCCCAGTAGCAGGCGGTTTCAAGGGAACATGACCTTGGAGATCTGGCTGGCTCCAGACACAGCCCATGTGCTGTTCAGAATCTCTATCAGTGGATTTCTGGCATAGCCTTTGCTTGCCCTGGTCTCGGAGGGCAGGGGGAGCCGCCCGGAGGCTGGTGCCCGGCCCTGAGGAGGCAGTTCTGGCATTCATGATCTGGAGAGATGCTTTCAGGGGCCAGGGCTGGGGCAGCCTGTTTAGATCCACACCTGGATGGTATGAACACTTCTGTGCTCAGAGCCGGCCCGGGGTTGGAAGGCCGGGTCCACGCCTTCCTAGCTGTGTGACCTTGCTGGGTCAGACTCTGAGCTGCTACACATGTCTCGCAGAGCAGGCACCCATGCTAAGATCCGGAACTAACGCTCATTGGCTGTTTCTATGAGCTACCTGGGTCTCTGCTCAGAGCTTCACTGCCCAGTTCCCGGTCACACCCTCTCAATCCCAAGGTCAGAAGCATCTTACACCTTCTCTACAGATGTAGAAGTTGAGGCTTAGGTGATGCTTGGGACCTTGCCCAAGTCCCAGGCTAGGAAGGGCTGCAGGCTGGGTTTGCACCCTCGGTCTGTCCGCAGAGCCCCTGGGCTGCTTACAGACCCCCACCTCTGGCCGGGCAACACCCCCTCTCCCCACACCCCTCCCCGGAGGGCAGTGTTACTGAGGTGAGGTGGTGGAGCCACCGTGTCACTTTCCACAGGTGGTGCTGTTGTGATTACCGTCATTCAGGTTAGTGTCTCCACCTTCACCTTCTCTCCATACTCAGTGTTCCTGAGCTCTTCCCTCCCGGTGCCTTTTGTTCAGGCCTGGGCGAGTCGCTTTTACAAGTTTGCACATATATATTTGCATATATATATTCATGTATACATGCACTGAATATATATATATTATATATATATATTTTTTCAGTATATCTAGAGTTGTGTGACTATCATCATTTGTTTCACCCCCAAAAGCGACTTCATGCCCTTTTGCAATCCTTCCTCATCCCTTTCCCCACCCCCCACAACGTGACCGTCCGTTTTCTACGTCAGCTTGACTGGCCACATTGAACATTGTTTCCTGGGTGTGTCGGTGAGGGTAGTCCCAGATGGGATTAGCATCTGTTAAGAGGGTAGATCTCTGGTTAAATGTTCTTACCACAAAACAAAAACAACACCGTAACCAAAAACAAAAGGGCACAAGGAAGCTTTTCAGGAAGGTGAGGGATACGTTTTTTCACCTTGACTGTGGTGATGGTGACACAGGCGTGTACGTATCTCTAAACTCACTGAATCCTGTAACGTAATCTCGCGCAGGTCTTTCATATGCCAGTTGTACCATTTATGAAACGGATGGGGAGGCCGCGTGTTTCTCTGATGGGATGGGTGTGAAGAGTTAAAAAGGAAACACACCTGATGTGCTTGCCATGCTGGAGCAGTTCAGCACTTAAGCTGTTCCCAGAGTAGATTTCTGGAAGAGGACTTTTACCAGCTCCTTTTGCAGATGAGGAAGCCCAGGCTCAGAGAGGAGAAGGAACCAGTTCTGGATCTTTCTGCAGGCTCGCGGTGCGGGAGGCTAGACGCACTGGCTTCTGGTCCCAACGCTCTCCCTACCACATTGCTTCTGGAAGCAGGTTCTCTCTGGCCAGGGGAGTTTTGTTCCCATTTGGGAAGACGTTCCCTGAAATGGAGAGAAAAGGCAGCCCGCCTTCACGCTGGGATGTAATGGGGAAATTAGACCAGTGGGTTACAGATCCTTTCCATTCAAAGCTAATTGTCGCGTAGGGTGGGGCGGGCAGCCAGCTCCGGTGGCATTGCTAAGGGACACACAGAGGCTTTGCGCTTAGATGGCTATGAACAGGTCAGGTCTGTGGACTCCCAATTGGCCAGCAGAACACCATGACCTCATGAGATTTAGTAAACAGAGACCATTTCTCTCTAGTGCCATAATCTTAATAACTACACAGATATTCTGGCTCTCTGAATAGCCCTGAGTTTCTTCCTTACAGGTTTGCCACACGAAATAAACTCCGTGCTTGCAAGAAGAGACTTTTGGGGCAGAATTCACTTATTAAATCAACAAATCTTCATTACGCAGCCACCGTGTATGACGCACGAACCTACAAGCCAGTAATACCCATCGGGTGGAACACTGCAATCCCTGTCTGCATCGGTTCACGAAGCATTCAGCTGCCAACACAGGCGGTCCTGAAACAGTGGCTTCGACAGATCGCGGCTTATTTTTGTCATCGGAGAGTATCCTGGAGCCACGCAATTCAAGGATGGGGCGGCCGTTCAACGCTATCGGAGACTGTGAGTCTGTTTCTTGGTTTTGCCACCCACAAGGAGCTTTATCCCCATGGCTGCAAGATGGCTACTGTACTTCCAGACATCACATCTGTATTCCAAGTGGACCAAAAGCCTTCTTCTTCTTCTTTTTTTTTTTTTTTTACTTTGGGACTCACCTTCCTAACAGACTCTACTTCTACCTCATTGGTCAGAATTTTGTCACGTGGCCGCCCCTGGCTGGACCGTGCAGGGGGAGCTGGATGAGGGTGGTGTTGAATGAGGTACCCTATAGTACCTACCGCACTGCCCGAATGTCCAAGGGAGCAGGCAGACAGGTAGCAGATGACTTCGTCGTGGATCATTAGTTACTACTGGAGAGTCTCCGTGCGTGTCTTAGGCTGGGTTTCTTTTGAAGCAGATCCTGAGATAGGGATTTGAGGGCAAGTATTTTTATTCTGGGGGCTGGTCCTAGGACACAAAGGTACAGTGGGGGACCTCAGGGCTTTCTCCTCCTCCGAGGGCTGAGGGAGGCGGGGCTATTTGTGTGCGGCCCACAGCCCCTCCGTCCTTGGCTGTGTCTGGGGCCTTCACTCTCCAGCAAGGCCAGCCCTTCTCCCCCGGGGAGAAAGGCCCACGCGTGCAGTGTCGCTGGCCTGTCGCAGGATGCTGCGGACATGAGCTGGGAACTGGAGCGCGGGAGACAGTACGGTGGGACATTCATCACACCCGAACTCGCATATCGTAAGCGCCTTTAACCTAAGCTGGGGTGTTAGCTGAACGCTTCCCGTAGAAGAAAATTTTGAGACCAAACGAGAAAAAAAAAAAAAAATGGAGATAAGAGTGTTCCAGTTAAAGGGAACAGCATGTGTGAGGACCCAGAGGCGGGGAGCACTTCACGTGTTCAAGGCCTGGGCATGTGAGGCAGGTGGGGCCTCAGGTCGGCAGAGCTGCAGCATCCAGGGCCCGCTAATTACAAAATGCCTCCTTGCCCGTGATGCCTGGGGCTTTGTAATCAGAGGTAATCTTTCTTCTCGACGTCCTGACATCCTCCCTCCTTTCTGCCCTTCTTCTCTTTCTTTTAAAATATTTCCTTCTTGGGGCGCCCGGGCGGCTTAGTCCGTTAAGCGTCCGACTCTTGGTTTCAGCTCAGGGTGTGCTGTCCCGGTTTGTGGGATCGAGCCCCGCATCGTGCTCTGCGCTGATAGCTCGAAGCCTGCTTGGGATTCTCTCTCTTTCCCTTTCTCTCTGCCCCTCCTCTGCTCATGCTCTCTCTCTCTCTCAAAATAAATAAACTCTAAAAAAAATGAAACAAACATTTCTCCCTACATTCTTAAATTGCAACCCCCTGCCCCCACCTCACAGTGCTTTGCACACCTACTGATGGTAACGTTGCTCGGACTCTGTGGAGGTTACACGGTGCTTTCACATCCGCCGTCCTCACCCACTCACCCCATCCTCACAGTGCCCCTTCCGGGCCTGGTAGGTAGGAGTACCCCCCTTTTACAGCTGAGGAAACTGAGGCTCAGAGAAGGAAGGCAACTTCTCTGAGCTCTCAGAGCCTGTAAGACGCTGATCTAAGACTCAAAATCAGCCTCCGGAACCCCCTCTCCGATGCTGTTCTCCGTCACTCCCGGCCCCAGCATGGTGCCCGGTGGCTGTAATTCTAAGTGCTGTGGTTTGTTTGGATTCTGCCACAGGAGGCTTCCAATTTCATGGTGCCTCTTCAGTTGACTGGCTGAGTAATGATATCATCCAATGTTTGATGTGCTTCCCCCCCTTTGCCTACTTATTGAAAAACATTAGGGTCTGTTTTTTTTAAGAGTGACTGAGCACGATTAGGTAGGTTATATTAAAATCCTCAGGAAGAACAGAATGACGAAAACCAACGTCCAGTAAGTTATAAGGTATCCTAATAAAGGGGCCTGGGAGACGTCCTCCCTGTGCGGTCGGGAAAGTGAGACCTGGTGAGGGCACGTGCGCAGGCTGGCCGTAGGGGGCGCTTCTGGGTTGGTCTGCCATCGCCCCTTCTCCTGGTGCTGGTAATAGCACCTTGGTTTTCCTCTGGGGAGCCAGTTGATTTTGCCAGATAAGATACAGGCTGTTCAGCCGGTAAATTTGAACTTCAGTTTGGAAAACAACAGCAATTTGTGTGTGTGCGCATGTAAGTATATTCCAATTACTGCACGGTCCATACTTACGCTGTAAATCTACTTGTTGTTTATCGGAAAAATTCAAACTTGACTTCACCTGCTGCATTTGATAGCCGTGACACCTCGTGACACTCCTTCGCTCAAAGGTTGGGGTGAAAGTGATTGATCCACCCTACTTTGGGTCCAGGAGAGGGCGGGTGATCTAGGCTTGGCCGCACCATGGCGTTTTATCCCACCCACCCACCCAGACTGGTCAGAGATGGGGATAGCAGCTTCAGTTTGGGAACTCCGCGGGGCACCATTGAAAAAGAGATTCTTTCTTTTGGCTGGGGTGGCTGATCTGTGAAAGGCAGCCCCCGGGTCTGACAAGTGAGAGTCTGTATAAGAATGAAGCCGAGAGAGGAGAACAGCAACAGAGAGAGAGAGAGACAGAGAGAGAGAGAGAGAGGGAGGACAGTTAAGCTTAAAGACATCAATGCAGGACCTGAGACCAGCCTCACTGCATTTCGTCTTCATCCTGCCCCCCTAGTGCTGATGGAGCAGCTGAGTGGTGATCCGATGACGTTCCAAGCCGGGACAACAGCGACATCGGGATGGAGCTGAAAAACAATGGCTTCAGCTGGGGACGGTTGTGGGAAAGGTCACTCCGCATCACGGCGGTGGCAGGAGGGACGGAGTCGCATGGTGGGCACCGTCACGGGGAGGGTGTGTCCTTGCTGGCGATGTGCTGTTCAGGGTTGAGGATGTGAATGCTGGAGGTTAGGACAGTGTTGGTGAGGAAAATAAAGTGACAAGGAAAATAGTAATTCTCCACCCGTCCATCACCAAGTCTTATCAATTCTACCCGACTCAAAATTTCAAATTACCAGGGCGCCTGGGGGGCTCAGTCGGTTAAGCGTCTGACTTGGGCTCAGGTCATGATCTCGCAGTTTGTGGGTTCGAGCCCTGCATCAGGCTCTGTGCTGACAGCTCGGAGCCTGGAGCCTGCTTTGGATTCTGTGTCTCCCTCCCTCTCTGCTCCTCCCATGTTCACCTCTGTCTCTCTCGCTTAAAAAAATTAAATAAACATAAATTTTTTTAAATTTCAACTTATCTATTCACTTCACTGTGTACTGCTCTCATCACTCTCGCCCAAGCCACCAGCAGCTCTTGCTGCCTCTACTGCTACGTTCTCCTAACTGACCCCCTTGCTGCCCTTCCTGCCCCTCCCTATGGTCTATGCTCCATGCCAAAACCAGTGTGGAGCATGAATTTTTAAAAAAATGTAAAGTTTCACTTCTCCACTCAAACTCAGTCAGTGCCTTCAACTGGAGTCTAAACGCTCCATCGTGGCCTCAGGACTGGAGTGACCTGGCCCCTACCTGTAGCCCAATCTCCTTGCCCTCTCTCTACTAGCTCCTCTCTCACCATGTTCTCCTGATTACTCTGCTTTTGTTTTTTTCTAGAATATACTACTAAACCCTTCGTGTAAGCCATCCCCTAGGCATGAAATGCCTTTCCGTGCTTCATGTGTCAGTGCCACATCACCTCCTAGATTCCAAATCCAAACGACCTCCCCCCGGTAGTTTCTCTCATGCCACCCTGTTCTAAGGACGCTCTGTTGAATGATTCTCTCTCCAGTTTATCAGTTTTAGAGTCTTGGCACAATGTTTCTTTAAGAATGTGTCGCAGGGGTGCTGCAGCTCCTAAGGATGGTCACCCCCAGCATCTAGAGCCCTCCTCCATGGACCGGGGGGTGCCATGCAAATAGGATTATTTTCCCTTTGTGTCCTGCCTTGAAGAGGCTGAAAAGCCTATAGAATCCACTTCTGAATGTCAGGGGCTGTCTGGGCTGCTCACACCTATATTCTTAACACAAGCTATAGTGTCTGACACATAGTAGGCACTCAAGAGGTATTTCTTGAAAGAATGGAAGGTTTTACAGTGGTGAAGAAGGTGGTGGGATAGATAAGGATGATGGTGATGATAAAGAAGAGGATGGTGATGATGGTGGTGGTGGTGATGATGATGATGGTTATGGTGATGATGGTGGTGGTGATGATGGTGATGGAGATGATGATGATGGTGATGGTGATGATGATGATGGTGATGATGATGATGATGGTGGTGATGATGGTGATGGTGATGATGATGATGGTGGTGATGATGGTGATGGTGATGATGGTGATGGTGATGATGATGATGGTGATGATGGTGATGATGATGATGATGGTGATGATGGTGATGGTGATGATGATGGTGATGATGGTGGTGGTGGTGATGATGATGATGGTGATGGTGATGATGGTGGTGGTGATGATGGTGATGGAGATGATGATGGTGGTGGTGATGATGGTGGTGATGATGGTGGTGGTGATGGTGGTGATGATGGTGGTGATGATGATGGTGGTGATGGTGGTGGTGATGATGGTGGTGGTGATGGTGATGATGGTGATGATGATGATGGTGGTGATGATGGTGGTGGTGGTGATGGTGGTGGTGGTTATGATGGTGGTGGTGGTGATGGTGGTGGTGATGATGATGATGATGGTGGTGGTGGTGATGTTGCTGGTGATGATGGTGATGATGGTGATGGTGGTGGGTATGATGGTGGTGATTTTGAGGATGGTGGTGATAATGATGATGGTTATAATGATGATGAGGATGGTGGTGGTGGTGATGTTGGTGGTGATGATGGTGGTGGTGATGATGATGGTGATGGTGACAGTGGTGGTGGTGATGCTGGTGATAATGATGATGGTTATGATGATGATGGTGGTGAAAATGATGGTGGTGGCAGTGACGGAGATCTTCTGCAAAGAGGTAGAAGAGGTGATAGACTCAGAGGACCTGGCCTAGCCATCACTTTAAAAAAACCTTCATGAAAAATGCATCTGCCTTTTGCCTGTGTAGTCAACCTAGAAATATGAACCCAAGGTGGATTTTGGAGGACGCTCATTGGAGCTGGAGGAAGAGGGGCTATTGAAGACGGCCAGGCCCAGGAGGACCCCTGCCTGACCCCACCAGGTCCTGCTGCCCACCACCCAGAATTCCCATACTTGTCTGGAGGGCTGGGGAGCAGAAGGGGGAAGGGTGGGCGGGGAAGGCTCGGCGCACGCACGTGCGGTGTTGTGGGGAGAGCCAGGAGGGCTGGGGCGGGAAGGGACAGGCGGGCAGGCTGGGAGTTCGCGGATCACCGAGGGAGGATGAGAGCCTAGAAGGAAAGCAGGGGGTGGGAGTGAAGGGCTGGGGTGGGATCTGAGCGAGGCGGGGGCGGTCCCGGGGGAAGGGTGAAGGCTCGGATGGAGGACAAGGGGCTGAAGGCGGTGGTGGAAGTCGGAGGGTGGCGGGGAGCGGTGTGGGCGGCGCGCGTGCCGGCCCGCGGGCGCAGGTGAGGGTCCGAGGGCGGAGCCAGGGCGGGAGGGAGGGCTGGGGGCGCAAGCCGGGCAGCTCCGGGTCCGGAGGCTGGAGGGGAGGAGCAGCCGGGCGGCGGGCGCGATGCGGGTGCCCCTGGGCGCGCTGGCGGGCGCCGCGGCGCTGACCGGGGCGCTGAGCTTCGTGCTCCTGGCGGCGGCCGTGGGCACGGACTTCTGGTACCTCATCGACACCGAGCGGCTGGAGCGGGGCGGCCCGGGCGTGCGGGGCCCGGCGGGCGCCGCCAACCGCAGCCAGCTCGCGCCTCTGAGCTCGCACTCCGGCCTCTGGCGCACCTGCCGGGGTGAGCGCGCGCGGGCCGGTGGCCGGGCTCGCAACCCCCGCCGGCGCACGGGGCGCGGGGTCTGCGCCCGGCCCAGGAGGGCAGGGGGCTGCGGCGCGGGGTCTGGGCCCGGCCCAGGAGGGCAGGGGGCTGCGGCGCGGGGTCTGGGCCCGGCCCAGGTGGGCAGGGGGCTGCGGCGCGGGGTCTGGGCCCGGCCCAGGTGGGCAGGGGGCTGCGGCGCGGGGTCTGGGCCCGGCCCAGGTGGGCAGGGGGCTGCGGCGCGGGGTCTGGGCCCGGCCCAGGAGGGCAGGGGGCTGCGGCGCGGGGTCTGGGCCCGGCCCAGGTGGGCAGGGGGCTGCGGCGCGGGGCGGGGGTGCGGCCGCTGGGGTGGGGCCCCGGCTCCAGGCCCGCGCCTGCTCATCCCTCTGCCCCATCTAGTCCAGAGCCCGTGTGTGCCGCTGATAAACCCTTTCTGGCAGGAAAACGTGACCATCAGCGACTCAAGCCGACAACTTCTCAGTGAGTCCGGGGAGGGGGGTGGGGAGGGGGCCGGGGGGTGGGGGGCTCCCCGGGTCTGGGCACCAGCTTTGAAGCTCTCCTCAGCTCTCCTCGAAGGAGCGGGGCCAGGGCACTGCGGAGGGGGCGCTCGGGGCGGAGGAGGGAGTGCAGTTGGGGCAGGGGCGGGGCCTCTCCTGCTCCACAGGTTACATTGTGTGTGGTTTAGGGTTCATTCGACAAACGTTGATCCCAGGCTCTCTATGTGCCAGGCATCACGCTGACGATTAAGACCCAGGCCTTGCCTCCAGGGGCTCCCAGACTAGCTGCCGAGACAGATGTGGAAATAAGCGGTCACATTTCAGAGTGACAAGCAGCTGCGGGGGAGGGGGGGGGGGGAGTCGGGAGAGACACCGAAATCAGCTCAGGGAGCTGGATGCTGAAAAGAGAGATCTGAGCCCGTAGATCCGAAGGCACATCCGGTGTCAGCCTTATTTGTGTCCTCAGTGCTGAGGACAAGCACTTCACAGTAGTGTAAATATTTGTGCAATGATTCAAGAAAGGCAACCAGGAGGCGGAGAGCAGCCCCCCACCGCCTCCAGGGGAGATGAACGTAATGTGGCTCCTGGTGGACCAGACATGGAGCTAAGTGCTTCCCATCCATGTTTTCGTGTAATGTGCACTGCTACCCTCCGGAGACAGTATCACCTCCATTATTATCTTCATTTTTCCAGTGAAGAGACTGAGGCTCAGAGAGGTACCACAGAAAGAATCTGGTGAGGAAATGAGGGCTCAGCTCCACAGACCTTGAGAAATGTGGGTAGTTTTGGGTAGGCTTGTGGAGGCTTGGGGACGAAGGTCAAGTTGCTAGCATGGCTGCCCGGGTGCCTCTCCAATTCCCTGCACCCCCTTGCTCTTTCTTCTGTGGCTACAACATGCTAAATTTCCTCCTGCCACTGGGACTTTGCACGTGCCGTTTCCGCTGCCTGAAGTCTCCTTGCTCCCATCCTGCCACCTTGACTCGGGCGGTTTCTACTCCTAGCACAGGTTTTGGGACAGTTTTTGAGTTAAAGTCTGGCTCCCTCATTAGACCATGAGTTCCATGAGGGCAGGGACCATGGCTATCTTGCCACGGCTCGATGCCCAATATTTAGCACAGAACCTGGCGTAGAGCGGGGTCAAAGCCAAGATGGGCTGAGCAGGTAGGAGAATGAGTGCAAATGATAGTATGTTAGAAGTGGAACATAAGCTAAAGAACATGTGAGGGAAACAGCCTTTCTCTGAAGTCCCGTGACGTCCTGGGAAAGGGTTAACGATTGTCTTTCTGGGGGAAGAGGGAGCCTCCTGACCTGATGTGAAGCTTTGGCCAATTTCTGTGGAGTAAATGTTCCCACTGTGGTCACTTTCAAACTGTCAACACGATGTCAACCGGCTCCCCAAATCCCTAAAAACTTAGCTATTGGCTCCCATGAGGTGAGAGAATCCATCTCCCCTGCATAAGGCGTCAGTGAAGGAGACGTGCCCTCGACCCTTGACATACGTGGGAGATGAGGGACCTCTGTCCTCAGCCCCGGGCAGATCAGAATCAATGCTCGGTGGTCTCAGAGCATTGTTTCAAGAACAGTCAGGAGTTCCTGGCCTTGACGGGAGGGAGATGGGTGTCAAATGCCAGCCCAGACCTTTTACCAGGCCTCCCTGTGCTCCTGGGACAGGTGTCTTAACCTTTCTGAGCCTCAGTTTCCACATCTTTCAAACTGAGATGTCAGAACCGCGAGGGGGTGTGGTCAGAATTCCACAAACCCGATGGCTGAGAAAGTTGGCCTTACCTGGGGCCTCACACAGTGCCTGGTTGTTGTGGGGTCTCTGTGATGTACGGAAGGGCTGGTCACATACTAGGTGCTCAATAAACACCAGTCTCCACTATTCCTTCCAGACTCTTTTAGACACGGCTCCATCTGTGGAGTACTGACCCTGTGCCGGGCTGGGTGCGGGCATGTAGCCTGCCTGTCACACCTCTGGGTAAACTGGCCGCCTAACTATAGTCGGCATCCGTCGGGCTTCTTTGCGAAACGCGGTAACCCAACAGTCCCGTGTGCCCCAGGATTTTGAGACACAGGCACAAGTCACATCCAGAGTCTGTTCAACTGTTCACGCTCAGACCCAGGGCTAAGCCCCAGCGTCACGGCCGCGTAGGCAGACAGCCTTTACGGTGAGGATGGAATGGGGGGGGGGTGCGTTTGCAGAGCCTCGGGGTGCCTGCGCTCTTTAAGTCCGCCTTGAGTAGGAGCTGTTGTTACATGTGATCTCATCCAAGAAAAAGTGCAGGCTGCCCTTCCGACCGCGTGCTGGCTGCACACCACCTCTGGAAACAGCCTTTTCTCAGACTCCCTTTATCCCCAGAAAGAGTTTTGAATCTCGGCCAAGCTCTTTTGTTATGGGAAGATGTTCCCTTCCTTCGAGGGCCTGCCGCTGAGGACACAGAGGAGACAAGACACTTGTCAAAGGGGCCGCGTGCTCCCAGTCAGCCTCCTCGGCAAGTCCCAGGGGCAGTGTCTGGGGGAGGACTCTTGAGTTTTTTCCTGCAAGAAAACCCAAGCAGGCAGACCCTCGAGCGCCGGTGGAGACCCACCTTGCCTGGATGTTTTGTCTTACAGATCAGCTCCGGGGATGACATGGGTTTGGTTGCTTGGCCAGGGACTGGAATTGTTTTTGGTGGACGTGGTGGGGGGAGGGGGCGGTCATCAAATTGTGAACCGGGTCGAGAAAAGAGCCCCCATCTAGAAACAAGCAGGCTAGCGCCCCAGCCCGGAGTCTTTAGGTGAAACACAAATCATCTGCGTAACTGAAAAGTTCAAGGGTGTTGGGGTCCAGAGGGCTCGACTCGGTGTCCTTCTTCTCCCCTCTGGGCTTTGCTTCTGTTGGGTCCCGTCGTCAGTAAGTCCTCTCCCGTCTAGCAAGCCAAGCACCAGGACGCTCTCTGCTTCCCAGGAGTCTGCAAAATCTTCCCAAGAGCCTCCTCATTGGGCCAGATTGGATCACAAGCCCGGGTCTGAGCCAATCACTGTGTCCGAGGGGACGGCGTGTGCTGATTGGCTGCGCTGAGATGGGCCGCTGGGAACTTGGGACAGGAGGAGGGCCAGGCCCATCATAGATGAGGGCCCCACGTCTTACCGGATGTGTGACTTCTGTCAGGTCCCCGGCTTCCATAAACGGGCTGCTTTGGGATGGAAGGAAATCACATAAGCAAAGCAGCATAATTGACACCATGCATAGTAGGAGCTCAGTGAATGTCTCCTCCTCCTGTTCTAAGTCACATTGTCTCCCTGAGCCTCAGGCTTCTCATCTGTAAAAGGGACCTAATCACTGGGGACTTGGTTATTTACTTAGTGCCTATGTATTCCACTCCTCACCCTGGGCTAGACCAGGGGCTAGAACATGACCAGACAGGTGTGTCTCACACAGAGCTTAGAGTTTCGTGCCAGAGGCAGATGATAAACACAGAGACCAAGGAATAAATAAACGTAAACTTGTTTCAAATAGTAGTAGGTGTACCAAAGGGACTGAAACAGGGTCGCCTTTCAGTGGAGTGGTTGAAGGACTGTGAGACGAACAGTCGGTCTTTCCAGGACAGTCGCTGTGTGTCATATGCTGTGCGGAGGGCTTTGCATATATCACCTCCCGTAATCTTCATGACAGTCTCAGGAGGCAGGAATTTTTATGATCACCCTCACTTTTCAAATGAGGAAACTGAAGCACTGAGAGGTTAGGTAAGTTATCAAAGTTTGCACAGTAAGAGGTAGGTCTGGGATTTGAATCCAGGCGGTTGCTACCCTTTGAGAATGAGGCTTCATTCCCATGTCACGGGAGTGTGCTAAGCCCGAGGCCATCGGAGTCCAGAAGGGAAGCTGCCCGCCTGCTTCCTGGATGCAGAGTCCCCCATCCTACACTGCCTCTTCCGACAAGGAATCGGAGACTTAGATTACCAGGAGGCTTAGCACGAGCAGAGCTGTGCGGTAGGGTTGAGAGTAGGGAGTTCCAGAGACAGCCGGAAGGCCGGTGTTTCTGGAAGCAGCATAGAAAGTGGTTCTTTTCTTCTTCTTCTTTATTTATTAAAAAAAAAACTTTAATGTTTATTTATTGTTGAGAGCGAGACAGAGCATGAGCAGGGGAGGGACAGAGAAAAACAGACACAGCATCGGAAGCAGGCTGGCTCCAGGCTCTGAGCTGTCAGCACTGAGCCCGACGCGGGGCCTGAACCCACAAACTGTGAGATCATGACCTGCGCTGAAGTTGGACGCTCAACCCACTGAGCCACCAGGCGCCCCGGAAATGGATACGTTTCTAAGGGGAACGGAACTCAGAATCAATGTTCATGCCCCACGTCTCTGGCTCTGGCAATAACCAAGACTAGGACACACACACACACACACACACACGCACATCCACTCACATCCCACAAGAAGCTAAGCCAAACTTCAGCAGGAGATTTCAGAACTGCCCCATGGGAAGCATGTTCTTACCCAGACATTTAATTGAACGTGTACGTCAAGTCCGCTTGCGGCGCGTCTGGGGAAACTGTCGCGCGGTGCCGCCGGGCTGACTCGCTCCAGGAAACCTCATTAATTTCTAAATGAGAAATGATTTCACTTCCCAGCCATAGTCTGGAGGCAGTGCCACACAGGGGCACAGATCCACCAGGCTCTGGCCCAAGACTTTTCCTCGAGAAAGGAAGGAAGGGGGCACCTGGGGGGCTCAGTCGGTTGAACATCCAACTTCAGCTCAGGTCATGATCCCATGGTTTGTGAGTTCGAGCCCCGCATCGGACTCTATGCTCACAAACAGCTCAGAGCCTGGAGGCTGCTTCCGATTCTCTATCTCCCTCTCTCTCTGCCCCTCCCCTGCTCATGCTCTGCCTCTCTGTCTCTCAAAAATAAATGTTAAAAATATTAAAAAAAAAAAAAAAAGAAAAGGAAGGAGGGAGGGAGATCGGTCTTGTTTCCTTGACTCGCCGAGGTCGGTAGCATTTAGAAGGGTGAAGACAAAGCGATCCGGTCACAGTGGGTGTCGGACTGGTTACTATCTCCATCATTATTATTACTGTCAAGGTCACGGTCTAACTAGTACTTACGCTAGGGGACACAGTACCAGACCCTTTATGCTTTCCTGAGCTGTCCCATCGTCTTTATGCACACCGTCCTCATGGTAATACTGTGAGCCACAAACTATTAGCTCCATTTCACAGATGAGGAGGTGGGGCTCTGCGGAGTTTAGGGACATGCCCGTGGCCCCGTAGTCAGAGCCTGAATTCGAATGCAGAGTATCTGGCTCTAAAGTCCATAGTTTTAACCACAGCGAGGTCACCTCTCAAGCTTCTTGGTTTCTTTTTTTATTTCCTAGAAACTGCCCTACTTTCTTGCCTTTGAGAAACACCGTGTAGTTCATAATTAATTAAGTCAGTCAACAACCTGTTGGGCACTCACCATCTCTTGAGAACCCATCAGGGATACGATCGTACAAGACGAACTTGTGCAAGAACCCACAGCTTAACTGGTGACACAGAAGAGTGAGTGAGAGGCCTTCGGCATTAAGTAACAGATGCCAGGACAGCAAGACCGTGGGGAGCCGAGGGGGCACAGTGCAGACTGTGCACATGGGTGTAAGGAAAGACTTCGTGCAAGAAATGAGCTCAGCTTGCTCTGAAGAGCGAGACTGAAGTATTTATTTTCATAGTTCCCTTGCTACCAGAAGGACTGAAGGAGGCTTAGTACCCAGCTCATGGTAAACGATCAATAAATATTTGGTCAACGAATGGCCTGTGAAAAAGAACTTTGCAACTGTTTCCCTTTTTGCTTTGGCTGCCGGGAAGCTCAGAGCCAAAATGGTGGCAAATGATTAGATCTTGGGATCCTGAGATGCCAGATGTCCCCCACCCCACCACCGGTCTTGACTTTCATGTGACTCATTTTTTTCTACTTTCTGGCTTTATAATGTAAGTTCTAATCATGCCTTGTAATGTGCCTCTGACTCACAAGCCATCGGGAATTTGGGGACAGAGGAGAGGGGTGGCAGGCTTTTATGAGACATTCTTTCTCTGGCCGCCCCTCTTCCCACCTGCACATCCCCCTCCCCACCTCGCCAATCACTGTTCTCATCAACGAAACTCAGAGCAAGTGTTTCCCATTCAGTGATGGGTCACCATGGAGGCGGCCGGGCAGGAGCTGGGGAGAAAGGTCTGGAAGCCAGTGGGTTGGGCATCCCAGGAGCAGGAAGGAGCAGGACAGGCAGAGAGCACCAGAGGGAGGTTGGGGAGCTTGGGGCCTTCCAGCACCCGAGCTCCCTGCCCACACCCTGGAACCTGTTAGGTGCCCCCGTGAACCCACCTCTGCACCCCTGGTGCCCCCCTGACACCCCCACTCCAGCCGCGACCGCCTCTGTCTGCCGCCCTGCTCGGGTCCAGCGGGCACCTCAGCTGCCGGAGCCCTGAACCCAGCACCTCCGCCCGCACCTTCCCACCTGTGCCGCCGCAGCCCCGGGCCCAGATCTCGGAGCTGTGCTGACCTCTTCTGACACCACTGCTGTCTCCTGTTTGACCTTCAACATGCACTTGGATGGTCTTCTTCCCTTCGTCCTCGTTTTCTCGGGCACGCCGGGGGGTCTAACACCCCAGAAAGTGTCCTCTCACGGTCCTGGAGGTCAGAAGTCTGAAGTGCAGGGGTCAGCACAGGGCTGGTCCTCTGGGAGCCTCCGAGGGAGAATCCGGTCCCTGGAAGCCCTTGGCGCGGAGCTACGCGACTCGGTCTCCGCCCCTTGCCTTCTGTGCTGTGTGCACGGCCCTCCCCAGCCATTTGTCACCGTCTCTCAACTTTGTCACTCACTGATCCGTTGGCTGCTTGGCCCTACCCACTAGGATGCCGGCCCCTTGAGGACAGGGGTCCAGCTGTATTTGCACGGAACCCGCCGTGCTGAGCACCGAGTATGTGCTCAGCAAACCCACTGAGTGAATGAGCGAATGAACACGGCGGTGCCGGCCTGGCAGCGGGCGTGAGAACTGGCGCTTGTGGGGGCGCCTGGGGGGCTCAGTCGGTTAAGCGTCAGACTTCGGCTCAGGCCATGATCTCACGGTTCCTGGGTTCAAGCCCCATGCTAGGCTCTGCACTGGAGGCGCGGAACCTGCTTGGGAGTCTCGCTCTCCGACTCATTTATCTTATACCTGGAAGTGTGTACCTCTTAATTCCCTTCATGTCACTCGCCCCCCCCCCCTTTCTGGTAGCCACCAGTTTGTTTTGGGCACGAGAATTTCTTGTTTTCTCATTCACTTGTTTGGTCCTTTAGATTCTGCACATCAGTGAAATCAGCTGCTATGTGTCCTTCTCTGACTTACCTCATTTACACGAGGGAATGTTACTCAGCCATGAAAAAGAGTGGGGGTCTTACCACGGTGGTTGCAGTACTCTTAATTTTTGCTCCCAGCACCCGGGGGCTGGCCCGCAGGTGGTGCCCAGTGTCTGCTGATCGACTGCAGGATCAGTAACCGTCCTCTGCCCGCTGTCCTCCTCCTCTCTCTTCCCAGCCATGCACGGGACTTTTGTGATTCTGCTGCCGCTCAGCCTGATCCTGATGGTTTTTGGGGCGATGATGGGGTTTCTGAGCTTCCTGCTCCGAGTCTCCATCCTCCTTCTGCTCACGGGGACCCTCTTCCTCTTTGGAGGTAGGTGCCCAGCCTGCGAGGAGTGTGAGCTTCCGCGGGGGAGGGGCGGGCATCCCATCGCCTCTCTGGGGCTCGGTTTCCCCATCTGTGGTATCATGGTTTCCGGCCCAGGGTCCCTGGGTCTGTGGTCCCAGAGTGAAGTGGGGGGGGGCCCTGAGGACCTGCTTTCGTGGTTTCACAGAGGGAGCCCCTTGGTCTCTGTGCCCCTTGAAACCAGAGGCTTTCAAAGACAGGATCCGGCACAAGGCTGATAGCGTAAGGCCTCCCTCCTCAAAAACAACAACAACAACAACAACAACAACAAACAAAAGATAAGAACAGAGGTGATGCACACACTTGGGTTCCATGGAGGAAAAAACCCAGAAAGAGTGTCTGGGGGTGAAACTATTGGGAGGCCCAGATGTCCCCCAAGCACCCAGTACTGTTATTAATACTGGCAGTGACAGCGTACTCGGTGACTCATTCTAGAGACCGCCCTGGCCAGTCGCACTTTCTGCAGTGGCGGGAAGTCTAATCCGCGCTGCGCCATGGGGAAGGGGGGGCCTCGGACCAGGCTACGGGGCACCTGAGGTGTGGCGGATGCCCAGGAGGACTGGGGGGCTCCCTTGAACTGGCTTAGGTCCCAGGAGCCCCTGCGGCCCGCAGCTCTGGGTCTGGACGGCACTGCTCTAGCTCACTGTCCGGGGAGACCCACCGTGTGCCAGCCCCGCTCTGGGGGGCCCAGACCAGGCCCCAGAACGCCCAGCCCCCTGGGGGAGACGGACATGAGCCGAGCGAGCTCCCAAAGGCAGAATCGCGCCTCTGACCTGGACAGTGACGCAGGGCTGGGTGGTGCTGTGAAACCACAGGCGGGTTTGACCTGCTCGGGGAGGCCCTGGAATCTACACGAGCTGAGATGTGGGGAGGGACAGGAAGTTTTGGTGGCAGGAGGGAAAGGGAAGGGAAGGGAGGAGGAGGGGCAGGAGGGAGAAGAGGAGGAGGAGGTGAGGAGGGGGAGGAGGGAGAAGGGGAAGAGGAAGGGGGAGGAGGGGGAGGGGTGAGGAGGGGAGGGGAGGAGGGTGA
>CM053564.1:6576153-6692891 GCA_028646485.1 Cryptoprocta ferox | reverse complement strand
GGGGGAGGAGGGGCAGGAGGCGGAGCCCGGGCTGACCCGCCCTCCTTCGCCCTCCCGCAGCCTTGGTGACGCTGGCGGGCATCAGCACGTACCTGGCGTACTCGGCCGCGGCCTTCCGGGCGGCGCAGTGCCTCCTGGGGGCGAAGGGGCTCCTGGAGCAGGTGGACATCCGCTTCGGCTGGTCCCTGGCGCTGGGCTGGGTCAGCTTCATCGCCGAGCTGCTCACCGGGGCGGCCTTCGTGGTGGCGGCCCGCGTGCTCAGCCTGAGGCGGAGGCAGGACCAGGCCCTCTGAGGCCCCGGGGGGGGGGGGGGCTCGGTCTGCTGGGGGGGGGGTGGTGGAGGGCCTGGCCCGGGGCCCCAGGGACCCGTCGGGGGTGGGGGGTGGCCGCAGCCTCCCCTTCCTCAGCCGAGAGCCGCCGCGGGCTGAGCTCCGCCCGCGGCCGTCGTCTCCGTGCTGTCCGTGCTGCCTGGCGCGGTGTGTCCGTGTGTCCGTGCCCGTGTGTGTCCGTGCGGGAATGCAGAACCCACGTCCCCGGAGTGACCAAACACCCCTTCACCGTATCCAGAGCCTTACGGCCTCCGCGGCCTCCTCTGGCTGCGTTTCAATCCTCACCCCCCACCCCCTCGCCCAGCGGATCAGCTCCCCTTCTTTGCTAAGGACGTGGGGCACCAGAGAGGCTAGCGGGCGGCGCGAAGGCGCACAGCGAGCCGGTGGACGGTCCTCGCTGCAGGAGCAGCGCCGCGTCCTCGCCCACGGCTTTCCTGAGCTCCGCGGGCTGGCGCAGCGTGCCCGCTGTGGGTGGCGTGCCCGCTGTGGGTGGCGTGCCCGCTGTGGGTGGCGTGCCCGGCCTGGGGCCTCACGCGACCTGGAACCCAGGCGGGAGGGGCCGAGCAAAACTGGGGCGTGTGTGTGCGCGTGCGCGCGCGCGAGCCGAAACCTGGGCTTCTCCGCGGCCTCGCGGTGCAGACGTCCTCCCGAACTCCGCGAGGTGCTCGCCGCTCCCATCCGGAGGCCTGGAGCCAGACCGGCAGGGCCTCGCGGAGCAGAGACTCTCAGCGACCGGGGGCTCTGCTTTCAAACATCGAGGCAGAAACATCGTCCCAGACCGTCCGGTGGCCACGGCGCTGGTCCCCTTGTGTGTCGCTCCATCGTTGTCCCGGGGAGGACATTCGACACGCTCACAGGTGGCGGGGTGACAGGTCAGCCGGCTTGGGGTTCACCGGAAGGAGTCCGCAGACGCACCCGGAGAGGGAAGAACGATCGCACGTTCGCGCTCAGGAAGGAATGTCCTCAGACAGTGACAACTCCGGACTGTTGTCTCGACTTAGTCTGCAATCCCGGTGCCAGTGGTAGAGGCGGTTTCCACGTGGGAGTGTTGACTGAGCCTGCTTCCCTGGCCGCCAGTCCACAACGGCGAGGTCCACACGCGCTGCGGTCCAGCACGTCCCAGTCCTCACTGGAGTCTAAGAAACCAGGGGCGCCTGCGGGGCTCAGGCGCTTGAGCCTCCGGCTTCGGCTCAGGTCATGATCTCACGGTTCGTGGGTTCGAGCCCCGCGTCGGGCTCTGTGCTGACAGCTCGGAGCCTGGAGCCGCTTCGGATTCTGTGTCTCCCTCTCTCCCTGCCCCTTCCCTGCTCGCACTGTCTCTCTCTGTCTCAAAAATAAAAAAAAATTTAAAAAAAAGGAAAGAAACGGGCAGGGGCCCCAGCAGGCAAGGCCGCATTAGGGAGGTGTGGCGGTGTCCCCCCACCCCCGCGCACGCGGTCTTCTCTCCGAGGTGGGACATCCGGCGAGGGCTGAGTCCCGGTGACACTCGCAGCTCCTGTGTAATGACACGGCGTTAGCTGCGTGGCGCCTCAGCGGGTCTGCGTGCGGCCGGTGCCACCTGCTCGGCCCCGCTGGCATCGAGTGTCCTCTAGGGAAGACCGGCTCCTTGTGGGCAAACATGAGTCTGGGGGTGACGTGGGCCTTTTTCAGTGTAGGTGGTGGGGGTGGGTCTGATGTGAAGCGGAAGGTGCCCCTGGGGTTCACTGATGGGGCGACCTTCGGGGGCTCCTTGCATCCCGGCCCCCAGAACATTCCGTTCCCCCCCCCTCCCCCGAAAATTCGGGCCCACGGGAATGGGGGGTCCACAGTGTCCGCATATCCGAGTCCCCCGGGGCGGCTCCGCTCACACCAGAGCGAGCCAGGCTCCTCGTGGTGGCCACGCCCCCTGGCGGGGCGCCCTCCCCGAGGGGCTGCGTGAGTCGGTCCGGAGGCGCGAGAACTCACACTGCTGACCGGCTCCGGGGGGGTGTGGGGGCTGCTGGTCCCGGACTGCACTCTGCACACTCTGTGCGACACGAATCGGGGGGATCCGCTAAGTGACAGGGGTGACTGTCACCTTCCTGCACGTTAGAATCACGTGGGCGTCTTGCTCTGCACCCTGGTTCTCATGGGATCTAGGGGCCGAGAACTCTCTGGATGATTCCAGTGTACAGCTGACGTTTTGAACGAGTTCTTGTAAGATTAAGAAAATCCCTAGGCAATTGCTGATGGATGGGGGCCAGATGACGATGCTATTGTCCACATCGGTATGTCATTGTCCTCACCGTGACACCATCCTTGTAGGATGTCCCTTCACGATGACCTCCCCCTCCTCGCCACCGCATGAGCATCATCACAGCTGACACTCACTGAGTACTTATTATGCACCTGCACTGTTCTACATGCCGTCAATCAGCCACTCAACAAACACTGGAAGCCATTGCATGCTAGGAACGGGGGGAGGTGACCCACCAGAGCAAGCCCTCACCCTCTGAGCTGCCGCATGATCGAAGAGGTGCGTGTGCAAAACAGGTGGCTGGTGGTGAGGCCTGTGGAGACAAGCGAGGCTGGGTGCAGAAGAGGAAACTGAGGCACAGACAGGCTAAGTTAACTGGCCCGAGGGCACCAACAGAGAAAGGGATGGAAATTCGATCTGCCCGATTCCAGGATGGTGTCCGTCCGCTGGTGGGTTCCGGCCACTGCCGCCGCCTGCCGGGCTTAGTCTGGAAAAGTGCGAACGCAGCGGATTGCGCACAGGGCCCCGTGCAAGCTCGGTTACGTAAGCACGGAGACAAGCGAACGGTTTTCGCAAAGGGAGGGCAACCGTGCTAGTGAGACAGCGGTCTTTGCTGCCACCTGCTGGTTGTGTGCTGGAAGTGCGTCGGGGGGGGGGACGGCGTTCTCAAACCGGTCCAAGGACTCTGGAGCCCTCCGGGCGCCTGACACTGCAGGGCGGGGGGCCTCCGCCGGGGCGATTCGCCGTCTCCTGCCCACCTGGGACACTGGCAATGGCCACAGACGCCTTTGCTTGTCACAGCTGGGGATGAGTGCTCCTGGCACCCGGTGGCCGGAGGCCAGGGACGCGGCTCAGCCTCCTTCAGTGCGCGGGGCAGCCCCCACGTCGGAGAATTACCTAGTCCCACGTGTCAGGCGTGCTGAGCTTGGGAACCCACTGTGGGCGCAGAAATGAGTCGTCACAGCAGAAAGCACGTGTGTACTCGAGGGCGTAGTTGGAAAGAAACGCATTCATTCAGGAAATATTTGCCAAACTCCTACCATGTGTCAAGAACCGTTCAGGGGGTCTGGGACACTGGGGACACGCGAGTGCAGGTGAATGACAAGATCCCTGTCCTCACTAGCTTACACGGAAATGGACGATACACACACGAACCAATGATACACATGAGGAATTCAGGTAGTATTAGGGTTATGAAGGAAATAAAACAGTCATGAGCTACGGGTGGTCAAGAGAGACGTTACTCTAGGAGGGACAGTCAGAAAGGGCTTTCTGGAAGAGGTGGCATTGTGCTGAGACCTAAGTGAGGAAGCTGCCATGTGGGGAAACAGCGGGCAACCAGGCAGGTGACAGCAAGTGCAAAGGCCCTGAGGCGGAAACAAGCCCACGTGTGTGAAGGGGAGAAAGAAGGAGCGTGGAGGGAGGGGGTGGGAGGTGATTAGGGGTAGGAGGTTGGTAGGTAGAGGGGATGAAGAGGAGGAGGAGGAGGTGGTCGGGTAGCGCCCACGGGCCATGGCGAGGAGGCGCCGATGATATGGCTTTGCGATTCCATTCTGTCCTGTCCTGTCCTATTCCATTCCATCCTGATTCTGTTCTGAGGGCAAAGAGACCTTTCTGGGTGAGGGAACGCAGAGACCCTAGGACTGTGGTTCTCAGTCCCACCTTCACATCAGCACCATCCAGGGGCTCAAGGAAAGCACATTTCTAACACTCGGGCCTCAAACTTCTCACACTGGGGAGCCCGGAAGCTGGGAGCACAGGCACCGTTGGCCCCATTCTGCAGATAGCAGAGAAGCACGTGCCTGGGGGGACCGTGTGGGGGGCAGATCCAGGACCGAGACCCTGCCCCAGCCCCATCACCCCCTCCCTCCCTCCGACGTCGGGCTTCTCACCCACGTCCCCCGAGACTCGGCTCCCTGGATTTCACTTACAGTGGAAAGGGGAGCGATCTGTGGTCTCCGCTTATCCCCAAGTGACTTCCACCCGTCATTTCCCCAGCACGTGACACCCAACCGCGGGTCACTGGCATTAGGTCCCCGTGAAGGTCGGAGGAAGACTGGTCTTCTCTGCCTGGTTGCGACAACAGCCCGTGCTTTGTCAAATATGTAAGAGTTAGGTCCTCTCTGGAGCACGTGGAGCATGTGGGGGGGGCGAGATGGACACGCGCACACACACTCACACGCACGCGCAGGTGCACGCAGGAGCACACGCACACTCAGGCACGGACACCTGGAGGACTGCATGAACACAGAGACAGAGACAGAGAGAGGTGGGGGGAAGGCAGTGGAGGAGGACAGAGCTGACGCAGAGACAGTCGGGAGAGAGACCTGCTCAGAGAAAGGAGAAGCAGGAAAAACAGAAGCGAGACAGCGAGACGCCAAAAATGTAGGGGCATCGGGGGTGGAAGAGCCCTGGGAGCGGGAGAGGGCGGGGACAGAAAGGTGGTCCAGGCGGGCCCTTCCGGGCGGCAGACGCTGCCCAGGGTGACACTTCTGGGGAGCGGGGTCCCTTAGGACAGGGCCCTGGGTCCCCGCAGAGCTGGGGACAATTGGCGGGTGGACAGGGAAGACCCTTCCCTCTGAGCCCCCGTGTCCCACCTTGCCAGGGGGCAGTCCTTGTAACGGGGCTGACAGATGGCGTCCCCCCTGTGCTCAGCTGGAGGTCACTGTCATCTGCCCTGCGCTTCTCCTGGGAGCTGGCTGGGAAGTCCCTTGAGGATGAGTCGGGGGCACGCAAGCCTTCCTTCCCGGGCGGAGCGCTGGGCACCTTCTTCAAATGACACGCCCTCAGGGGAGGGTGGGGCCGAACACTGGAAGGAAGGATTCACCTTCTCAAAGGCGCCTCTTCTGGTCCTTATCACTGTCTTACTCCCGGGGCACAGTCTTAGCCCCTGGTATTTCCAGTAAAGGGGGATCGACGCCCTCACGTTTAGGCTTCGTGTGAGACGCCCAAATAGGGGCAGAGCTGAAGATGTTTCCCTCCCCTGTTGGTGCAGGTGGATAATCGGATCGATGGCAGGGGCAGGGGACACGGACACACCTGCCCGGAAGCAGCTTCCTGCCAGGGAAAAGAAGTCCCCGTGCAGCCCCGACCTCCAGACCCGTAGAATGACCTTGAGCTCAGGCCACCCTCCTGCACACTAAAACCACCCCTGCGCTGGAGCCCGGGGGGTTGAGACCACGGCGAGGGAGGTGAGGCAGCGCGGTAGACGAGCGGGGTCAAACCCTTAACTTTTGTACCCGGGGGAGCGCCTCGCCTGTCCCACCCCGGTCCTGGCCCTGGTGGGCCGCCCGCTGGACCCACCCTTCCTCTTGGGGTATTTGGGTTGAGAACGTCCTTCCTGTTTCCATCACACCTTAGCGTTTCCTTCTGAGATCTGGGTTGAGCCATTGGGTTTTTTCTGAGCAAGAGTTGGGGGTGCTGGTCACCCCCTCACAGATGAATAAACTGAGGCACAAAGGGAATAATTTGCTCAGTTTCACAAATCAAGCTATCAGAGATCAGAACTAGGACCAAATCCCATCCCAGGGGCATTTTCCTGCTCTGGACCCTGGACGGGTTGACAGTCAGTTCACAGATTGATTCAGAGCTGTCTGTCTGCCTGTCTGTCTAACGTCTCTCTCTCTCTCTCTCTCTCTCTCATTCATTCATTATTTTTCTTCCTGATGATGACATATGTTCATTGTAGAAAATCCCATAGTTCCACACTCCGGGATGACACCTCTTAATATTTTGGTGCACTTTTTTCTGGTCTTTATGTCCAGCAGGCTACTGTTGATAAAGACACACAGGCACAAACATAGTGAACTAACCAGAGTTTCTCCTAATTCTCCCAGCATCTGTGTGTTCCCCTCAGGCACATCTTCAAGTTTCACCGAAGAATCTGCTTATATAAACAAGGCCACCATCAGCCCGCGGGGCCCCAGCTCATATGGAACCTTTGTGTAAATTAGCAAAAGGCGCCCCCTCCAGGTAGGGGCACATGACTTCGCAGGTGGAAACCGAAAATGTCGTTCGGAGAACCAGCCCTGCCCCAGAGCACATAGTCTGGTGAGCAGGTGCAGTGTAGAAGTCACCCTCGCCCTGGCTGTCTGGAGGGGTGCCTTGGGCAGTGCCCAACCTGCCCAACCATATGTGGTGACCTTGTGCACAAAAGCGTTCTTGAACAGTGTGGGCATTTCTGAGATAGGTATTAATCAAAGGTTCATGCAAGATGCATGCAAATTATGAAATTCTAGTCGGGGTAAGTAGAGCCCAAACACTTTGACTGCAGAGTTATTCTTTAAATCTCTCTTCCAAGTGAATTGCCCATTTTGTCTCCCTCGTATTTAACAACGTACTTGGCCTAGAGGAAATGCTCTGTATTTGTAAAACGGAAATGACACGCATAGTGTAGTGGTTTTCAAATATACCTGCAGATTCTCTGACCTGCCCCCTATGAAAAGGTGGGGTCTAACTCCTCTTCTCTTGCCCGTGGGCTCGCCTTGGGGATCTGCCGCCACACACCAGGTGTCAGAAGGGTCGCTGCCTGACCTGTGAGGCTAGGCTGTGAGAGACAATCCAGCTTCCGTCTGGATCTCCCCGCCCTTCCCCCAACACGTGCCCTTGGGACCGTGAGTCACATGGCGTGAGGGAGCCCAAGCAGCCACACGGGAGAGGCCGTGCTGACCGTCGGTGTCCCCTGCGGGGCGTGGGAGGGAGTGAGCTTCCGGACGATTCCAGAACCCACCGTCAGGCTGCCCCCGCTGAGGCTGAGCGGCGCAGAGAGACTAGCTGTCTGCACCAGGCCTTGCCAACCGGGAGATCTGTGAGCAGAATGAATGTCAGGACCGTGCTGAGCCCCTCAGCGTTGAGGTGCGCTGCGAGGCGCGCTACGTAAGTGGAAGTTAGGCTGCGGAACGTTACATTTGCAGCCGCCTCTGGGCCACACCGTTTGCCTTTCTGTGCTGGTGGATTTTGCCACAAGCATCTATGACCTGAGGACATTCTCTGGTGTCCAGAGTCTGCTTGGCTAGTATCTGCCCCCGGGGCAGCTCGCTTCCCGGCCTCCAGGTGGGACACCCTTAGATGTGTCTGATGGCAGATGGCATTGGCAGAATGGGGACCGAAGCTACCCAAAAGGGTTCTTGGAGGAGAACAAGTCGAAACGAGGAGAATACCACTTGGGTTTTCTTTGCCAAATGCTGTCCTGTTTGCAAATCCCTTTCCAGCCGGGACCTCAGACGCCTGCAGCACAGGAGGGAGGAAGAGAACGTGACAGGGGAACTGGTGGCAGAATGGCTGGGCCGCACCTGCTGGTCCACTAAACTCTGTGTTCCCTGGCCACAGACGCCCTCAGAAGGGACCGCCTGCTGCGATTTTTCTAGATCTCCAACTTCAAAGGATTCTGCAGTGATGCCCATTGAGTCACAGGTCTCGGTTTGGAAAGCGGCCTCCGTGAGTGGATGCCCCAGGGTCAGCTTAGTGCCTCCCGCCCGGAGGGATGAAACTGCAGGTCAGCCCTCCTGCATCCTGGCCCCGCGCTAAGGGAAGGGTCAGCCACAAAGGAGGTGCTGCGAAGGCGGAAGAAAACCTGGTGGGAAGTGGGAGCCGCAGCCGGATTAGCAAGTGACCAGCACTGAGTCATCAAAGGACCTGGATGAAAGGCTGGAGGTCACTCAGGGAGAGTTTGAACACAGGCAGCTTAAGCGGTAACAGACCCAAAGCGAGGGATCAAAGAGGACTTGAACCACAGCGCAGCCTGCCCTGGGAGCTGCTTGCGCCCAGGCGTCCGGCGAGCCGGGCTGGAGGAGGGGCCGGGAGGGCGTGCGGGCCCCGTGCGCCTTCACCTTCAAGCCCAGGACGCTACGGAAGGGCCATCAGTGTGTTTTCCTTCGTATCTGGGAACAATTACAGACTCCCCGGAGCTGGCCAAAAAAAAAAAAAAAAAGGGCACAGCGTCCTGTCAACTTCACTGGAACTTCCTCCCGGGGTGACATCCCATGTAGCTGTATGGTATCAAAGTTGGGAGACGGACGTTGGTAACCAGGCTGCAGACCTACTGTGTGCGTGTGTAGCTCTATGCAATTTTCTCACAGAAAGATTTACGTACCCACCACCATCACCAAGACACAGAATTCTCCATCAGCACGAAGGAGCCCCTTCGGCTCCCCGGCTGTGGCTGTGCACCCAGGCCGCCCCAGGACGGGTGCCCGGCCACCACTCGTGTGTTCCCCACCTCAGAGTTTCGTCATTCTGAGAACATTACACGGATGGAATTCTACGGCGGGTCCTGGCCGGAGACTGGCCTTTCTTCCCTCGGCAAGAATGCCTGTGAGGTTTCGCCCCCGGGTTGCTACATGCACCAATATCGGTCCTTTCCACACGCAAGCAGTGTCCTAGGGCATGGCTGGGGCACGGCTTATTTATTCCTCGCCCCCCCAGGATGTTTGCGTGGTTCTAGATTTTGGCAATTACAACCGTTATTTTCACTGAATGATACGTGGGTTTTAATGCGGGAGGCCCCAGATCTGTTTGGTAGATTTTTATCCAAGGAACTGGGAATCCTGCAACTCACAGAGTTTCTCTCTTTGCTTTGGCCACTAGGAAGGCCTTGGCTTTTTAAGCTTTTTTTTTTTAATTTTAATTTTTAATTTTTAAAAATGTATTTATTTTTGAGAGACAGAGAGGAAGGGAGGGAGAGAGAGAGAGAGAGAGAGAGAGACAGAGCATGAGCAGGAGAGGGGCAGAGAGAGAGGGAGACACAGAATCCGAAGCAGCCCCCAGGCTCTGAGCTGTCAGCACAGAGCCTGACACGGGGCTCGAACTCATGAACCATGAGATCATGACCTGAGCTGGAGTCAGGGGCTGAACCGACTGAGCCCCCAGGCGTCCCGCGTATACTTTGTATAGACATACATCTATATACCATGAATCTTCGCTCACATCCTGATGGGCAGGACAAAGAATAAAAGAGGCAGGTAAGATTTTTATCTCTACTCAGAAAATTGGCTCTTGGCTATGGCCATTGGTTCACGACTCTGCAAAGGGCCCTGGTACACAAGCAGATCTATTTGTGTCTATATTTATATCTGCATCTATATCTATGTATCTATGCAGGATACATTCAAAATTGCATGGGTTATTACAATGTCATGGGTGAGGGTGGAAATTAGGAAGAGGAGTCACAGGAAGGTGGCAATGAATAAAAGGCGTGAAGCACGGCCGTCCACCTGCACGGATCTAAGGGGTGGGCGCTGGGCAAGTGCAGGTCTTGCCTCCAGGACACACTCTGAGTGCCACTGGCGCTGGAGGAGTGGGTGTTAAAATTGTCAGAGTTTGCTGTGGGTTGGGCATACTGCCAAGCCCTTCCAACGCATGTTTTCACACGACACTGAGAGGCAGACACTCACATTATGCCCTTTTTACAAAGGGGGATATGGGGGGGGTGGAGAGGGTAAGGCCCTTGCACAGTCAGGGTCCCACTGTTGCTAAGCGCCGGGGCTTGGCTCAGACTCGGGACATCTGACTGACTTATTTAAGATCAGGGTTTTCCGGGGGTCGTGCTTGCAGCAGCTCCAGGACTGTGGGCCTTGCATTTCCCTTTCCTCATGAAATTTAAAAATTCTGGCCAAATGTTCTGGCCAGAGTCTCATTCCTGGGATTTGTCTTACCCAGACCGGGAATCATTTCCGTGGCTCCAGCAAGGCCAGATGTTGGAGGTCGAAAGAGCGAGCCACAGGCCCATCAAAGGAATGATGGGTCTCCCATGCCCGGCAATTAGGAGGGGATTCTCGGCTGTGAACGTGCCCCTTGGCTTCCTGATGGAAGCCGATCATGCTAATTAAATAACCCTGACGGTGGCCTGCCTGCTGCAGCTTCACCCCAAGGCCACGCAAGCACCTGCCCGGAGGACAATGATGCCACGATCCTTCCTGAACCGGAAGGAAAGCCCAGCTCTCCAACGGTACCGGGAATGCCCCTTGGGACAAGGAACGGCTCCGCCATGCGGCAGGGTCTGGTCTAGAGCTCCTGTTCAATCCACGTCAAGGAAGCCCGGCTGACGAGTTCTGTCTCTCCTTATTCCCCATCCCCCCAGAGCTGCTGGGATGGCGTGTTCAGTGCACACATCAGGATGTGTCCCAGCTCACGAGTTCCTACAGGGCTCCCTCTTGCCTATGGCACTCGTGGCCGTCACCGAGGCCACATGGTCCTTTTGCATAATTATGGAATACGTGTACGACCTGAGAATACGTGCATGACCTGAGACTACAAACATGACCTGAGCATGCATACATGACCCGAGAACACATGCATGGCCTGAGAACACATACATGACCTGAGAATGCATACATGACCTGAGAACACATGCATGGCCCGAGAACACATACATGACCTGAGAACGCATACATGACCTGAGAACACATGCATGCTTTGAGAACACATGCATGACCAGAGAACACATACATGTGGCAACTGTTGTATGTAGACTGGATAAATACCCTATTGGGTCTTTTCATGAAATGCTACGTCTCCCCAAGGTTCAGTTGACTGTGGCTTCCTTCTGGGTCCTTCAGCTACCTGGAAATAAACAAAGACCAACCAAATGAGAACAGGCCAAGGCTATTTATTCAGAGTTTGCCCAGACCCAGGCAGCGGGGACTGACTCCCTTGCATTTTGGCAGAGGCCCCGAGGCAGGCAGAGAAGGAAAGTCGAGGGAGACATAGAGGAGGGTCAAGGTGTGTCCTGATTACACGCTGTTGGCTTGGGGCGGCTGGATGTGGACCCACTGGAAGTAGAGACGTCTATGGGATTGGTCAGGGGTGTGTGTTTGGCTTTCTCTGGTTGGTCCCCAGTTGGCAGAAGGGACAAAAATTAGGGGGGGGCTGGCAGTGATAAATCGAGTCCTGCTCATTCGGAGCCCACTGTTAACAAAAGTTTGGCTTTCTGGACTGGTTGCTAGAGACAGTGGCTTTGCCTCCTACAGTCTGACTGTCAGAGAGCAGCCTGGCCTCCTGGGCTGGTTAGTGTAGACAGTGGGTCGGTTTCCTGGGCAGATGATGGGTCAGAATTCTATTTTTTACATCCAGTCTGGCCATTGTCTGTTCACATATTCAGTTTCTCATAACGGATACGTAACTATGCCAGATCTTGGCTCTCACTTGAAAAATGTTTACACGTAATGACAGGCGACAGGTAGAGGTCATGCGGATCAAACCGGCTTGAAATGAGTTGAGAATGTGTGGGACTGTCCATCTGAAACATCACGCGGGTGTCAAAGTCCTGCGTTATTTCTAGACATTTATTCCCCCATCTATTTTTCTATATTGTGAGCATTTCTCCATGAAGCCAAGGGTTGGGAAAGTTTAAGAAAGGTAAACATATGTAAGAAATCCATAAAACCATAGACAAACTTTTCATAAAGCCAAAGAGATGATGCAAATCAGGGGTTCTCAAAGTGTGGTCCTTGGACCAGCTGGGTCAGTATGGCTTGGGAATTGGTTAGAAATGGAAATTCTCGGGCCCCACCCAGACCCGCTAGAAACTCCTGCGGGGTACGACCCAGCAATCTGATTTAATGAGCCCCCGAGGGGGTGCCGCTGAGGGCCCCCCAATTAGACGGACACATCAGACTGTAACCCGACAACAATAGATTATTGACAGAGAACACCGAGGACAGAGAAAAACAATCAGAAAAACAAGAGAAGGGTGCTGCACGAACTTGATTAAATAAACGAGAGAAGCATCTAGAAGGACATGGGGCAGAGACCGTGCTCAACGCCGAGCCTCACAACCGAAGACGTGGGTGAGAAGAGTAAGTACGCGGACGAGACAGTCATATTTTATTTACAGCAATGAGGAGAACAGCGTATGTTTCGCCGGGTGCAGCTATTTTTCAAATGTCTGTAGATTTGATTGGGCTGAACAAAGTACAAATTAATTTAAACGCATCGCTGAACTCACCATAACTTCTGCTGTGATGGGTTTTCTCGGACAATTTGCGCTGAAATCACTGCCGTGAAATTTCTGAACGTTGAAATGGAGCCCCCATATGCAAAACAGTTATCGTAGACCAGCAGCCCACAGGATACACTTGAAACTTAGCGGCAACGTCTGCCCCCGTGTCATGACCCAGCCTTCTTCTTAACGTGTTGTGTGTTCACAAACCCCACATTCCACGTGTGATCTTCTAGCCACATCAAGTCACTTGGCGTTCTTGAAGTTCAGCGCACCACAGTTCCTCTACTGGTAAACTCCTATATATCCGCTGAGACCCTGCTCACATATCACCCCTTCCAGGAAGCCTCTCCCCAGCTTCCCCAGGAAGCCTGACGTTTCCCCTCCCCCATGGCACCCAGGACACACCTCCGTCATGGCAGGTACCCACACTAGGCTGTAATTATGTCTGCTTTCCAAGGGGACAATGAGTTCCTTGAGTGAAGGCACCACGTTCTTTTCTTCTTTGTATGCACAGGACCTAGTTTGATGCCTGTCTCATAGTCAACGCTCAACAAATACCTGCTGTTTGTCTGCTGCTCATCAAAATTATGCTTGTTATTTATCTAAAAGTCATGCTCATCTGTTAAGTCCAACATAAAGCAAGGATTAGAGGGAATATCTTTTATAAAGCTTTTGCGGTTAACCTGTGTGAAGTCATTTGCAATATCAGTGATGGATGAAATGAGAAAATAGGGCCAGTAAATGGAAGATAGAAAACAGCAGCAACAAGAAAATCCCAGAGCAGAAAGAGAAAATTAATGATGAGTAAGCATGACATTTAATTTTGAGCTTCCTGGCAGTAGGAGAAAAGGGAAATAGACGTTGGTTTGGACAGTGAATCATAGTAGTTCATCTAGAGGGATGGGTGGTTTTAACCAGGAATTTACGGTATAGGTTCCAATGGGATGGTGTGAGGAGGTGGGGTCTCCGGGGCATAATTAGGTCGTGAGGGTGGAGTCCTCATGAATGGAATGAGTACATTTATAAAGGGGACCCCACAGAGCTTCCTTGGGCTCTCTCTGCCATGAGAATGCAGTGAGAAGTCCGCAGTCTGCAACCCCGAAGACAGTGCTCACAGAGCCTGATCGTGCTGGTGCCCTGATCTTAGACAGGTAGCCTCCAGACCTGTGAGAACTAAGTGTCTGTTTTTTTTTTTTTAATTTTTAATGTTTATTATTTATTTTTGAAAGCAAGAGACAGACACAGCGTGAGCAGGGGAGGGGCAGAGAGAGAGGGAGACACAGAATCTGAAGCAGATTCTAGGCTCCAGGCTCCGAGCTGTCAGCGCAGAGCCGGACGCAGGGCTCGAACCCACGAACCATGAGATCACAACGTGAGCTGAAGTTGGATGCTTCACCGACTGAGCCCCCCAAGCGCCCCAAATGTCTGTTGTTTATAAGCCACCCAGGCTACGCCGCTTTGTTATGACAGCCTGATTGGACTGGTGCACTGGGGATGTTTCCAGCAATTTGGTAAGACCCGGGCTCGTGGGCAGGGACGAGAGGTGAACTGGGCAAGGCGAGCAACTGAGTGTTGGACCATGAAGGATTATGAGTGACACCAAAGGACCCTGGGTCTTAGGGTCCGCAGGGCAGGAGATGGGGAGCTAGGAAATAATTTAAACGGGGAGGTAACACAGCCGTGCTCTATGTTTAAAAGATGTAGAAAGGCTGGGGCGCCTGGGGGGCTCAGTCGGTTAAGCCTCCCACTTTGGCTCAGGTCATGATCTGAGTTCGAGCCCCGCGTCGGGCTCTGTGCTGACAGCTTAAGGCCTGGAGCCTACTTTGGATTCTGTGTCTCCCTCTCTCTCTGCCCCTCCCCTGCTTGCACTCTCCTTTTCTCTCTTAAAAAAAAAAAAATGTCGCTCCTCCTTAGTCCCCCACCAGGCCCCAGCTTTGCTCTGCAGTAAACACGCACTGGTCCTGAACTTCTTTGCTAGGAGGCCAAGCACTTTGAAAACACCGAAGCCTGAACTGACATCAATTATGCTGAAAGGGGGAGAAATTAATTAAAAGTTTTCGAAGGGCTCCTTTTCTGTATTCTTCTCTATTTTCGTGTTATCAGCAACACGGCTGTTTCTTCTGGCTGCGAGTTATTACAGTAGAACATTTTCATGTTGCTTGTAGGGTAATTACGTCAAATATATGGGAGATGATAAGCGGCAGTTTGTATTATTCGGTGATTAATCTCCATACATTCTGGCATTTCAATCTGGCCTCGGAAGACGGGGTTTGCTCTACTCTGGTGTGGAAGGAGGAGGTGAGAACAGCCAGGAAGACTGGGTAGTAAACACTGAGGAGGTTCTGGGGGGGAAACACCCCGGTTTCCCTAAAGAACCCACCACCCCCAGGCTCCACTCCCTGTCCTCACCAAGGCTCCTGCAGCCCAGCGCTTCGGGAAGTGTGGCCTGCCACACGACCTGCACTGACGCACCCGGGACGCGTGGGGGCAAGGCACACTCACGTCTTTCGTCCCCCAACCCATGGGAATCAGCATGGATGGGACCGCTGGCCGAGGAATCTGCGTTTTCAATCACAAATCTGCTGGTGTGCTGAAAGGTTTTGAACGACTGACCCGGATCACAGTGCCTCGACTTGAACCTCTGTAAGCCCCAAATCGTATATGAAGGTTTTCCGAGGCAGCGTGGAAGGGGGAGCAGACGCTGGGACCAAAAACTAGCGTGGACGGCCAGGGCGGATCATAACATCTCCTCTTCTGAACTCCTTTAAACATACAAAATAGGGCGCCTGGTGGGCTCAGTCGGTTAGGCGACCGATTCTCAGTTTCGGCTCAGGTCATGATCTCACGGCTCATGGGTTCGAGCCCTGCGTGGGACTCTGTGCTGACACTGTGGAGCCTGCTTGGGATTCTCCCTCTTTGTCCCTCCCCTCATCCACGCCCCTTCTCTCTTTCTCTCAAGATAAATAAATACACTAAAAAAAATAGATACAACTGGCTTGTTGCTACCCTTGATTAGGATAAGGCATCTGTTGGAAGCGTCCAAGAAAGAGAAAATGAAATTCCAGTAGAGGTTCTGGACCACAAGTTTGCAGATGGGCCCTAACATCGGAACAGCACCCTGAGGGGAGAGGGGCGTGGCTTTGCGTCCTCGAGTGTCGCTCTCTCCCTGGTCAGTCCCCACCGCCTCCGCCAGGCAGGCCGCGCGTAGATGCGCAGTGTCGCCGTCCTGCGGCATTTCGACCCCACGCTGGGGACTTTCCCCGGCCACCGTGGCGTCCTGACAGACGCTGCCCAAGGTGCCCAACCCCGTGCTGGGGACCCTCAAGCCACATCTCTTCGAACCATCCTCACTGGGGCCAGCTCCCCTCCTCCCCAAAGTCTGGCCGTTTGGGTCCTGTGCAATTTCAGAATCTCCCCAGTCCCCAGGGGGGACCTTTCTGCCAAGTTAACTTTGGCAAACTCCAGTAACGCTGACAGGCAAGAAATACTGTGGGCCACGTTGGGTTCTCTTTGGTCTATGATTTATTGATGGAGAGTATGAAATTTTCATTAAAACAGACTGCCGTTCCTCACTCATTTGTCACATTTTTAATTTATATTTTAAAACATTAATAAAACCGACACGATTAATTACTTTTTTTTGAAATGTCAAATATATTTAAGATGTGGGACCGGTTAGGGCTGGGCTTCCCGTGAACAGCGGGGGAGAAAACAGCTCAAGAAAGCGGGGTTCTGGGTACACTGAGCCCCTCCCTCTCGGAACCCACCGTCAGCTCGACGGTCTCTGGTCCCTTCCTGGATGTCATTGTTCACATGGTACTTCCGTTTCTTTGCCGTGCGGTGTTATCCAGTACCATCTGGGACGTCCTGATTTCTGTCTATGGTCCTGGCATTACTAATAATGTCCCTTTCGTGACAAATTTCCTGCTTTCGTGACAAACTGTATGGTGTTCTGAGTCCGATACTGAAGGGCTTTTGAACTAGACATACGTGATCCAAATTCTTGGAAGCGACCTGCCCTTTCTTTGGCCAGTTTCCTCATTTGCAAAGCAGAAATAACATTAGCAACGTCGTGATGCTGTCACGAGTTTAGATGAGCGAGTATAGCATGCCCAGCGCAGTGTCTGGTATACAGCAAGTGATTAACTGATGATGGCTACCATCAGATTCGTGGTTACCGTCATTAGTAGACCCTGCGGGGGGGCTGGTCCAGGCTCAGCTCTCACCTCACTGAGCCCTGCTCTCCCCTTTGTGGCCTCTTCTGAGTCCTTCATTCATTGCCCAACTTGGAAAAGATGTGATTAAAACAGGAATCATAGCTGAGATTTTTTCGAGGCACCTGCCATGTGCCAGGACTTGTCCCTGCCTTGTCTCTTCAAGGCTTGGGACAGACCAACGAGTTCGATGCAGTTATTACCACTCCCAACTCACAGATGAGCAAACTGAGGCCGAGGAGTAATAACGCTGTGGAGGTGACTGGACCCAGGAGCTCCCGCCCCGGACAGGGTGGGCTCTACCTCTCCTAGAGAGACGAAGAATCTGGAAGCAGCGTTCCAGCACGAGACTTACTTTCCCCGAACATCTGCCCGTGGCCCCTGTGAATGCTGCATCTCAACCCTGACAGAAGGGGCTGCCTGGCGCTGGGCTACGCTAGCCCCGCCCCCTGCTCCCGTCCCCTCATCCCCAGTCCCTTCTCAGACGGAAGTGATTCCCGAAGCTCGTGTGTTCCAGACCTCACCTTGGGATTCCAGATGGTTTTGGCCAGAAGGATCCTAAGCAAAAGTGGCCCAGGGATGCTCAAACTTCTGTTTACTCCCACATTCAAGGTGGATTTTATCTGCAGAGGTGACACATTCCCGAGGTGACACGCAGATTGTGACCAAAACCTCCAAATGGAGAGAAAGAATGGAAGTAACCGTAAGAAGAATTACAACTCACAAATATGATATTTTAATAATCAATGTGTCTATTTTTTCAGTCATTAAAGTTACTTGTTATATATTTGCTGAGCTTCTTTTTGATATTCCAGGTACTTGGCTGGGGACTGAGGACATAGTGATGACCTCATTTTTTTTTTACAGTCCCAAATATATATCCTATCGATGATTTAATTTAAACATAACACCAATTTATTCTATTAAAATTATATATGTATATACCCGCTCGCAGTGGAGTATGTAAAACAGAGAACACAATACCCACACAAGTTTCATCTGGTTTATGCAATCATATGGACCCATGTCCCATAGACAGCATAGGGTGTGCCATGAGCTGTCCCTGTCCTGTCCTGGATCCCCACCCACTGGGTGTCCTCCTAGGAAACACCGGCCTTTCCAGTTCTTTGGATTCTCCTGCAGATCAACTATGCTTATGTTCTACCCCTCCTCCTTTCTTTTCTTTCCTCTTTTCTCTTCTCTTTTCTCTTTTTTTCTCTTTTCTTTTCTCTTTTCTCTTTTCTTTTCACTTTTCTTTTCTCTTCTTTCTTTTTTCTTTTTTCTTTTTTCTTTTCTCCTTTCTTTTCTCTTCTTTCTCTTTTCTTTTTTCTTTTCTCTTTTCTTTTCTACAAATGGAAGCAAAGTAAACTGTTCTAACCTCCTTTTTCACAGTTAACAACTCATCTTGGAGACGGTTCCATATCATCACACAGAAAGCTTTCTTGTTCTTTCTACAGCTGATTTTGATGACTGTATGGACATCAACGATGAATTACTAACGGTAAATCGATACAATGAAAACCTCCGCAGGACTTTGTTGCCTTGGCAGAGCTTCCTGGCACAGAACTCGATGGGGGGGGGGCGGAGAAATAGATTCTAGTTGAGCACATATTATCATGCTTATGTACAACTGAATCTCCATGTACACATGGATATCTGCGAATCCGGAAGAATGTTTATTAAGACATTAGCGTCAGTGGCTTCATCCGTTCAGGCTGCTCCAAGAAAAAGCCCGTAGACTGGGTGGCTTCCATGCAACAGAAATTTATGCCTCAGAGTGCTCTTGAGGCTGGAAGTCCAAGATCAAGGTTCTGGAAAATTCAGTGTCTGGTGAGGACTCACTTCCTGGTTTATGGGTGTGGTCTTCTCTCTGCATCTTTATGTGGCAGGAGGGGTAAGGATCTCTGGGTCTCTTTCATAAGGGCACTAATCCCTTTCAGGAGGTGCCCCCATGACCCGATCACCTCCTCTCACCTCCCTGATGCCCACCTCCGAGTACCATCACCCTGAGGGCTAGGATTTCCGCATGAGAATTGAGTGGGGGTAAAACCTCCAGTCTGTAGCATTCTGCCTTCAAAATTCATGTCCTTCTCCCATGCGGAATGCATTCATTCCATCCCCAAAGGCCCCAGAGTTTTAACTCTTTCCAGGGATCTGCTCCAAAGTCTAAAATCCAAAGCCTCACTTAAATCTCATCTAAATCTGAAACAGCATTCGTCATGGGGTAAACTTCTCTCTAGCTGTGGACCTGGGAAACCAGAGACAATGGTGGGACAGGCACAGGATGGGATTTCCACTCCAAAGGGGGAGAAATGGGAAAGAAGCTACAGGCTGAGGATGGACGACACGGACCATGAATGTGATCTTCAGCGCCTCAGGGCGGCGCCTGGCACCCTGGGAACGCCGTAGACATGGCAGCAGGTAAAAGGGCATGTGTCTGAACATGAAGGAGCAAGAGTGGCTTTGTCAGAGGGACCTCGGAATCCACTCTAATTTGTATCACAGACTCGTTTGCAGACTTCACGACCGGAGCTGATTTTCGTAACGAACGAGCCGTGGCTCGCCCGGTCACCAGCCACCATTCGCTAATGCTGAGACGTCCACACCAGCCCTCTCGTTTTCCAGATGACAGTGCTGAGTCACTGCCCTGGAGGAGAGTGCAAGGCTTGGTGGGTTTCGTCATCTTCAAATTGTTCTATAAAGAACTTTCCAAACATGCAGGGGCTGGGGGAGAAACGTAGAAAAATGGGTTCTGAGCAATGAAGGAGATGGGGCTCAGGATCTATCCCAACTCCTTGTTTTGCCTTTTATTTTTCAGTGAAGACCATGAGGACTTGTGACGGGGAAGGTCCAGATCAAACCAGAAGGCCGGGATGGAGACCCGGGCACCGTTCTTCGTAGCCCTGGGATGTCCCCGGCTCCGTGGTCCTCACACTCCAAGAGGCACATAAACGATGGCAAGGCTGGTGTGCCTTTATCTGCCTTGATGAGAATTCTGCGGGAACCCCATGTGCGGGTAACACCCTCCCCGTGAAAGATTCAGGGCAACGCTGTGTTCCTCACCGAACTCCTAAGAGTGGTGCCTACAGTGTGGAAATCCTTTTTTTCCTTGACAAATGATATATTTCATTTATTTCCCATGATCTTCTTGCATTATTTCAATATTATGAATACTCGGCAAATATATTAAAAAAGTAATAAACTGGCAATTATGATTGTGCTATGGACCCCAAACTGCAATTATTCATTATGTTTCAATTATTAACTTCACTTCGAATGTCTTTCAGCAAAGATTGCAAAAGGAAAAAAAAAATCCCAATGACGCTCTGTGCCCTGCTTCCTGGAAACGCATGTTTCACTCTGACTTGACATTTCTCTGATTTATCTGCTATCTCAGGGCTGGAGGAATCAAAATAATAACAAAAAAATCTTCCTCTCTATTTAATAAACAATAACTACCAACACCTTGTGTCTATGGGTAGCTTTTTAACCCTTCTTGGGGCCTTAGTATCTATGATTATATTATTTAAAAAATGTTAATGAAGAGACCAGGTCCAAAGCCGTCCTCAGTTTGCTGACTGGGGACACAGAGGCAGGGAGGCTCAGGAATTACCCAGAGCAGACTGCTGGAGGCTGAGACGTCCCGCTGCCCAGGACCCCTCTTCCTCCAACACCTCCGTGCCGGCCCCAGTCCCAAGACTAATCTCACCCTCGGAGCAGTTCTCTACTGTCCATTGCCACCATCTCCCACAGGTGCCCTCTAGGGTAAGTGGTGGTCATAAAGGATATGAGAAATTCCATTTTTTAAAAATAAGCAAAAATTGTATTAAATTTTAATGGCGGTCATTACGGGCGGGTCTGTCTCCGGCGCTCAGCAAGTCCTTCATTCCCCTCTGAAGAGTTCCATTTGCACAGATTAATTGTCTGCAATTTCGCCCGGCGTGTCCTCATCCCAGTCATGGGGACTGTGAAGCCTTGTCCCCATCTGGGCAGAGCTCGATGATGTAGCACTCTGGCCTTTAAAATACGCACAATAAATAGTTTAGATTTGCTGACGAATGACTTGGGCTCGCTACGAGGTTGCCAAGTTGGAGGGAGGGAAGGAGGAGGGAGCTGAGCGAGTCTCAGAGAGAGAGCCAGGGCAGGCTTCACAAAGAGGTGCTGGGTGCCAGGGGTGACGAGGGGCTTTGAGTCAGTGGTCACTGTCGCAGGGTCACAGTTGCTTCCGGGAAACCCTGACTGTGTCCTGCTCACAGATGGGTAAGACCCGCACAGTAGGGACTTGGCACTTTGTTCGTTCAACAGCTCAGTTTTCCATGAAGCACGCAGTGGGTTCTTTAAAGCCAGGGACCAGATCTTGCGCTCCCCTGCTTGAAACGTTCTGCTGTCTCCCAGCACACTTAGAATAAGATCCTACCTCCTGACTATGCGCCTAGAAGGCCTCACGTGATCCACTCCGGGGGCTCCTGTGACCACCTCACCCGCTTACTGTCCCTTGCTCACAATACTCCATCCACACGGGCCTTTGTGCATCTTCTGTGAATGCACAGAGCATGTTTCTGCCCCAGGAACTTTGCACTTGCTGCTCCCTCTTCCCAGACCGATCTGCCTTGACATCTTCCCACAGTTGGCTTGTTTCGGTCATCTCAATCTCAACTCAAGCTCTGATTCTAAAGTGCCCCTTCCTCTCAACCACTCTCCACCCTATTACCTGATCTCATCAGCTCTAATCACTCTTTGAACTTGTTTGCTTGGTTTGTTTACATGGGCTTTACTTATCGGTCGTCTGTCTCTTCTGCTCTAAGTTCCATAAAGGTAGGGACCTATCTATGTTGTTTATCACTGTATCCTTACGTCTGGAGGCCAGCCTATCACACTGTCTGTGCTCAGAACGCGTCTGTTGAATGAATGAGTGACCAGTTCCTGAGCACCGATGGTGTCTGCTGGGTGCTGGAAATCAGTGAACGAGACGCATCCGGGTCCTTATAACATTCATCTAACATTCCAGTAAAGGTCTTTGGTCTTTGAACCTCTAGCAGCTCAGATAAGCAGCTCTCAGGCAGACAGACCCAGACCGGAGAGATCAGTGTCCAATTTTGGTCACGATCCTAGGCTCAGACTCTGAAAGCCCAGGGTCTTCAGTATCGGAAGAGTTTTTAGAGCTCATGGCATCCAAACGGCCCCATTTACAAGCCCCGGAGAGAGGACATGACCTCGACCAGTTCAGCAGCAGGCTGGAGGCAGAGAGGGAATTCAGGTGTAGGACTCTGACTCTGGGAATTGTATCTGCTCAGTTTCATTGTCCTAACTCGCAGGTGTGGGTTCTGAGAAGCTCTGATTGGACCCAGTAGCTCACACATTGTTTCGTAAGGAAAGGTTCACACTAGCACATTCCGATACACCCTATCCAACCAACAGGTGTGCTGGACGCCGACGCTAAGTATTATCCCCGAGGACCTGTTTTTGAGGGCACCTGAACCAGGTAAGCACCCACACTGGCTTTTCCTTAAGCAACCCGTCTCTCCTTTCTTTCTCTCAACGTCTTGTCAGTGTTTGTCTGGTACTAGAACACGGAAATAGCTAGGTCTGCCGTGAATCCAACCTGGTCCTTCATATATATATATGAGGCGCGGTTGGTAATTCACGGCACGGACACCTGCCATGAGAAATGTTCCCCATGTCTGGCTCGCAGAATCCCACCACCCTTTCCGTTACGTATCTGATGGAAAATTTTTCTGTGTCCCGTAGATGATTCAACTGCGTGTTACGCTGATCATTTCACTGGGGGTTTCCACACTGACTGCTTCGCTGGAAACTGCACATCTAACTTTCGGCAGGGGTTTGAGTCTCAGCTGAGGTCCCTGAGACGGGGCAAGGTTAAATAAACATGGGCTTGAGGGGCTCTTCTGGCTCTGTTACCTCAGGGGTGCTAGCCTCCTTCTGCTCCCACGGCTTGCGGAGAAACGGGATGGATTCCCCTCGTAACGGCTCTCAGGGCGGCTCCAAGCTTGGCCATAAAATGCGGTACTTGATTTCCCGGCTGAAACACTTCCTTCCCCACTGTCCTAAGGAGGGAGTTGGAATGGATAAGTTATGTGTTGTGGTTTTAGGCATTAATGAATATGAGAAACTAAATTATTGAATTTTGCAATGCAAATTATATTTTGAACACAAATTCTTCATTTCTGAATGCTAAGGACTCATAAAGAATGTCAATGGTTTATGAATTAGGCCATTAGCATGCAATTTGCGATTCAAACAGCACACCAGCACCATGTAATAAGTAACTACATAAAGAGTAGTGTTGTCTAAATTTTCAAAATATTTTGCTTGATGCATTAGAGAGCTTTCAAAAGGCTCCAATGACCTGCCTTTCCTTTCCTCCTTCCTTTCCTTTTTCTTCCTTCCTCTCTTCCTTCCTTCCTTCCCTCCCTCCCACCTTCCACTGACTGACTGCATTAGCTCTTACTCCTGCCTGTCTCAATCTTTTCACAGATGACATTGTAGTAGCCACACGAGTCCTAAGAACTAATTTAGACGAACCCCCCACCAGTTTTAGAGCTGGGAACTTGGAGACTCAGAGTGAAAGGGTCTTGTCCAAGGTCAGAGGTAGAGCCAAGCGGAGCCAGGTCTCTGACATTCAGTACTCACACCCTCAGTTGACTCCATCATGCTTACGTGCAACAGACTCATTGCAGACACTGTCTCGAGCATGGGTTTTCATGCAGGGGGAAGAGGCCAGGGCAGTGGAGAAGAAAGGATGAGGTACACATCATCCACTCTATGGACGGACAAACACCGCCATGTTTGTCCACCGGGACAACCTGATCTCAAGGCGGCTGGGAACAGCGGGTGGAATTAGTAGGGAGTGAAATCTCAGTTCAAGTGCAGGAATGCGGTCTCTCAGAACCATCAGTCCGGGAATGAAATACTTGGTGCAGGGTGAGCATTCCATCATTTAGAGAAGTTCAAGCGGAGTGCAGATACTAATTCAATGAAATCCAAAAGCCGAATGTTCCTCTAGCTGGGTGGTTGGTGGTCAGCCTTGGCTGTACCCCAGAATCACCGGGGTAGCTCTCCTCGCCACACCCCTCCCTCATTGAATCAAGGTCTCTGCGGTGGGTCCTGCAGATTCCCTTTACAACCCCAATGTTCAGAAAGGGCTCAGAGTCTTTAGCGTAGCCCAGCTGCCCTGGAATTTCAGCGTGCGTGAGAACCACCACGGAGGTTAATTACAAACGCAGGCTCCCGCGTTCCTTTTCCCAGATATTCTGATTCCGCTCACCGGGAAGGGTACCTTGATGCACCCCTTCCGTCAAACGTGATATTCGGTGGTCTTTGGAAACGACATGCCAGGCACTGTCCACCCACGCCTCTCCTCTGGCGACGGGGAGGAACTGGATTGAGAGCTGGGTTAACTTGCACGCCCTAGAGCTCTGACCAGGCTCACAGGCCCACATGGCTTTTTGAGGCTCCTGAGCAGAATCATTTGGGCACCCCAGTTCTCAACACTTAGCTCCAGGATCAAGGCTCGATCCCAGCCTTCGGTAGGAAGTTAGCCACAGGGAGGCAAAACCCTTCGTCCTCTGCATGTAGCATTTCTTTCCTTCCCAGATTAATCGAGTCTTGGGTTGTCCTTACGTCTCACTTGGGCCAGCTGCAATCTCTTTCAGGTAGCAAAGATGACGGGGTGCTGCTGCCCCCCACAACCCGCAGGCTCTCCTTTGCCCTTCAGGGACCCCTGCCTAGGAAATCCTCAAAGTCGGCAAGCTCTAGTTCAGTTCTAACAGACCAAGTTAGAAAACACCTCCCAGCTTGCGGGCAGAAGTCATTTTCTCCGAAGATGGTGGACAAAAGCACCATTCAAATGAGCAGAGGCAAAAGCCAGAGAACCTGCCCCTGCCGCCCCCACCAGGACTGTCCTGCTCGAGTGATGGTGGAGGGTCTCCTGCACGCACCTCGAGCCCCCCCGCCCCGCCGGCTCTGTGAGTGATTGGCCACGAGGCCAAACAGCTCACCTTGTGCGATAAAATAGTTAGAAGTTAACTTAGCCCCCTCATGCTTTAGAAAGAAGAAGTTTCATGCATTTTAAAGTTATTTTGTAAATCACGTTGAAGCCTGACAATGCAGATTTACCACTTTGGCCTCGACTTAAATACCGGGTTACCCCCTCATTGCGTTAACAGTGGGAAGAGCCTCAGAATCCCTCCCTCTGATCCACCAGAAGCCTCTTGTGCTCCCTTGACCACTGCATCGCCCCCTCTCCCTCTGCTCTGGCTTCTGAGAGGCTGCCCTGCAGTGTGGGAGGCAGAGGGAGCCAGTGACTGAGTTTAGGGGAGCAGGTAGAATGGGGCGGCAGGGAATCCGTGCCTATTAACTCGAACAGCGTGGGGGCATCTGAGGAAGGGGAGGGAAAGGGGGTCGGAGCCAAGGGAGACGCAGCTTCCTCCTTTAAAAAACGGATGGACTGGGGCGCCTGGGTGGCTCAGTCAGGTAAGCATCTGACTTCAGCTCAGGTCAGGATCTCACGGTTCATGGGTTCATGCCCCACGTCGGGCTCTGTGCTGGCAGCTCAGAGCCTGGAGCCTACCTCAGATCTGTGTCTCCCTCTCTCTCTCTGCCCTCTCCCACTCGTGCTCTCTCTCTCTCTCTCTCTGTCTCTCTCAAAAATAAATAAACATTAAAAAAATTAAAAACAAAAACAAAAACAGATGGATTAATTCAAAAGAGAAAACGTGTGTGTGTGCGCGTGCGAGCACGTTTTGAGTAAACAAATCCATATCAGAAACTGTCAGGAAACAAAAGACTTGGCTGGGCAGACATCATAGATGCGGAGGGCTAATCATGGCTTGCTCAAAATAGCTCAGAGCCCCCACGCCCACAGGTGGATTTGGAGTCAGATCCTGTTTATTAGCTGTTTACAGCTGTGTGACTTTAGGCAAGTTACTTAACCTTTCTGGGCATAGTTTCCTTTTCTGTCAAGCGGGGCAAAACCACTACCTCCCTTAACGGTCTCCTGCGAAGATCAAAACACAACACAAGAGAGAGGCTTTAGTTAAAGAGCTCACGGTAAATTGACTGCAAACAAACAAACTCCAATGATTTAATTTTTTCATCTTAACCACAAACCAGATATTTTGTCTGGGCTTTACCTACATTATCTCACGTCGTGCTCACAAGGAACCCATGGGGAAGTGTCCACATCATGCCCATTTACAGAGGAGGGGACTGAGGCCCAGAGGAGTCCTGAGCCCCATCTCACACAGGCACTGATAGGTAGCGTTTGCATTAGGGTCTTCCTGACACTAAAGCTGGGGGATTTCTTTTTTCCCTTGCTGGGTCTCTCAGCACGCAGAGACTAGCCAACCCTCATTAATTCATTTGGCAAATGGCCTTGACTCTAGGCCTGGCTGTGGGGACACAGACAGAGAGAAGACGTTTGCTTCTCTGGAGGACGTCCTAGCTTCACGGGCTCAGAGGCTCCGGGTGTCTAGGAGGTGAACAGTGAGTGGTGAAAACCTACTAAGCACTTGTGTGCACCTGCTAGGAGTAAACAGCACTAGCCACAAGGGGAGGCTGCTCTCCATTCTTTTTTGCATTGTGCGTTTAAATGGTGCAAGGTGAGGCCGCTCTGCCCCAGGGCCTTTGCACTTGCTGGAATGCTCTCTCCCACCAGATGGGCACCCCAGTTCTTTTTCATCTTTTGGACCTCAGCCTCTACTGCCACCTCCTCAGAGAGGCCACCCTAGCTAAAGCAGTGCTCAGGCCCGTGCCGCTCTCTGTTGTGCCACCTTCTCTCCTTCTTCGTAGTTGGCACAATCTGTAACCTTCATGTTTAGTCATTTATCTCCCGCTGATCATCTCTCTTCCTCCAGGAGAAGCGGAACTCCTCTGTCTTTTCCCAGCTGTGTCCGGAGCCCTGGAGATGTCATCTGCACCAGGCAGGTGCTCAGTGAATACTGTCGACTGGATGAATGAAGGAGTCGATGACACTCTCATCTTCCTGAGCCTGTTTCCTCCTCTGTAGAGTGAGGGTGGCCGTGCCAGCCTCACAGGGTCGATGCGGGGCAGCCGTGCCCCAGGGTCATGCGCACCAAGGCTCCTAGCACAGGGAGAGCTCATGAAACACTGCTCCCGTCTCCTCTTCCTGCCTGGGGGCTGGCTTTGCCCCAGGAAAGGAGAGGACGGACCTCCTGGCTTCCTGCTCTGCTGGGACAGCAAAGACCAGGAAACACAAACCCAGGCAGAACAGTGGGGGTGCTGGTTGGTGAGGGGATTCTGAGCACTTCATTCAAGCAGCGGGTGAGGGGAAAACAGTACTGGCGGCAGTTTCAGGGCTGGGACCGCCCCAATCTCTCCCGCAGGGGGTTGCCTGTTTGCTCTCTGGGCAAACCTCGTCCCCAGACCTTCCCTGCACGCCCAGAGAGCTCCAGCCTCTTGTCTCCTGCATGTTCACCTCCTCAACTTGCCTCCTTTCTGAACGTGGGACCCATGTGTGTCCACGGAAAGAGAGATCACAGTGAGCTCATTTGAAATGACCAAATTCTCATCTCGGTCGGGACCCAAAATGGCTATTGGATCTTTCGGGACCAGCAAATTGTCTTATTTTCAACAGGCACAACCCAGTAAGCGCTACCCCCCACGTCAATTTGTTAGGTGGCAAAATCGGCGGTCACCAAGGCAGAGAAAGCACCATTAACGGACAAGACGATGTCATCAAACAAAATCTCACAAATAATAGATCGCTGTTTGTCATCAAGACACTTAATACACCAGGGGGTGCTCCCAAAGCTCCCATAATCAATTTCTGCTAATTTGCCAATTCTCTGGCTCTATGAGGGTGCTGGTAATTTCATATTTTACCCCCACAGAGGTTACGGTAATTGATTCAGTCCTGGAAAGTGTTGTGATGACTTTGAATGAACTTGAAAGGTTTTGCATTTGTTTTCAGAGGCTGTTAGAGAGAGCGATTCAAACTTGGCCGCACGGGCCTAATTTGTAAAGGTTGGACGTGAAAGCAATGGATTAGCTTCTCCGGCAGACAGCTATCTTCCTGTCATAACCTCCCTGCTCACGAGGCGGGCTGGGCTCAGCACCGAGACACTCGACTGCCTTTTCATCTGTATCTCGATGGTGGCGGAAATCATCTCCGAACATCTGAAGGGAAAAAAGGCAATTATTGACGAATCCTCCTAGAATGACTTGGCTTTCCGAGTTCTATGTTTTTTTCGTAAACAAACACCCAAAAGAAGTAAGGTTGGCAAAGAGAAGTTGTAGAAACTTTCTTCTTGACGTTGGCACTTCTGAGATGCAATACATGCACAATCAACGTCGTTTTGCTCCGGAGCTCGTGTCTGGTGGCGAATGTCTCCGTTCCACGGGGCAGGCATGATCATGAAAGGGAACGCGGGGCGAGAAAGCATTAACCCTCTCGCAGCGGGCCAGTGGCACGGCTGTTGCAGTATAATCATCAGAGAGGGTTTCCTGCGTGCCCGAGCCTGGGCTGAGCGCTCTGTATGATGAGAACATTTCATCTGAATGTATCTAGGTTGAGCCAGCCCTTCTCACAGATGACAAAATCGAGGCTCCACAAGGTTCCATAACTTCCTCAACGTCCCCGTCTCTCCGGTGCCTTAACTTCTCCACTGCTCTGCCACACGACCGTGGCTGTGCTGGTCCATGTTTACCAACCAGCTTTCTGGAAACAAAGCCAAAAACGGAAGGCAGACTCTGGTTTGTAGTTTGTCAGCTGCCCGCGGTGTAAATACTCTCACGGTGGCTGATTGCAGGCTTTGGACGTGATGCCATGAAATAAGGGATGTGCATGGTCAGCCTCGCGTGGGGGTGATGCTATCCATCCGCCTGAACGTCTTCGCCCTGATTCACGCATGCTCCATTTCCTGATTTGTTCCCAACCCTCCGGCTCAGACTGCCTTTGACTGCGGTCTGACTTTGCTCTCGGACGAACTGCTGGGCGCTAGCAACTTTGGCCCCGGATCTGATTTCACCACGATTCATCCATCCATTCATTCATTCGAATTCACTTCCAGGGCAAACACCCTGCCCACCTCTAGTCTGGCACCCCTGCTGGGGTTACCTTCCCACAGGAGCCTGAAGCGGCACAAAACCCATTTTTCAGAACTACAGTGAGGTCTCGGCATGAAGGCGATCATTTGTGAATGTATGTGTGGGGGGCATCTGAAAGAATTGGGTGTTCTGCTTGGTTGGGGAGTGAGCTTGGCCCTCCCGAACAAGCCCACGATGGGATCCATGTGGATGGGGTGAGAAAACACGGTGGGACCTTAAAGAAACAGTCTGGGGGCGTCTGGGGGGCTCCATCGGATAAGCGTCCGACTTCGGCCCAGGTCATGATCTCATGGTTCATGGGTTGGAGCCCCGCATCAGGCTCTGTGCTGACAGCTCACAGCCTGGAGCCTGTTTCAGATCCTCTGTCTCCGTCTCTGTCTCTGTCTCAAAAATAAAATAAACTATAAAAAAATAATTAAAAAAAAAAAGAAACAATCTGGAAGGGCTGCCCGACTTCCGGGGGGAGGGGGAAGGAGCCTCTCTCTGGACTCCTCGGGGCTGGGTGGTGGTGGCGGGGGGCCTCTGGGGAAACTTAGGAGTTGCTCCGCGTGGGGGAGGAGCTAGGGAGGGATGAGACTTTCTAGGGCACAGTGAAGGCCATGTTGGAAACATTCTAATCTTTGTCTTCCAGGGGCTCCGGGAACCACTGTTGGAAGGGGGGTAGTGTTCGATTTAATCAGGAGGAAAGGAGCCAATGAGAAAGCGCGAGACCTGAATCTCAGGGGAGCCTCTTGGGTTTGGTGGGAGATGGATGGCGGCCTCGGCTGGGGTGTGGGTGCCTCGACTGCCGGAGGAGGAGGAGGACGGGCAGGGAAGGCACCCGGGAGGAAGCAGCTCCGGCTGCCTGCAGGGTAAGGGCACAGCTCCTGGACCCACTGCTGGCCGAAGGCAACTGATGCAGGGGGAGGGAAGGAAAGATGCCCGAGGTTTGCTGACCGCCCTGCTTTAGGCTGCATGCGTTACAGGCGGTGCTTTACTTTATCCTCATGACAGCGAAACAGAGCCAGTGTCGCTGGGCTGCCGGTCACATAGCTGGTGTGGTCATGGGTCAATGCCAGGACTTTCTGCTCCCCCCTCACGGCCCTGTCCCCCGCACCCTCCCATTCTTTCCTTGCTGTGCGTGTCCTCCTTACCAGAGCTCCTGGCTTTGGAAGCAACAAGTGTGTGAGCTCTTACCAAGCATTAGCAGCTGGCGAATACCCCACTGTTGCATCAAACACTCACAACACTGCGCTGAGACAGGTGTAACCCACTGCCCTTTTCCCCAAATGAGAAGACTCCTCCTGGGGGCGGGGAGTAAGGCCACTGGCCCAAGGCTGTTCTCAACAGCTCTGACATCTTGCCCCCTGCCCTCCCGGGGCATTTGGGACCAGCAGGGCTGAGGCAGCAAACAGCATTCGTGCAGGAGCACAGAACGTGCTTTGGGGGGCAGCCCGGGAAGCTCTTCTTTCCCTCCCGGGCCCTCACGGCCGACCGCAGAGAAGCTGTCTTCGCCTGGCATCTCAGTACCTTTGCCCTTCAGCAAAAATGTGACGAGTGTCGGGAAGAATAACCCAGACAATTCTTCCACCCCAAACCCAAGGGTGGATGATTTAATTTCAGTTAGAAATAAAGCTTCAGCTTTGAGTTTGGATCCAGCAGTGAGGTCTTAGAAGTGGAGTTTTGTCCCCTAGAGGAGGGGTGACGTGGATGGGCAGGGGGGTGCTCTCCCCCCTCCCCCCCTGCTCCTTAGGGTTAAAATCCACCACTCCAGGGGCGCCTGGGTGGCTCAGTTGGTTAAGCATCTGACTCTTTTTAAAAAATTAAAAATAAATTTTTTTAATGTTTATTTTTGAGAGAGAGAGAGAGAGACAGAGACAGAGCAGGAGCAAGGGAGGGGCAGAGAGAGGGAGACACAGAATCCGAAGCAGGCGCCAGGCTCTGAGCTGTCAGCACAGAGCCTGACGCGGGTCTCGAACTCATGAACCACAAGATTATGCCCTGAGCTGAAGTCGGACCTCTAATTGACTGAGCCACCCAGGTGCCCCAAGTGTTCGACTCTTGGTTTCGGCTCAGGTCATGATCTCACGGTTTGTGAGTTTGAGCCCTGCATCGGGCTCTGCCCTGATAGTGTGGAGCCTGCTTGGGATTCTTTCTCTCTCTGCCCCCTCCCCCACCTTCTCTCTCTCTCTCTCTTAAAACTAAAGAAATTAAAAAAAAAATCTACCATTCGAAGTAAGTGCGTGTCTTACCTACCTTTTAGTAGCTCTTGGCATGGAGTCAATAACCTTATCCCGCTGGGCCTTGGTGTGTTCATCTGTGAAACGGGTCTGATAGAGAAGCGAGAGAATCATTCCTCCTTTCCTGGAGTAGCAGAACCCTTAAAGGAGAGAATCAGGTGCGAGCAGGCACAGATGCGTGGCAGGCGGGTGCTGCCATCCAGGGGTGGCGTAGCGGCCCCCATCTGGGAGCTGGTGTCAGAGGGCCCAGGCCCTTTGAAGCTGAGCTCTATCATTTCATAACTGGGCAAACCTGGGGAAATAGCTCGACCTCTCTGAGCATGTCCCCTTTTCTCTAAGGTGGGGGTATTAAGGACACTCGCCTCATGGGGTAGATGTGAGGGCAACGTGGGGACAGTGGGGGGGTGGGTGGGAAATGCTCAACATGGTGCCTGGTGCCCGGCAGACGCTGAAGAGACCTTAGCTGTCGTTCTGACGGAGGCCCTGTCGATCACCCTTCGGGCGGTCTCGGTGGGAACCAGGGGCAGCAAGGAGCGGGGGAGGTGGCGTGGTGCTGGGGTCCGGGGCAGGGGGCTCACCCTCACTGTAGGGGTCCAGGGAGACTCTGCGGTTCACGTGCTTTGAAGCTGGGGCCAGGGCAAAGAAGGCATGTCACCGTCACTCAAAAGGACGGGATGGACAGAACACCGTGTACTGCACATTCTAGGGAGCCTTCTAGACACCTTCACGCACCTCTTCGCCCTTCGCCCTGGAACAAACCCAGCAAGGGGAGAACCGGGGGTTTGTGAAAACGGATGGGCTCAAGCTGCAGCGTGCGGGGTGCATCCCGGGTCTTGGGGACCTTCTGGAAATGCCTGCTCTGTCCTCTACGCCCCGTGGAGGCCACTGGAGAAGCGGTCTGGGGACAGAGGGCTCCTGCAAGGAAGGAACTAGAGAGGCCCAGAGCCTTCTAGAAGTGCTGGGGCTCAGTGCCTCCCCCCCCACTCCAGAGGACCCGAGGCAGCCCCCGGGCCCCAGCGGAGTTTCTGATGACCACGCCACCCCCTGCTCAGTTCATTCCGTAGCTCTGCACGCCCCAGCCCTGCAAGACGCCTGCGGCCTCCGCTAATGTTCCCACGCAGCCCATTCCCGGAGACCCAGACAACAGCCCAATTATCTGCGGCCAATCGCCGGCCCGCTCCCTGCTTGGGGCCCGCATCTAGAGGCGATTTCTCTTTTTCAGGAGAGTCAGCCAGGGACCGGAGAGCCGCTGTGAAGGTAATTAGGAAAGTCTGGCCGTGGAAACCTGTCTCCTCTCCTCCCGCGGAGGGAAGGGGGGCCGTCAGGGGCCTGCGGATGGTTTTTCAAGGCCGCTGCCGGCACTGGGCGGCTGGCAGTCAGAGCCAGGCGTCCGGGCAGCAGAGAGGGAACGGGGCTCTGTGTGTGCGTGGGCCTCTGGGCCACAGAGTTATTTTTCACGCATCTTCCAAACTGGTTCGAGACCTGCCTCCCTGCCCACCTCCAGTCTCTCCCAGCTGCTGGTGATCAGGAGTAATTAAGGCATGAATATGGCCCCTTCTCGTTCACACACCCACCGGTCATCTCGGCTCCCCTCCCTCCCTCCCCTGTGTCCACGTCCTACCCGGCTGAAGTTTGGTCAGCTTGCGTCTGGCGTGCACCCCCGATTACATCGTTTCCCCTCATCTCTGCCTTCTGCCCAGCCCACGAGGACAGTTTCCCCACCCAGGAGCCACTGGGAATGCAAGTCAGGTTACTTGTCCCTGCCCCGTTTCAACCTGCCTGTGACTTCCCTTTGCTTACAGAATAAAAGCCCACCTCCTCTCGTGAGCTGCCCCGAGTCTGCCTCCCTGAGGTCACGTTCTCAGGTCTCCCCAGTGCTCGCCCCATCCTGGCCACCCTGGCTTTCCTCACACTCCTTGGAAATGCCCGCGGCGCCGGGGTGCCTCAGTTGGTTAAACGTCCGACTTCAACCTAGGTCATGATCTTGCCATTACAAGTTCGAGCCCCGCGTCGGGCTCTGTGTTGAGCGCTCAGAGCCTGGAGCCTGTTTCAGATTCTGGGTCTCTCTCTCCCTCTCTGCCCCTTCCTCTGCTCGCACTCTGCCTCTCTCTCAGAAAAAGGAAACATTAAAAAAAAATGCCACGTGTTGGGGCTCTTCACTTTCTTTTTTTTCTTAATTTTTTAAATGTTTATTTATTTTTGAGAGAGACAGAGTGCAAGCAGGAGAGGGGCAGAGACAGAGGGAGACCCAGAATCTGGGGCAGACTCCAGGCTCCGAGCTGTCAGCACAGAGCCTGACGCGGGACTCAGACTCACAAACTGTGAGATCATGACCTGAGCTGAAGTCTGATGCGTAACCAACTGAGCCACCCAGGTGTCCCTATTTTCTTTCTTTCTTTTTTTTTTAAGTTTCTTTATGAGATCAACTTATTTTGAGAGGGAGAAAGCATGAGTGGGGGAGGAGCAGAGAGAGAGGGAAAGAGAGAAAAGCCCAGGCAGGCTCTGCATCGTCAGCACAGAGCGGGACGTGGGACTTGAACCCATGAACTGTGATATCATGACCTGAACCCAAGTCAGACTCTTAACCAAATGAGCCACGCAGGTGCCCCAGGGCTGTTCACTTTCTGGTCCCTGGCTGGGCTCCTCTCCCCTGGGTATTTGCATGTGTGGCCCCCTCAGGTCTGGAATCACCCCTTTGAAGTACCAGCATACCCCCCCCCCCCCAGCCCCATAAACTATCTCCCATGCCCGCTTGGATTTTTTTCATAGCATCTGTCACCGTCTGGAACTATTTTGCTCATTTACTATTTGCTGTTTTGCATGCTTCCGTGGGGGTGGGAACTTTTCCTATTACATTTCCCCGTCTCCATGTAAAGGGGCTGAAAAACATCTATGGATGCGTGAGTGGATGTCAGATGTGACGCTTGAGTGATTTTATATCATGTCTTGTTACTATTTCCCCTAAATCCTATGAGTTAGGGACTATTCATGCTCATTTTTCCACTGAGCAAACCGAGAGGCTGGATGCGCAAACGGACAATGGCCAGACCGGAGACCGCAACCGATGTCTGACCTGTGACCTCCAGCCACCAGACTGTGGTTCACCACAGTCCCTGTATCACTTGGCCCCAAATGGTCAGGATTTCGCCAGCAACTACCAGCCTCCCTGATTTCTGCTCCTACCTCCAACCTAGGACCAGTCAGAGAAAGCCAAATATATGGCCCTAACCAACCATACAGGACACCACACTTCTAGGTAACCTGCCTCCTGCGTCCTCACGCCAATAGCGTCCAATCAGGCACACCCCAAACCGTCCCTCTTTTCCACCGTGAAGCTTCTCTGCCGCTCCTCCACCTGCCTTCGCGTCTCTGCCGGACGCAGGGGATGGTGGCTGACTCGAGCTCGCTCCGAATAAACAGCTTTTGCTTGTTTGTGTCTGGGTGGCCTTTGCTATTTCCACAAAACTGAGGCAGCTTGGCGGGACTGGTGACTTCTCACGGTCACGCAGGCCGGGGGTCTCAGGTGTTGGACCCCATGGTCGTTTCCTCCACCATGCCATGCTTTCGTCCAGAGATCTCTCCCTTTCTCTGCCCCAAACCACCGGTGTGGGCGCAGAGGTGGGAGCGTGGGGAAGGGGGACGGGCAGAAAGTGGGGAGGAAGCCAGGTGGGGCGGAGGGTCCCAGGGCGGGGGCAGGCCGGCCGGCCCAGGAAGCTCAGTCGTGGAATTTCAGCCTCCTCGTCCTCATCCTCAACCATTTAACAAAACGCATGTTAAACGCCGAGAGTCAATCATCTGTCCTGAGGTTGTTATTTGTCTGAAGATAAGTATGACTGTGGAGAGATTCGTGGGAAAGGAGCAATTAGTAGCCCCATCCATCTCAATGAAAGATAATAATAATATTAATTAATAGTCATACCAGGGTGCAGCGGAAATTCTGAGTCTATGAGCGAGAGATCTTTGAGGGCCACGTCTTTTCCTAAGTGCCTCTCTGACAGGTGCCCATTTGTTACGGGAACAAGCAGAGTGTCTGCCCGATCTATCACCAGTCGCTGGCTCCCGAGTCCTCGTCCGGTCATGCTGGGTGTGGACACGTTCCAGGGGCAGGATGTGGAGGGAGCCCTTAGGAGGCGAGTGGGCAAAGACTGAGGAGGAGGGGGGTCCTGGAGAAGTCGTGATCGCTAGAAGCAATGGGGTCACCCAGCTAGATATAGAAAAGGCGGCAGATCTCTGAGAGATGGGGTCATTATCCCTATCCTGCACTTAGGGAATCCACAGCAGTGCTCAGAAGGGTGATGTGATTTGCCCACAGTAACCAAGAGAGGAGGTAAAGAAGTTAAGCTGCGAGCCCAGCTCTGGGAGGCTCCAGAGAACATGCCTTCCCCAATAGCACCACCATCCTCTCTAACGAGAGGCCAAGAGTAGGGCCCTTGTCCCGTCATACAAGCAAGCCCTTTTATAACAAGGCTGCATGCTTCACGGATGAAGAACGGAAGGAAGGCAAGCTGGTGGCATCTCTCACCCCCCGTTCTAGAGCTTTAGAAGCAAACGTGGGCCCGTTAGCTGTAAATACAGACCCCAGCCACTCTTTCAAGTGAATTGGTGGTGTTGTATTAGAAAATTTCCCTCTGCAAAATGCTAACAATGCCGCGGTGCTTAAATTTTATGTGTGCAAGATTATGAGCAGATACATAAAACGGGAGGGAAAAAAGAATCTGCGCTGACAAGAGCCAGGGACACGATGATTGGTTTCCTTTTCTCGCAGCCTCTTTCCCCAGCAGCGCTGGAGTGGAAGGTTCCTTCAGGAGGAAGTTCACAATGAAACTGCTGACTGTAAGCGGCCGCAGGGCACTCACACGGGACGTTGAGAAGCGGCCCGTCTCCCGCTCTTCTGGCGAGGAATCAGAGACCATGCCTGGGAACAGGGAAGCCTACTGAACGATAGTGACGGTCCTTCCGAATCCCCCCGCATTTGGGACGTGTGGGCAGGGCAGCTCTGCCTCCTGGACACTGGGGGCTGACTTGGCCGCTGAGTCCCCCCGGATGGCTGGTGTGGGCAGAGCCTGGGGCATGAGCTCTGAGCCTGGCCCTGGGGGAGGGAGAAGAAAGGGAGAGCCAGCCCTACCCCCTCCCCCACTTCCCTCTGGCATACAGTAGGAGAACGAGACGGATCAGAGAGAAATGCAAGACTGAAGGAGACCAACCCAGAGAGACAGAGTTAAGGAGAAATCAGGTGAGGAACCAAAGAGGGCAAGATGGGAGAATGCCCATGCCAGAGCCCCGGGGACGACCGAGAGAGGCACCCAGATGCCGAGAGAGAGAGAGACAGAGAGAGAGAGAGAGAGAGAGAGAGAGAGAGAGACGCTCACAGGCACATGCACAGGCGCACGGGTAAAATACCTGAGCAGATGCCACAGGAAGACCTTACCTCGCGGTGACTGAGGGTAGAGATTAAGAGTGTGCCCTCCGGAGGGAGGGGTGTCGAATCCTAGCTCCACCACCGGGAGACTCTAACTTCAACTCTGAGACTTGTTTTCCCCGTCGGTGAAATGGGCTGCTCAGTCCCCTTACTAGTGTGCGTCCATCAAGCAGAACCCTTCGTGTTCCGCATTCTTCAGCTGCAGCTCAGGCTTGGTGAGGTCGGGCAGGTCCCATGAATATCTCCGTGCTTCCTGTCTCTAGAAGGCAACATGGGAGCACGCAGGTACCTACCTCATAAAGCTGAGGGATCTGGAGCACTTAAATCAGTGCCTGACATGCGGCATGTGTCCTACAGATGTGGCAGTGAAGTTGTCATCAGGATTCTTTGCAAATGACAGAAACCCATTTCTTTAAAAAAAGTTTTTTTTAATGTTTATTTTTGAGAGAGAGACAGAGTGTGAGCAGGGGAGGGGCAGAGAGAGGGAGACACAAAATCCGAAGCAGCTCCAGGCTCTGAGCTGTCAGCTCAAACCCGACGTGGGGCTCAAACCCACAAACCTGAGCCACAGTCAGATGCTTGACCGACTGAGTCCCCCAGGCGCCCCGAGTAAGCCGTTCTGGAACCTAATAGTGCAGGTGCATAGTGGGGCTTCATGAATTCTTTGCCCTGCCTCTTCCCACACCCAGAGAGGCAGGAAGACCATCACATACGTAATGGAAAGCCTCTCCCTGCACACCCGCTGGCGAGCCGCCGCCCTCCAGGACCCCAGAAACTCCGCGGCAAATGTAACTGGAGAAACCCCGCTCCTACCACTTAGTCATTAGGCGGTGATTGTTGTTTATCTGAGCGCCGCACCGTAACTCCCTCTGCCCGGGGCTGGTGCTGGAGCTGGGGAAATACAATTTCCTCCAAACTAATTTAGTTTTAAGAGGAAAATGAAAGTTTAAAGTAGTTTAATGTTTCGGCAAAACCATAATGGCTGGGGAAGATTGGACGATGTGAACCAATAAAGTGCCCTAATTCTGATAATAACTCAGGGCTTAACTCTTCCGCGGATCAAATCCCATCCTGATGCTGACATTGTGCCCAGGCGGGTCCAGCGGATGGTCAGACCATTGATCTTTATTTTATTTTCCTTTTTTTTTTTTTTTAATAAACAGCTTCACTTTGACTTTAGGGGCGTGCTAAGGACACAGCTGTCTAGTTAAACCCTAGGAGACACCCCTAGGGTGTAGGCATTTCTATTCCATTCAGGAGTTTCCCTCAGACCTGGAATCCTCCCGGGTCGGACTCCCAGCCTTGGGTGGAACCTGGAAGATAGTTGTTGTTGACAAGGCCCGACAACTAGCTCTGAAATGTAAAACCTCCGGGCGCCTGGGAGGCTCAGCCGGTTGGGCATCCGACTGTGGCTCAGGCCATGACCTCAGGGTTCATGAATTCGAGCCCCGCATAGGGCTCTGTGCTTGACAGCTCGGAGCCTGCTTGGGATTCTCTGTCTCCCTCTCTCTCTGCCCCTCCCCAGCTTGCACTCTCTCTCTCTCAAAAATAAAAAAGCATAAAAAAATACAATGTGAAACCTCAGGGAGCCTCAGTTTCCCATTTATAAACTAGCGGGAGAAAGATTTTCAGGGGTTTTGTAAGCGTTACACTGAGAGCAAGAGCCAAGAAAACATCCATTCATCCGCCACATTTCTTCAGTACCTACGGCGGGGCTGGCGTCAGTACGGGGTCCAAGGATTCATGAATCCCTAATGCATGGGCGACGGGTCTTAGTGCCCAGATGACCTCTGTCGCTTTCCCTGCCATCCCGTGATTCTGTCTCAGCCAATTAGCTTTGTAAACATCTTAAATCAAATTCCAGCAAAGTGTTTCTCTTTTTGATCCGTTCTAGCTTGCATGTATTTCCCCCCTTCTTTGGCCTGGAGAACTCCTATTCGTTCTCCAAGGTTAGGCTCAGATCTCCTTTGTTCTACAGTCTTCTCTGACTGGCCAGCCATTGTTCCCTGTTCCCTTCACTATCTTGTCACAGAACTGTGATAGACCTATTTTTCTTTCATAATGTAGCTCCTCACGTGTTCTACCGCAGCGTGAGTGGGCTATGTCTTCATCTTCTGGCGTGTAGATGCCCGATACGGGTCTGCTCCATGGATGTCTGGACCAGGAATGGAAAACAGATGACACGCAGTCACTACGCCCCATTCCCTGTTCATGGCAGGCATCACTAATCAATAGACTGTGCTCAGAGTGTGCCTCAGGCGAGGGCCCGGGGACACTCCCGGCCCAGTATAGTTAACTGGGAGACAGAGGGTCTTTTCATTAGTGTTTCCTTGAATTCCTGGAGAAGATGCCCAATAACGTGTTATGGAAAATAAAAGGTCAGAGTGATTTTGGGGCAGGTTGAACATTGGAACTGAAAAATTGAGGCATCACTGCCTCAGGTTCCTTAAATGAGGTAAAGCTGCGTAACTTAGTGTTTCACACACTCCTTTGGAAAATATTACAAAACGTGGAGAAAGAGGAGAATGCCCCAGGCAGTATCCCTTCTCCTACCAATTCCATGGGCCCCCACACCCCAAAAATCCTGTCCCGAGAATTGTTTCATGTTCTCCCGCTTCTTCATTTTTGGAAGCATATCAATTGTAGCGATTTCTTTCTGCAACGGTATTTTTAAAATCTCACCGTATCTCGGGCACCTGGGTGGCTCCGTCAGCTAAGCATCCGACTCTTGGTTTTGGCTCAGGTCCCGACCTCGTGCTTCATGAGATTGAGCCCTGCAATGGGCTCAATGGCAGCAGGGTGGAGTCGGCTTGTGATTCCCTCCCTCTCTCTCTCTGCCCCTCCCCTACACACTCTCTCTGTCTCAAAATAAATCAATAAACTTAAAAGAAAATCTTACAGCATCTCTCAAGCCCCTCTTTGTTTGCCCACAGTCCCTGAGGGTGTTTATCATACTGGAGCCAAGCAAAGAGGTGGCTTGGAAAGAGCCAAGCATAGAGAAATCCCTGGTAACACATACCTATTTTCAAAGTTGAGAAGCCGCTTCTGAGAGAGAGTGAATTCACAAAGGATCCCACACCACGGACCTTTCCTACCCCTCTGAGGATGTGGGTTTTCTTTGTACAGAGAGTCGGAACTTCAGTGCCCAGCCCGCTATGCCTGACACGTCCCCTCCGCGCGTACCCCAGGCACAGCCCTCCTTCCTTCTCGGTCTGCTTCCCTTCCCTCCGTCATCCCAACCTCCACTTGTCTCTGTGTCCAGTTATCCTCAACAAGTGACAGCAAGGAGACTCCAGGTGGGATTTGGGAAAACCGTTGAGAACAAATGATGGGTTGTAGAGTGTCAGGTGCCGCCCTGTGACTGCGTGAGGGAAAGAAAGGGGAAAATGGATTTCTCTCTATTGCTAATTTTTTTTCTTGCCTGAGCGCAACAGGCCATCTGGTCTACCAGATAGGAAGGAAGGGAGCTGACCTTTGTTAAGTAGTGATTATGCTATTTGGACTCTTTTTTTGTTTTTTGAGAGAGAGAGAAAGAGAGGGTGCAAGCAAATGAGGGGCAGAGAGAGAGAAAGAGAGAGAGAGTGAGAAGTGGGGCTCATGTTTCACCCAAAGCGGGACTCGATCTCACCCACTGTGGGACTCGAACTCACAAACCATGAGATCATGACCTGAGCCGAAGTCAGAGGCTTAACTGACTGAGCCACATAGGCGCCCTATTTGGACACTTTACGTACATCATCTGACAGTTTCATTTGCTCCTTATAATAATGTTATGACTTTTTGGTTTTTACAGCTGAAGAGACCGGCAATCAGAGATTTCGTCCCCATTCCTACATTTCCTCAAAACCAGGACTTACTGAGGGTCTGTGGGGAGCGAGTTTTCATGCTGGTTGCTGGGGTTATATTGGTAAACGAGATACTCACTTTCTGTGGCTTCGTGGTACTTACGGTCCAGCTGTGGAAAAGATATGAATCAAAGAATCACAGGGATACATGTAAACTGACAGCGGCAATGCGTCCCACTAAGGAAAGGCAGACACTGGCCAAGTGAAATACAATCTGCCATGCCTGGGGGAAGGTCCTGGAGAATGGGATGTCTGGGCGGAGCGGGAGGCAAATACATAAATGTAAATAAAACCAGAAAAAGGTGGGGAAGAATTTTACAGGCCAAGGAACCTGTCTTGGAGTAGGAAGAAACTTGGTATGTCAAAAAACAAACAAGGGCTTTTGGGTGGCTCAGTCGCTCAAGCGTCTGATTCTTGATTTCGGCTCAGGTCATGATCTCACTGCTCACGAGATCGAGCCCCGCATTGGGCTCTGTGCTGACAGCATGGAGCCTGCTGGAGATTCTCTCTGCCTGTCTCTCTCAAAATAAATAACGAACAAACAAACAAACTTAACGGAAGCCAGGAGCTAGAGGATGAGTGAGGTGGGGCAGATTTGCAGGGGAAATCAGACACGTCTTTACAATGTAAAAATGTTCTCCTGGCAAAAATGTCATTGCTAAAGCTTGGGCTTTTAGGGATGGAGAAGAGAGCACAGGTGCCAGATGTTGTTCTGGCTGATGTTGCCAGGGCTTTTAGGGTGGGTCAGATAGAGAGGCACCCGAGGAAACAGTCTTCAGAATCCCAGTTGTGCATGGTCTTGGCCAAGGAACAGAGGATGGAGGTCAAGGACAGAGCTTTGTCGAAAAGGAAGAGAAGCCTTTTGAGAAAGAAAAGAGTGAAAACCCGAGACAGTGGGAGGTCAGGGAGGGGCAGGGTCAAGAAAGCCAAGGGAGACAGGGCTCTCGGCCGAAGGAAACATGACATTGTGAAATTCCACGAGAAGTCAGACACGAGAAGTGATCCCCACATGAGCTGAGGAAGGTCCAGATTCTCCCCAAATACACATTAGCTTTTTATTATGTATGTTTTCAACTATTCGAGGCCTGTATAATGGTGTTTTCCCTCTTGAGTGGAGTGAGAGCCAGGCACTATTAGTAAAAATATCCCCACCAGTCACAGATACTCTAAAATCCTGCCTCTTTTCTCCAAACCGGTGCTTTTCAACTCTAGACGCACATAGGACTCTCAAAAAGTACCCAAACTGGGGCTCTATTACCCTCTGAATTCAGTCAGCATATCTGGTGATGGAGCCTGAATTTTGTTTTGTTTTGTTTTGTTTTATACTGTGTTTTAGGAGGATCAGCTGGGGTTGAAAAATCACTGTTCTCAACGCTTCCCCCCTTCAACAGGCACGGGAGTATTTCTTTTGGAACTATGCTCTAGTCTGCTATCGCTGTGTAACAGAGAACCACACAATTTAATGGCTTAAATGTGATATGTATTACCTCATTGTTTCTGTAAGTCAGAAGTCCGGGCATGGCTGAGCTGGGTCCTCTGCTCCAAGTCTCATAAGGTATAGGCCGCTGTGCTCCTTTCTGGATATCGGAGTCTTCTCCCAAGTTCATTCAAGTGTGTTGACAAATCTTAGTTCCTTGTGGCTATAGGACTGAGGCCCTCATCTCTTAGAGGTTGTCTCACTCCATAGGCAGTTTCCAACGTGGGTGTTTGCTACTTCAAGGCCAGCAGGAGAGTGTCTGCTGTTGTTTTGGGTCTCCTACTCTGGACACTTAAAAAAAAAGAAAGAAAGAAAGAAAGAAAGAAAGAAAGAAAGAAAGAAAGAAAGAAAAGAAAAGAAAAGACTTCACCTGATTAGGCCAGACCCACCCAGGATACTTTCCCTTTTTAGTAACTCAACGTTAACTGACTAGTGACCTTAATTGTATTTGCAAAATCTCTTCACCTTTGAATGAATGAATGAACTGAATATTTATGTCCCCTCCCCCCATAATTCATATGTTGGAACCACAATCCCAACGTGTTGGTATTTGGAGGCGGAGGCTTTGGGGGTGGAGGTGGGGGTGAATGGTATTAATGCCTTTATAAGAAGAGGCCAGAGAGTTAGCAGTCTTTCCACCATGTGAGGGCACAACGGGAAAACCGCTCTCTGCAACCTGGGAAGTGGTTCTCACCAGACACCAAACCTGTCAGCATCTTGATCTTGGACTCACCAGCCTCCAAACTGTGAGAAATGACCGTTAAGCCACCCAGGCTATGGTACTTTGTTATAGCAGCCTGAGAGGACGCAGAGAGCGTCCTATCCTGTTTATGGTTCCCACTCACATTTAAGATGAGGGGATGATACAGCGTGTCTACAACGGGGCCTGGAGTCTTGGGGGCCATCTTGGAATTCTGCCTACCACAATTTAGTATAGTGGTTCTCATCTCTGGGCAATTTTTCTCCCGGGGGGACACGTGACCATGGTTGTCATAAATGGAGGTGTGCACTATTGGCATCTACTGGGGACACTGCTAAAGATCTCACAATGCACAGGACATCCCCCTGGAGACAGAGTTACTTGGCTCCAACCACTAATGGTGCTGAGAAACACTGAGATGGAAGAAGGGGGAGTTTTGGGAAGAGGTCCACGGGGGTGCTGGAGGATGGTCAGCCGTGTGGATTCCATTCCTTATCCGGCTCTATAATCTGCCTTTCATTAGGCAGGAGATGGTCAGAAGCTTAGGGGACATTTCTTTAGAGTATTTTCAGACTCTGCAGAGGTGGGGTTAGCCCCAGAATTAGAGAAACCTGATTCTCTGCCTTCTAATGAAATGGAGCAGCGCTGGGTTACCTCTCCCCCTGAACCCGGCAGGGGAGGGGCAGAGAGAGGGGGACAGAGGATCTGAAGCAGCCTCTGCGCTCACAGGCTGACAGCAGTGAGCCCGACGCGGGGCTCAAACTCACCAACCATGAGATCATGACCTGAGCCAAAGTCAGATGCTCAACCGAGCCACCCACGTGCCCCAGCGATAGAAAGCATCTTAGTGGTTGCCAAGGGTTGGAAGGAGGAGGGAATGGAGAATGTATCCTGGACAGTACAGGGCTTCTTTTTGGGGTGTTGCAGAATGTTCTGGAACTAGATAGTGAGGACGGTTGCACAACTTTGCGAATCTAATAAAAACCATGGAGTTGTAAACTTTGAAAAGGGTACCTTTTATAGTACGTGAATTATATCTTAATAAAAAATAACTCTAAAACATTTACATATGATCTTATTTTGTCCATGATGCTGAAGTCTGAGACGGCTCAGCTCTGTATGGGAAGTCACGATTTCCAGGAGGGCTCTTGACCTTTCTCATAACAACCTGGTTAGAAGCTTGGACGTACTCCAGACTGCTTTTTTCTTACGAGTGCCCGCCTTCCTGATTCATGCCCCCATCCAAACCCTTGTATTACGTCAAGGCAGAGTGCGATCTATCTGTACTAGGGAGTCCGTAATAGTCCCTCCACCTGCTTCTGGGCTTGGTATGCTTATATAAATAAATAAATAAATAGTGTGTTCGTGTGTGTTTGTGTGTATTTACTTATGGCATTTGTATACTATTTTGCACCATAAACAAATTACCTTGCTGGACTGTGGGATCCTCAAGGGCAGGGTATCCGTTAAGATTCTTTCTGTTGCAAGTGATCCCCAAACCAATTTTATACTCATTAGAGAAAAAGAAAGGCCAGAGGCCAGAGCTCCCAGGGCGGAGTTCTTCTTCCCACGTTTTGGCTCTCCTTTCTTGATCGTTGCTGGAGATTGAATCTCCTAACCTTGTCAGGCTCAGCTCCAGGGCTGGGTGACTGCAGGTGCTTTCTCCTGAGGGTCTAGCTCAGCTCCGGGGTTTAGCTCTGGATGGCTTTTCCCTGAACCCGTCTTCGAGGACGGGAGGCTGGGGGAGGGCCACGCATGGCTGGAACGAGATCACACCTCCATCTCTGCCCTGGGGGCCATGGCGGAGGAATGGGTAAGTGGGTGGTTTTCAGGAGGACACTGGGGTTGGTGTCGTCCGAAGAATGGGAGACGGATGTTGAATGTCAAAAGTTAGCACGTGTCCACCCTGGTTCACGTCTACATTGCTGACTCTCAGGACAGGACAGACACTTAGCAAACACCTACTGAATTAAATACAACTCTGATATACCAGCTCCCAAATCACCATCTGTAGGGAAGGAAGAAACAAACGCTTTGCAGGTTGGGCTGACCAGGGAAGACATAGGATATCAAACCCTCAGGGTACTTGGGATTAATACCCAAAAATCATGCTCTGATTGCGATTTTTGACTTTTCTTTTAAAACAATGAATGGATTCCAGATGTTTTGAAAGTCCAAATCAGTGGGTCCCCAATCTTCTGGTTTGGGGACACAGCTATGGCCACTCTTCTCACATTCACTGGAAGCTGTAGACTTTTTCCTTAGCCAGTGTTACATCGTACAGTAATGTACCTGGGATTTTGGGAGTTCCCGGGCCCTCCAGAGTCCCAAGTTAAGCGGCTTCGTGGTGAATAATTACTGGCACTGGGTTTTATGTATTTCACGATTCCCTATTGTTTTCAAAATCTTTCCTCTTAGAACTACCGTGACTCAGGACTAGAGGGCATTGTGTACCTAGAAACCGCACTAGACAGTGTGGGAGCACCTTAGATTTTCACACAAAAAGGCTTGTTCACTGCTCAGTTAACAAGTAAGCCCTTCCCTGCTCCCAGGAGGGAATGAAGTCAGCCCCCTGCGCAGAAAGGGATGGGGATAAGGGGAGTAGGGCTGCCTAAATGTTTCCCTCATTTGTATGTTGATGAAATGTTGGCAATCTCCCTGAGTTCAAGGGCCTGGTTTGGACTGATTTCCCAGCAAGGATCCTGGTGCGCTGGGACATGCAGCACACTGGGAGCACATGAGGCTCGAAGTGCCAGCCCTGCCTCCGGCTTCCTGTGGGATCTCAGGAAGGCCCCTTCAGATCTCGGTACCTCTGTGCTCTTATTTGCACGAGGTAGGGGTGGGATCAGCTGCGCCCAGGCAATTACGGGGTGCGGTGCCTCTCAGGTTCAAATGTTTCAGGAGCGGGGGAGAGAGGCAAGGAGAAAAGGAGCCGCCGAGGAAGAGCCGGGCTGGACTCGGAAATGAAAGCATCAGGCGATCCCGGGAGGATCGGGGCAAAGCAGACCCGGGGAGCGCACGCGGGGCGCTGGAGAGGGCGCCTGCACGGCGGCGAACGGCTTGGGTACGAACGCGGTCTGCTAATCCGAAAGGACACACCGCCGCAGGCGGCCTCCACGCTGGCCCCTGTGGTCCCGCCTCCTCGTGGAAGCCCCTCCCCCTGAGTGTGATCAGCCTGGAGGCTTATTTCTAACTAACAGAAGGAGGGGAAAGTGCCGGGATTCACTTTTACAAAGAGATGGTGAATCCATCTCATCTCGGGGCACTCGTTTCCTCCAGCTTTTCTCTCTACCGAATCCAGCTGCCACGTGGAGAGCTGGTCCTAGACAGACGTTGTGCCCTGGAGCCAGTAGTCAGGGGGGACCTGATGTCCTCGGTCCCCCAGCTCACGTGGCACTGAGTCCCGCCAACACCCACATGAATGGGCTTGGAAGGGGGACCTCTTTCAGTTGAGCCTTCAGAGCAGACTGCAGCCCTGCTTGTGGCTTGATTAGAGGCTCCAAGAGACCTAAAGGCAGAGGGACCCATAGCTGATGTTGGGACACGGACACCCTTACAAGAGTCAGAAGCACAATGCAGCCTGGGGGGCTGGAGCCATTTCCAGGGAAGCCAGAGTAGCAGCGGATCAGCCCCAGGGGGCATCCTGGGACTCTGCTCAGCTCACCTGCCAAAGGAGACGTGCCTGCGGCAAAGTCAGGAGCAGAACTTCCCTTCCCTCCGTCTCAGCCAGTGCCCTGGCTCCATATGCCCCTCACACACCCGTCACTCCCAAATACGTAGGTCCAGCCAGACTCTCCTATGACCTTGATGTTGCCCCTCGGATGTCCTTGAGATATCCCGAGTTCACATGCGCCAAATCAAACTCCTGCATTACCTCTTCAAAAATAAATAAGTAAATAAGCCTGCACAGGTCGTCTCTCGTTTCCAAGGAGGGAATTTATCGCTGGATTATTCTACAAATCGGTGCGTTTCCTGGAAATCTGCCATCCGCCATCCGGGCCACCCAGGAGGGACACGTGTGCCTGGAGATCAGGAGGATCACTAAGGCTTCTAGGAGACTCCTGAGGAAGGTGGGCATCCAGAGGCTTTCCTACCCGCCCATCCCGGGATTCCCTGCCCTTCTCTGGCTTTCCGGGACAGGGAGCGATAAAAGGGCTCGCTCTACAATCTGCCCTCGGGTCTCAGCCCTCAGAGGTAATCAGCCCTGAGCGCTCTCTGAAGTAAAAAGAACCAATTTCTGCTGCAATCGTGAGAGGTTTTACCTAAAAGGGCCAATTAAACCGTGAGAGATTATTTGCAGAAAGACTTTGGAGGAGGGCTTTAGTAGGGTTCCCTTTCTGTTGTGTTTGTTTCTTTGGGGATTTTTGTTTAAGGCTTTATTAATCACTGGAATTTAACTCTAATGGAAATAAAATAAATATCAAAGAGCTTTGCTGGAAATTACCAATGGCCTCTGTTTGGGAGAACAGGTTACAAGATTTCTCTCTCTAAGGCTTGTGCGGCTAAGATATCTGCCCCCTTCCGGAAGCTGCCCCCACAAGCTCTGTGTCAATCTCAGGGAAAGACTCTAAGTGCTCTTTTAGGTCAAAGTCTCCCCCTCGGATCAATCATTATCGCCTGAGGACCAGACTTCTGATTGGCCAGTCTCTTGCACACAATTGTAGTGTTTGTTCCTGGAGGGAGAGGAAAGATCTTTCTATCAATTTTCTTTCTTAATAGCGACTAGCTTCCACCCTTCTACCAGTGGATTCCTTCAGTGATGATGATAATGACAATGACAATGACGATTCTTGCCATATATTGCTCACGGGCCAAACACAGTGCAAACACCTCACGCATGACCTCACTTAGACCTCCCGGCAATCCTATGATAAAAGTTAGGCTGAGACACGTGAAGAGACTTACCCAAAGTCACACCTCAAGCAAGGACAGCAGTTTCAAAGTCACTGTTTTAAGAGTTGCATCAGTTATCTATTGCTCTGTAGCAAATAACCCCAAAATTTAGCAGCTTAAGAAACAAACATTAGCTCTCAGTTTGAGCAGGTCGGGACCCAGGCATGGCTTCTTGGCTGGATGTGCCTGTTTGGGAGTGACCGGTGTGGTGGGGGGGACTTACTGGGGGGCATATGGAGCCGGGGCACTGGCTGAGACAAGGAAGGGAAGTCCTGCTCCTCCTGACCTTGCCGCAGGCACGTCTCCTTCAGCAGGTGAGCTGAGCAGAGTCCCGGATTGCCCCCAGGAGAGTCATAAGATGCTTTTCTGGCTTCCCTGTAAATGGCTCCGGACCCCCCAGGCTGCATTGTGCTTCTGACTCTTGTAAGGGAGTCTGTGTCTCAACGTCAGGGACTGTGCGGGAAAGAGATGAGGCGCATCAGTGGCTGTGATGGTTTATGTGTCAACTTGACTGGGCTCAGGGATGCCCAAATAGCTGATTACACATCATTTCTGGGTGTGTCTGTGGGGGTGTTTCCGGAAGAGAATTGCCTTTGATTCAGTAGACTGAGTAAATCAGATCTCCCTCCCCAGTGTGGGTGGGCATAATGCAATCTATCGAAGGCCCAAATAGAACAGAAAGGCCGAGGGTGACTTCTCTTCGCTCTTCTTGAGTTGGGAAGTCCATCCTTTCGTCACTTCAGTTTCTCAAGCTTTTGTGGCCTTGACCTGGGAGGGACATCATTGGCTCCTCTAGTTTTCAGGCCTTGGAACTTGGTCTGCATCACACCCCTGCCTTTCCTGCTTTCCCTGTGAGCAGATGGCGTATTGTGCTATATCTCAGGCTCCGTAACGGTGTGAGTCCATTCCCAGGTATATCCTAGGGGTTCTCTTTCTCTGGAGAACCCAGGCGAGTGCAGATTCTGCTGTCCAAAGTGGTTCTAGAGGGACAGAAATTGAAGGATGAGCTTCCTGAATTGTTTCTGGAGTTTCTGGAATTGGCTCTCCAATCGGATTAGATTCAAAGATGCTAATGACTATTTCGAGCAGCAGAGGGAACGCGGATCGTCCATGGTGTGACCTGTTCCCTGCGAGAGACAATGTATCTGGACACTCCAGCTCAGCCACTTAGAAGATGTAAGGAGCAAAGCAACTCTAGACATACCTTTGAACGGTTTTTGGAAAACGAAGGAATCCAAGGACGTCGGTGGGTTGCTCCTAATGTTGCTGCACAAAGCAGTGAGAGACGGATGAGCTCAGGGATTCCAATTCCCAGCTCGAGGGCCACAGAAATGACCTGGGAGCTTCAAGGGGTGCTGCAGGGCTGAAGTCTCAGCACATCAAATGCACAAAGCCAGTTGAACTCCTAACACTATCTACTGTGAAGTGATGACATTGCTTGAGAAACAATGGGATCCTCAAGGTTGGGAGGGGGACGCACGAGAAGATCTCGATGAAGCTTGGGACGTTGAGCCCCTGAATTCTGATGAGTCTTCACCAGTGTAAGAGGTCTCCCCACCCCCAATGGAGGTGGCCTCCCCTACCACCCCCGGTGACAAAGCTGCTCTCCCCACAGTGGTTTTAGCATCCCCACCTCCAGCTGAGGGGATGAACCCTGCATTGCCTGAAGAAATGGTAATGACTTCCCTGCTCATCTGCAGATGCGGCACAAGACCGCGCCGATTCTCTGCTGGACCCACCCCACCACCCCTCTGCTTCTACACCTATATCTAGGCTTCTTGCCCAATAGGCCCCTAACAGTGAGGTTCAGAGTGTGACCCACGACGAGGTGGGAACTGCTTGAGTTTTCTCATTCACAGAAGCTGAATCTTATACATGTGTGGGAAAGCTAGTGGGATAATGGTGGAAGATAAAGTTGGGGCAGGCTGAGTTTATTGATATGGGCCCACAAAGCAGACCTTCTGCATTTAATGTTGTAGCTCATAGAGTTAGAAAGGGCTCTAACAGTGTGGTTGGTTGGTGGCTGAAACATGGACCAAAAGATGGACCACTGTGAGCAAACTGGAAGTACCCCAAATCTTGGATTCAGAGGCGTAGGAGATTGGGGTGTTAGAGTAGACTTGTCATTTAAGACCTTAATGTTGAGCCTTATGGCAGGAGCCATAACCATCCAATGGAAAACTTAAATGCAGTGGAACTAATTGGATCTTGAGGTGACAGGGGCCAAATATCAGCACCCAATCCCCCAAGACAAGGTGGGCGTGGTGATATCATGGACAACAGAGTCAGGGCATCGATCAGAATAGTCTGACTCACACAGACCTCTGGGATTGGCTAGTTAATCATGGTGTCCCTCAAAGTACGGTAGATAGGAAGCCTATTAAATTCTTACCTGATCTGTATAAGCAGAAAAGTCCTGGGTCAAGTGAACAAAAGTCTAACTCAAATCATAAAACAGAGACATAGTCCCTCAACCAAGTCCCAGACGAGCCTGTTTACAGACCCAGAGCTGCTCAAGTGAAGGGGAGGCCGGGCTCTCTCTTGACGAGGGACCCAGTACTAAACATCTACAGTGAGTCTTTCTTCCAGCCTTCCCCCAAGGGACCTAGAGCCTTTCACCACAGTCATTGTGCACTGGGGAAAAGGAAGCAATCAGACTTTCTGGGAATGACTGGACACTGGCTCCAAAATGACATTGATTCCAGGAGAACGAAATATCACTGTGGCCCTCCAGGTTAAGGAAGGGCCTTGGAGCAACGGACTTTTAGCTCAGGTCTGTCCCACAGTGGGTCCAGTGGGTCCCCAAACCCATCCTGCAACTCCTCCCCAGCTCCAGAATGCACAAGTAGGATGGACATACCTGGCAGGTGGTGGAATCCTCACAGTGGTTCTCTGGCCAGCGAATTGAGGATTGTTACCTGGAAAACGTCACCCGGGGCAGGTCACTTTGTCTCCCTGAACTTCAGTTTTCCATCTGTGCAGTTACGAACCAGACCGGTTGATCCCCTGAAACACATTTCACTGTGATATTCATTTTCTGTCAATTCCAGTTGGCTAAAACCCAGAAAGTTGGTGCATGTGCTTGAAGGCCATGGCTGAATCCTAAAACATGATGGCAAATAACATCTGGCCCCAATCTTCAGAAGCTTCTAGAGACCCCCCCCTTCTCTCTGTACCCAGGAGACAGGGAGGGCCTGGATTCAGTGCTCTCCACTCACCAACCCATTATGGTCAATCATTAGGATGGATTTGCCATAAATTAAGAAAGAGAGGGGACGATGTTCAGATATTCACGGAATCCTGAATTAGCCACTGGAATATTTTGTGTCAGGTGGATATAATGTAAGGTGAGGGCTTCTGAAAGGGAAGTGTTGTTGAGAGAAGACTGATCCCCTTAGAGATGCGTGATCCAATCCTCTGTCTAGCTACCCTGGGTCATGGAAGAAAGGATGGCCTACTCGACAAACATTTAGTGAGCACCTACTGTGTCCCGAGTACTGAGTCTTTATGACACCAAACATCGTGGCCAAAAAAAAAACAAAAAAAAAAAAACCATTCTGCAGGAGAAGACAAAGTCCCCAGACCCAATTTTGCCACTAGGGAGGTGGGTGAATATGGGGCGAAGTTTTTTAAACTCTCCGACCCTGTGAGCAGATCTGTCGTCATGGGGATGGTAGCCGTGGCTCCCTCCCGGCGGTGATAAGGTCTAGGGAAGGCAGTGGTTAGAGCAATGAGCTCTGTAGAAAGCTCTCTGTAACCGGTCATTCCCATTACTCGTCACCAGGGACCAGGCAGAATGTTCTGTGCTTTGCGTCTGCTGTTGGGTGGTGCTTCCTCACGTCACCTCAAGGTCCTCCGACCCAGCTCCGCTGCTCGACAGATGGGAGAAAGGTCTCGTTCCAGGTCATACCACACATGATATCTGGCCATAAAAATTAATGGGTGCCAAACTCAGGCAGGCACTGGGGCCACCTATAAGTCTTTTTTTATTTGCTTTACTAGAGATGATCTCATTTGCTCCACGTAGCAAACCCAAGTGGTAGGTGTTACTATTGTGGCCTTGGCGCAGATAAGGAAATGTGCAGAAAAGGTATTGGAAGGTGGCCTCGCCCTCACCTCCAGCTTTCTGCATCCTGTCCAAGGTCCCACTGCGGGTGATATTTTCACTGTGTGGCCTGGGAAGCTGAGGCTCGGAGAGATTAAACAGATTGCCTCAAGTTTTGGGGAGAATACAAGGCAGAGATGGGATTCAAAGCATGGATCTAATTCCCAAACCTGTGGTCTTACCCCTTAACGATGTAGCAGGAGGACTAGGAGTTCCTGTCCTGGAAACGGATGCAACCTTGTCCTCACCGATTGAAAATGACAACCGCTAGCACCATGCGACCATCCCGTGCCCTGCCTCCGTTCCCTGTCAGCCGGCTCTGCATTATTTTCTTCCTAAACACGTGTCACCTTCCTGCAGCCTGCATGTGGCATTATTTATTTTGTGTATTGTCTTCATCCTCTTTACTAGAATGTCAGCTTTGTGAAAGCAGATTTCCCCCTCCCCCACTGGCCCCGTTTTATTCCTTCCTGTATCCCCACTCCGGGAATGTGCCTGGCCCAAGATAGACATGCCCATAATAATTCTGTCCGTGAGTCATCTCTGCTCTCCCACTTAGAGCCGCCAACTTGCTCTGGTAAGTTACTTACTCTCTCTGCACTTGGGTTTCCTCAATAATGAAATGGAGAAAAATGGTGATGCCTCCCCCCCACCCCACCCTTCTTTGGTGGATGAAGAGGGGTTAACGCATACAAAGGGCTTAAAACAGGGTCAGGAACACAGTAGGTGCTCAAAAATTATTTACTATTATGTAATACATTGCATGCCGATACTGTAGTGACACCAACTATCCCTTAATGATTGTCTACCATGTCAATATTTGACACATAGTATCTAATTGACACTAGGGACAACCATCATCCTCGCTTTGTAGATGAGGAAATGGAGGGATTAAAAGGTGGTGCATTTTGCCATCGTGTTCTTAATCAGCATCCAGAGCGGGCATCCTTATGGTACCCAACAAAGACAACCTCTTCAGCTTTCCTTCTATGGAAAGGAAGTTCCCATTCATTAAACTCAAAAGCTTTACAGAATCAGCTTTGGTTTGCAAAATGCCTCGTTGACATTCTCCGTTAATTAATGCCAGTCTTAATGTAAAGCCACATTAATAGGACCATTGTATCTGGAGGTCCTGGGCAATGCAATGCCCAGGACAATCTATTTATAGCCAAAGTATTTAAAAGTTTCCCTACAACTACCTTACCCTCTCCCCTCAGCCCCTAAAAAATAAAATATCAGTTTATACTAAATGCTGTTGCAAAATCAGATTTATCACCCAAGGGATTAAGAAAAACGAAGGACCAATTTAATGACAAGATTTAGTTCTTTATTTATCTTCTAGCATGTAAATTATAGATTGTCATAAATTTTTCATTCTTTGAGTGCCCACTACCTAATTCCTGCAGAAAAAAAAACAACAACCCAGAAGCCTGCATTACAAAGAACAAGTGTCTCCTCTCTGGGCACGGGAGCCATCTCCTCTGCCTTCTGACGGACGATAATCTGTCAAAATGAAAAATTAATGGCTGCTCCCTTAATTCATCATTGCCTGCCTCTGTTCTATTAATGCCTGCCCCCCTTCTTCCTCCCTCTGCCTCCCACTCTCCCCTCCGCCTCCACTCACCCCCATGGCGTGACTCCATTCCCCAGCAATGAATTGGAGGCAGAGAACCGGTCTGGTGGTGGGAACAGAAAAGAGCAAATCAAATCCATTGACCTCTGGCCCCACAGAACATCTGTGAAGTGAGAAAGGAATAACTCTGCTTTACCCATTAAGCACAGCAGGGCTGCATGACCTGAAGGCAGATACAGCACGTGGGCACCACCGAAGGCATCGTGGACGCTCTATTCCCTCGTAAGACTGGTGATGGGGGCGGTGGGTCTAAGTTGCGGCGTGTCTCCATCTCGTCAGATTCCCTGTCCAAATGGTGAGTCTGGACTGTGGTGGGGGAACCTATAGGCTGTTAGAGCCAATGTTCCTGTTTTACAGATGAGAAGACAGAGCTTTCCAGAGGAGATGGGGGTTTGCTAAAGGTCACATGACCAATGAGATCGCGCCACCCCAAAGTGTGGGTGTTCAAGCCAGCTGGGCCATCGAGTCACCCAGTATGCCTCTCCTTTGTTCTAGACAGTCATCTCCCTTTTCTAATTCCCTCCAAGATTCACTCGTACAAACTTCCACTCAGTTTCCCTGAGTCTCTGGAAACCATGTCTCACTGTCATAACTTCACTGTAATAACCATTTACGTCACTTTCTGGATGGATGCTGGGTTTGGTTGCACGTCTCCGCTCACTCTGAAGTTAGGCTTGCCTGTACGGCGTGCTTGGCCAGTGAAACATGAATGGAATTGATCATTTTCCTTTCCCACTGTGGGGGCAACCGTTTGCGTTCGGTGGAGGTGGGTTGCCCTCAGCCTGGCTCTGGAAGGCTACACCGAGGACACTCTGGCTGACACTGTCCCCGTATGCGGCATGAGTCAGAAGCAGGTTTGTTGTGTGAAGCCACTGAGATACTGGGGCATTGTCCCCCTTACCCCAGCCCCCCGGCAGCTAAATTTCACTTATTCTAACTCAGATTCATTGATAAAACTGAGGTCAGCAGGCTCTTCCTTCCCCGGCTTCCTGCAGATATATTTACATCGGTATCCATCTCACCTCATTTCCTGCAGGCTCAGTAAATGGGATATCTCCTCTGTGAGACACAGAGACACATCTTCTCCCCTGTAATTAGGCTCCTCCCATCCAGGGCTTCCCTCCGTGATGCTCAGTGACATCTGCTTTGTGAGATCCGGTGTATTTGCCACACCAGACCTTGGCAGTGAGTCTGACACTGCCAATTTCATCTCCTTCTGGAAATACCATGCGCCTTGGCGTCCATGACGTCTCCTGCTCTTGGGTTTGTGCACGCCTCTGGCCAGTTCCCTCCTGTCTCCTTGGATATATTTTTCCTTCAGCCTCTATGTGTGTTTCTCCACGTTCTATTCTCCTTGTGTGTTCTGTCTTACTCCACGTTACATCCTTTCCTGGCGTTGACTCTTTATGACTCCTAGAGCTTACCTCTAGCCTGTGTGCTTTTCCTAAAGCCCTAGACGCGTATCACCAACTGCCTACTGGCCACCTCCAGCTGATGTCTGTAGATTTGTCAACCTCAGCGTGTCCAAAATTCATCGCACTCTCCCAGAACTTAGTTTTCCTTAACTTAGTTTTCCTTTTTTTATTCCCTCCACCTCCTAGTTGGTAACATCATCACTGGTGTCTAACCCCACCCCTGTTCTAGAATCTCAATATCTTTCTCTTATATTCTCTTCTTCCCCAGGGGATGAAGGGAACAGAGGGGTCAAAGATGGATTCCAGTTGTCCAGCAGATTAAGCTGCTTTTATTTCCTTTTTGAAAGGTAAGAAACGAGTTATTGATCAAGGGAAGAGAAACTTCCCCAAGAAGGGGTGTTTGTGTGTGTGTTCAGCTCTTGCTTTCTGCAGTTGCAAACTTGACTAGGTGGATTTGGGGAAATCCCATACCCATCCAGGCCTGTGAGATCATGGCCTGAGCCGAAATCAAGAATCAGATCTTAACCCACTGAGCCATCCAGATGCCCCTACTGTAGAGGTTTTCATATGGAAGAGAGAAAGGTGGGGAGTCAAGAGACCAGACAAGGGGACAGAGAGGCACTGAGGGAGATGGCAGGGTTTGATGTGACTAAAGCCCATCATTCCCACACCTCTGAACACTGCACTTCTTTCCCTATAACACCCCTATCTCCTTGCCTGCCTTCCATTTTAGTTCTAGAAAACCTCAGGCAGCCAACTGAGAGGCAGTGTAACACTCAAGGCTTTGGAGATACACATGGTCTGGATTCATGTCCTGGTCCCACCACGTACGAGCTGTGTGACTTTAGGAAAGTTACTGTACCTCTCTGAGGCTCAGGGTCATTCATAACAGCTCTTTGGCTCAACGTAAGTCCCAGTTTCCATCATCTGGGGCATCAGCAGTCCTCCACAATGCGTTTCCACTTCTTCATTTAAGGCTGTTCACCCTGTCAGGCAGCCTCTGTACCACCCTTGCCCCCCCCCCCGCCCCAAGTTTTATGTCACCTGTGACTCTGCTTTATGAACGCTGTCCCAGTAGCACTGTCCTTCTTTTATAACCTCTAGCCCGGGAACATGGAATCAGAGAAAGAGCAGAGAACAGGGAATGTGAGTGCAGCCAACCTGTGTGACATTGGGCAGATCATGGGTCCCAGCTGGACCTGAACTGAACTTGTTCAGGGGGACAGATGACAAATCTAAATTAAAAGTGAGTAATAACCTTTTCTCAGGTTCTTCAAAGTATTAAGGGAAATAAGATGCATGTTTTGGGCTTCATCCATCTGTGGGTACAGGTGAACTCACCCTGAAGCAAAATCTGACTTCTGGGCTATGGGCAGACCAACCCTCCCCAAATAATTTCATGAATCCTCATGGTATCCATGCGTGTGCTCACATCAGACTTGTTTTTCCTCCGTGCTGGCTCATGCAGAGTGGGAAGGAATGGTCCATGGTCTCAAGTATTGCTTTCTACTGTCTTGGGTTTCAGAAGAGATGGAGCTCTGTCACTTTTTCAAGTGGCTGAGCCCGGAAATGCCACTTCTGTGTCCAAAGGTCCGAGTCATAAGTCTTGAAAGGTGAGAGCATCCTTCCATGTCCTTTTGTGCCTTGTTTAGTCAGATGGATGCACAGCTTGTTTGCTTGAGCCCCATGCATCACAAGGTTGGATGATACAATGTTTCCAGACTCTTCCAGGAATCCATCCATCGCTTTGGTCCCAAGAGCTCACTAGGTGCCACATGGAGGCTGGGGCTCAGGTGCGGTGGCCAGACACAGCCAGTGTTGGTGGTTCGGAAGTGCCCGCCTTGCTCTGTCAACGACCTTGAAGACAGGACACGGGACATCAGGACATGCCATTATGGTGTTCTTTCTCCTCTCCATCCATCTCACCAGTGAACCTCCCCCTCTCACTTGAATAAAACAACATCAACTCGGCCAGCTTCGTTCCTCCATAAACTGCTGTTTGCACAAGTGTCTGTTCGCTTTGCGTTACTGGAATATTCAGGGGGAATTAATGATACTGTAGAGTGGTGACTATGAAGATTTATGTGAGGATCCAGGGAGGTTTGCTTTCTTCCTTTCTATATTTCTTCCTCCCCTTAAAGTAATAATAAAGATTACAAAAGAGAAATAAGCAGAGAAAGTTAATTTGAAATGAATCTTTAATCAGATTTCATCTGTTGGAAGCAAACGTCTCCTTTGTCTGAGCGCGGCTGCTGAGGCGGAGCTCGGAGACACCATTTTGTAGATGTATCTGCAAAGTCAAAGCCATTCTGACAGAAATCAAATGAGAAATAATTTCTCCCTGAAGGAATTCTGTTGTAGCTTAATGACGGCTCGAGTGTTCCTGTTGAAATGGCATAATGGGGGTTTTTAATTACGATTCATACTGTCCGGTTTAATGGCAAGACTTTTACTTATTTATTTTTTTCCCCGAGCCTCAGAAGCTCATTTGTTGAGTACGCACTGCCAAACGGAGCGTTTACCCCAAGGTGAAGGAGGGAATTAACTACTCAAAGCTGACCCGTGCCCAAATTTCCCCTTAATGGAAGAGGAGAGGGAGGCTGACCTGGCCGTCGGGACTCCGCAGGGTCAAGGTGGAGCTGGGAGTTTATTCCTCAAGGCCACTGGAGGGGCACTAATTAGAAGAACAAGCTGAACTAATGGAATAAGAGATCCGAGATCAAGAATCCGAAAATGAACCTGAAGCAGCCGTAAGGGCCATGGTTTGCACCCGGCACCTAGCCATGCAAACGGTTAAGAATACACTGGTGGTGTGTAGAGGAAGAAGCACCCACACTGGCTCTGTGCAACACCAGCCATGTCATGTAACGGCCCGGACCCACAGTCTCCGATGCTTCAGACGAACAGAGAAACCGGGCATTGCAGAGAGATGTGCAGGCCTGAGCCGGAATCTGTTCCCTGCCTCTCGTCCCCTTGTGGTGTCACCCAAGCTCTCTGAGCGTCTGCTGTAACGTGGAGAAGCCAGGGCTGCAGCAAACACTATGAATCATGCAGTGTGCTCGTGTTCAGCTAGGACCTGTGTACAGTGCCCAAGCCTAGCTCTGTCCCCCATTTCCTGCCACTCAGAAAGCGGATATCACGTTAGGGTCTCTTGGCTTTGAGTGGCCGGACATCTAAGTGATGACTTTGCTTTGTATCTTGCCTGCCTTGTCAAATGTATTCAAGTATTCTTTTTATTTTTTTTAACATTTATTTATTCTTTGAGAGAGAGCTCGCGCAACAGAACATGAGTGGGGGAGGGGCAGGAGAGAGAGAGAGAGAGAGAGAGAGAGAGAGGGAGGGAGAGAGAGACACACACACAGAATCCGAAGCAGGCTCCAGGCGCTGAGCTGTCAGCACTGAGCCCGACACGGGGCTCGAACCTACAAACTGTGAGATCATGACCTGAGCCCAAGTTGGACGCTCACGCGACTGAGCCACTGGGTGCCCGGGGATCCAAGCATTTTGATGTGTGTCTGTCATTTTGGGGGCAGTGACTCACAAGTCTTTTGCAAGTGTCTGACTTTTGGTGATAGTTTGGATGCCTGGAGCATCAGGAATTTATATCTCTGATCCAAACAGAAGCAACTTCTCCGAAATTCTTGAAAAAGACGCAGAGCCGAGCCCAAGTAACTTCTCCCCACCCTCCAGAGCAGCCTGCTTGTATTGACACTTTTCAGAACCACTGAGATGCAACCTCTGATTTACACTGTAGCAGTGATATAACCCTTGACCACCTTAAATGACGCTGCATTCCTATCCCCCCCCCCCCCCCCACCATTTACAATCTGCTGGGAGAGGAGCATATGCAGGTACAGAGCATATGCAGGTGTGCTGGTCTGAGTTTCTGGAACATCTCATCTCATCTATTTAATGGGTATCCGTAGTCTCCTTCTCCCAAGTCACTATGCCTGGAACCCTTAAGAATTGAAGACTTTGTTCACAGGGGCACCTGGGTGGCTCAGTCGGTTAAACGTCCAACTTTGGCTCAGGTCATGATAATCGCGGCTTGTGGGTTCGAGCCCCACGTCGGGCTCTGTGCTGACAGCTGGGAGCCTGGAGCCTGCTTCGGATCTTGGGTCTCCCTCTCTCTCTGCCTCTCCCCCACTCGCACTCTCTCAACAATAAATAAATATTAAAAAAGAGACTGTTCACAAACCTGCGTTACAGGCAGTGCAAGTGTTGCTGCTTGACCACCAGTTCCACTCATTTTCTGGCTCTGTGGCTTTGGGTGACTCAGTTTACCTCTACAAGTCCTACTGTCCTCATCTGTGTAATGGAGATCAGAGTCCCTGCTTCTTCCACCTCGCCGGGTTTCTGGGAGAGTTCTATGAGCTAGTGAAACCCAATTAAACATTTTACAGTTCAATAACTCTATGAGAGATGATTGGGTACAATTAAAATACAATTGATGGCACTGAGTTAATGAAGTTGCCCTCTCATAGGACCAAAGCCTTCCCTGTGGAACAACTTGTAATTATCAACTTACTCTGTATGATAATTTAATCCTACCTTCTTTTTTTATATATATACCTTGAGGACTGGGCCTGTATACGTTTGGGGGCCTCACACATGGTGCTGTACTAAATGGAGGTTGGGTGAGTGTGATGGCTAATTTATGTGTCACCTTGACTGGGCCACAAGGTGCCCAGACATTTGGTCAAACATTATTCTGGATGTGTCTTTGAGGGTGTTTCTGGATGAGAGTAACATGGGACTTAATAGACCAAGTGGAGTGTATTGTCCCTCCCCCATGTGGGTGGGCCTTACTCAATCGGGTGAAGGCCTGAATAGAATACAAACTGAATAAGAAAGAATTCTCTCTCTCTCTCTGCCTGACTATCTTTGAGCTGGGACATTGGTCTCCTACTTTTGGATTCAGACTTAAGAGGTCTCTCGGCTCTCTTGCAGATCTTCTTAGCCTCCATAATTGGGTCAGCCAATTCCTTATAGTAAATTTCTTTTTGTATGTCTTTCTCTTTATATTATCCATATCTTTACATATATATTATATATAGTGATATTTACTATAATAAATATATATACATTGTATATACATGTATCTTTCTCCATATTATATATAGTGATATATACTGTAATGAATATATATATACACATTATATATACATATGTCTATCCATGCTTTTAAATATATATTATATATAGTGATATTTACTATAATGAATATATATACATTATATATATTTATCTATTCATATCTTTACATATATTATCTGTAGTTATATTTACTATAATGAATCTATATACATACATATAGTTTGTTTTGTTTCCTCTCTCTCTGTATATACATATCTCCCATGTTTTCTGGAAAATCTAGATGAACACAGTGACTATTGGTGGCTTCTAGCATGACAGGCATGGTGATGGTAAGAAATAGACTCTGGATGTATGTGAAGGATATGCCCATAGGATTTCCTAGCACACTGGATACAGGATATGGAAGACAAAGAGGCGCCAATGAAGATTCCAAGGCTTTGGTCCCTAACAACCAAGAAGTTTGAGTTTTGTTCACAGATGGGGATGCCTGTAGAGGGAACAGGTTTTGGAAGGAAGATTAAACATTTAGTTCTGAGCTTAAAGCTAAGGATGTAATTACAGAATAGGTTGTAGGAGTCCAAAAGGTCTAGAGAAACTATCTAACCCAACAGTCTCAATAAATGGCCGTCTAGTTTCTGCTTAAATACCACCAGTGACAAGGAGCTCAGTATCTTGTGAAGAAGTTTGTTTCATTGTTTAGACAGCTCTGGGTGCTATGGCGCTGGAATCTTGTACTCCATAATAAGTTTGGCTGTCTTCTCCCAGCCATTTACATATTTGAAATTGCTGATTATGCATCACTGAATTATCTCTTTTCCATGAGAAACACATGCAGTTCCTCTGGCCATTCCTCACGTGGTCTGAGTATCAGTCATTCACACTTTAGTGTAAAAGTCACTTCTCTCAGGGGATTTGCACTGAGAACTGGCCTGGTATAGCACACACATCTGAACTAGGGACAGCTGAGTATGGTTAAGAATATGACCAGATGTCAACCAACCCTGAGAGAAAAGATGATAGAAGAAAAAAGTGGCCCATGGCAATTGGGAAGGCTAGAATTTAGGGGTCAAGTGTGGGGAGAATGTAGAACAATCATGGTGGGAGTTTGGTCTGTCTTGCGTGGGTCGTTGTATGCAGGGCTTGCTGAATTTGTGAGTGGGCAAATGGGTGTATTTATGGGGTAGGAAAGTAGGGGTAGGAAACGGATCATGCACTGCCTTCCGAGCCCAAAGAGCCTTTCCTTTTTTCTCTTTGTAAAGATTTTGTTTTTAAGGAATCTCCACATCCAACATGGGGCTCGAACTCACAACCCTGAGATCAAGGGTCACATGCTCTCTGACTGAGCCAGCCGGCCGCCTCGCAGGGAGCCCTTCCCTGACTCTGGCCACAGGTCAGTTCCTCTTTTTATAAGTTCTCATGTTCCCTTGGAAGCATTTTCCATAGTTGCAATCTTATAATTCATTTGATTCTTTGCTTTCCCTTCCCATTAACCACGGGCTCCACGAGGCCGAGGCCATCCTTGGTTTTGCTCTCCAGCGCGTCTCCACTGTGTGCACAGAGGCTGGAATGTAGGAAGCACTCAAAAATATCTATTAAATGGACAAATGGTCCAATCCTTTAACCAATCCTTAAATATTAAGGATTAATTTTTAGTGATTGTTGAAGCTTGGATCTTGTTTAAAATTTTTTAAAAAAATATTTATTTATTTTTTGAGAGAGAGAGAGAGAGAGAGAGAGAGAGCAGGGGAGGGGCAGGGAGAGAGGGAGACACAGAATCGGAAGCAGGCTCCAGGCTCTGAGCTGTCAGCACAGAGCCCGACACGGGGCTCGAACTCACGGACCTGGAGATCATGACCTGAGCAGAAGTCGGATGCTCACCCCACTGAGCCCCTGGGTGCCCCGCTGTTTACTTCTCTGTGACCTTGGCTTGCTTCCTCATCTCTGGGCCTAGTTCCTCATCTGTACTACAAAAAGGGCCGGAGGAGATGATCTAACAGGGGCCTTCCTGCGTTAACAGCCAATGATTCAACCCACTCCACACATTTTAACTTTTGCTGCACTACGGCTGGGTGGCTGATGGACTCACAGAGTGACCTGCGAGGAAGTCCTCCAAAGTTGTGTGAACTCCACTTGGCTTCCGGAAAGCCATGAGGAAGAGATATCAACAGAGAGGTCTGAGCCTTGGGGGACAGCCGTGCTTCCACAGAGAGATCAATTGTCTGGCTGCTGCTGCTGCGGATGGCCAAGGGAGGAATAGGTGTCAGCAGAGGTGCCGGAGTCTGTGTGAGGGGACAGGCTGTGTATCTTGTAATCAGCCAGGAAGAAGGGCCAATGGAGCCCATCTTGGGGTGGGAGGTGGGGAAGAGGGTGTAATCAGAGACTGGCACCCAATGCAAAGGCTGCCTGAGCCAGAGCGCTGGACAGGAGGATACGCTCATCGAGCCTTGCCTCGGTGCTGGGCCTCTGGGTGATCCTGGCTCACGCAGTTCTCCTAAGAGCCTGGGGAAGATGGAATTCTTCCTTGTAGACGAGAAACTGAAATACACGGAGGTTAAGATATGTGCCAACAGGCTTCGCTGGTGTAACAAAGAGATCCCCGCGTTCAGGACCCAGAATTAGTTAAGTTCTTAAATTCCTTAAAAAACAAAGAGGTTTACTTCTCTCTGCTGGTAGAGTCCAGGGTGACTACTCAAGGCAAGTGGTTAGCTCTGCTCCGTGGGGTCGTTCATGGTCTCAAGCTCTTCATTTACTAGTGACTGTGCCATTCCCCGGAGGCCTTAGTGTCGTTCCCAGGAAGCAGGGCATCGTATGTACAGGAAGGTCACTCATGCAGAGTCTTATGGACCTGGATGGAAGATGTGTGAGCGCGGGCGTGCGTGCACACACATGCACACACTTTTCCTTGCGTTCTTTTGGCAAGACCTTCCTCTTATTTTCAGGGGGCGCTAAGCGTGTAGCAGGTGAGTTCCAGGCTGGCCAGCCGCGTCCTTGATACAATTCTACTGCCATTGCAGATACATGCGGGTCACTGAATCCATCCCTGCACAAAGGAAGTGGGGGTGCCAGGGCTCCACAGGCAGACCCAGAGTCCAAAGCCATGCACTTTCTTCCCTTGGCTCCCTCTTAGCTGTTGAGTGTCTCCACTCGCTGTCCCCAGAGCCCACTGAGGACCCTGCAAACATGCCGGCATCACAGCCTCCCCGGGACACCCCTCATCCTCTTACACTGCACCTTCCCCAGCCTTTGGATGACCAGCTTCTTCCTCCCCCGCGGTCCCAGGTCACATGCCCCCTCCCAGAGCCGGGGCTGCTCCAGGCCCGGGCTTGCCCCGTAGTTTTCCGCCCCAGCCATGAAGGACCTCTCAGTGGAGGCCAGGGGACCGCCTGAGATGGTCTTCTGGTTCGATTTCCTCCCTGGGCTCCTGGAGGCCCTGGAGAGGAGGGCAAGAGTGTGGACATTGTTAGAGAGGAGAAGGAAAAGCAAGGGGCCGCTGGCTGGGAGCAGCTCTCCCGCCATCGATTGGGTAATTGGGAGCCCTCGGGTGTGAATCCTCATTAAGGCCAAGGGGTATGAATCATTTTCTAATGACACCTCTTCGATCCCAGCGGCTCAGCGTGCAAGCTGCCCCCACACTTGGGCTGCGGGTCGGGAGAGCCGGCGGGGGCCGCAGCCGGGCCGCCTGCCATCTGTTGTTTCTTACAATTAGCAGGTGCTGGGTGTGGGCTGGGCACCCGGGGGCAAGGTGGCTGCCAGGGACGTTCTCCAGAGCCGTACCCAGAAGCTCGGGAAGAGAAAGAAGGTGGTGGCTGGCGGTGGCGTGCATAATGTGGAGGTCAGGAGGGAGGCATCTGTCTGTAGACGGTTTTATTTCAATAGTTTTACTGTACTTGTGACTTAGTACCGCAAATTGATGGATTTTCGTTACCAGAACTGTCGTCTTTCTGGTTGGTCTACAGACGAAGATATTTGGGACAGACCTTTTGGTGTTTCTAACCACCTGTGACAAGGATTGTAAACATATTAGCCCTTTTCTGAGGAATCAGTCGTTAATGGTACGGGTGATACAGTTTTTTCCCCTAGTTTTTGTTTACAGATTGTTCTTTTGATGAAAAAGTTGCAAACAGTGAAATAAGGCAAATCTTAAATGTGCATTAGGTGGATTTTTAAAAATGCTTTATTTATTTTTGAGGGAGAGAGAGAGAATGTGAGCAGGGGAGGGGCAGAGAGAGAGAGGGAGATGGAGAATCCCAGGCAGGCTCCACACTGTCAGTGCGGAGCTGATGCGGGGCCAGAACTTACGAACCGCGAGATCATGACCTGAGCTGAAACCAAGAGTCGGACGCTTAACTGACTGAACCACCAGGCGCCCCTGCGTCACATTTTAAAGACTCGTCCATGCCATTCCCTGTGGTAGTCCATGCTGTTCCCTGTGGTAGCAGGTTATTCGTCTTCTTATTGGCTGCAGGGTGCTTGTATATTCTTCTGCTGATAAATACCCAGCCTCTTTCTAGTTATCAGCTATTATGAATAGAGCTATTGCTGCAAACATTTTCTGCACAAGTCCTTTTGTGAATGTATGTTTTCCTGGGTACGCATTTTGAGATGGACTTGTTGGATCAAAAGGTAAGTAGGTGTTTACTTTTACAAGAAACAGCGAGACTTTTCCCCCCAAAGGAGTTTTATGAGTGATGTATTTCCAAAGCCACATAGAAGAGTTCCAGTTGCTCCACAATTTCCCTGGGATTTGGTGTTGTCAGAGTGTTTTGTTTGAGATTTAGCTATGCTGGTGGGGGCAGGCGGCGACACTGTATTTTAATACTCATTTCCCTGACGACTTTTGACCTTGAGCACTTTTCCTATGCTTGCTGGCCGTGTGGATACATGAAGTGGTTTTTAAAATCACTGGACCTTTTTGTTTTGTTTTTTTTTTTTTTTTTTGTCAAGCTTGGAACTTTGCCGGCTCTACTAAATGTTTGTTGAACCCAAATGAGTGGAAACTGGCTCCAAGGCCCTTTCTCAAAGGCTTTGTGCTGATGCAAAAGGACTTTGTGGCAGGAGGTTGTGGAGAGAGTGTGACCCCAGCTGACCCGAGCTGGAAGACTCTCTCGGCCCACCATTCCCAGTTCCCCCCACCGAGCCATTGCCAAGTGGAACGTGAGGTGTGGTGGAGACCGTCGTGGTGGAGCCCCGTTAGGGCCTCTCTACACACAGTTAGGATTCGGGCGGCAGGTGCAGAGATCCCAGCTCGGGCAGCACCCAGGACAAGTGTTGCCCATAAGTCCCCTTGCTCTCCGACCCTGCCGCCTGCCCCTCTGGGGTGGCCTGCCTCCCTCTTGGCTCTCTTCCTGCCCTCCCTGTGTGCAGCCGGGCTGGTCTGCAAACCAACAGCTGTCCCAACTCCAGAAGTTGCAAGTATTTCCAAAGGCCCGACTGCACTGTGCGGCCACCCCTATTTTATAGATTAGGAACCTGAGGCTCGGAAACGCGGAGTGATTGGCCCAAGATCACACCGCACCCGGCAGCCCAGCGGGGCCGTCCCCAAGAGCTCAGACGCCCCGTCCAGGCTCCTTCTGCCACCCTGCCTCGAGTGGCTCTGCGAACTAAGCTCCATTGTCCCATCTGCCGTGTGAAGGCCCTGATGAAGGGCAAACGTGGAAGCCCCTCTTGTTTTCTGGATTTGTCTGTCTGGAATCGAATGGGTTTCGCGATGTGGGGGATTCCCTAAGGGAGGAGAATCTCCATCCAAGGCCGGGGTTGGGGGGTGGGGTGAAGAAGGGGATGTTCCCCAGATCTCTACGGAGCAAATCCAGGCTGGGGCACAGTGTCTTTTAGGCTGGTTTGGTTGGAAGTGGTGGGATTTGCCATTGACCCAGGGCCCAAGATCTAGTAATTCATTCTTCTGTCTGTTCAGTGTAGTTTTTGCACACTGCTGTGTACTGGGTGCACGCTGGGCACTGGTGTGGGGATGACAAGGAGAAAGAAAGGGGCCTGACCTCATGAAGCCTCCCTCTGGGGAGGAGCAAGTGGTGGAACATGCCGGAAGCTGCTGCCTGGAGCCTCCGGGGCTGTCGGCCCCTCCGCCACCACGGGGACACTGGATGAGAAAGTAGCCGTTAGGGCCGCCCTTTCCTGAGCCAACAGCTCCCAGGAGGAGGAGGAGGAGAAGGTGACATCTCATGGCATATGGGTGGCACCTGCTCAGGTGTAATGACATCTGTTGGCACTTCCTTGTGTGTGTGTCTGACTTCCCCATGGGGTCTTCCACTGCCTTCCCCTCAGGGTACCAGCCTGGAGGATTCCATGATGGAGAAAACACAGGTGGTCCTTCCCTGCCCCGTGCAGCTTGTGACCTTCGGGAGAGAAGCTTGTGACCTTCGGGAGACTCTATACACCATCACAACTATGACACAAGCCATAAGGATGCACGGCAGGTGTTGCCTCGGGAGTGTCAGGGAAGGCTTCCTGGAGGAGGAAGGAACTGAGCTCAGAAGAAAATGACACCTTCCGGTGCATCAACAGAGTGAACAGAGGAGAGAATGTTCCAGGCAGAGGGAATGGCCTGTGCTTCTGTGGCCTGAGGGCTCCCGGTGTATTCAAAGACTTGATGGAGACCCCGGGTTACTCTTCTCTCTGTCCCCGGACTGGGTGGCACACCTGGCTCTGAGCAGGTACCTAAAGTTTGTCAGACTGAACTGAGCCTAACTCTTCTCTTCCCTCCTGATGGGAAAAATGAGAGCACCAGGCAGTATGTGACAGATGAGGTGGCCCCATCTTGGTAAGTCCATCGAAATTTCTCTCATATAATTTGTACCAAGGGAAAATACTGATGGGTGTCCTTTATTGGCACCAGCTCTGGGCCAAAGACCGCGTCCAATATTTTTACCTTACATTTCAACCCCTGATGGCAGTGCACCCAAGAGCATTGTGCTACCCCGTCTTGCATATCGGGGAGCTGAGATGCAAAGAGGGGAGTGGTGTGCCCGCTGCCATAGGACTGGGTATGGGGCAGTGCCAGGAATCCAGTCTGTGTGTCTCCCGAGCCCACACCCCCTTCCGCCTTCCGCCTGCCCCTTGCTGCCTGCGCCTGGGGGTGGGGCGTGGTGACCGAGGTGGGCCGTGGTTCCGGTTAATCTTTAGCTCAAGTTAAATGTGGCTCATGTTGCTTGCTAGTGAAAGCCGTCCAGCCAGGATCTCAGCAAGATCCTTTATGGAGTAACTGACAGCCAGAGATTGCCAATACAAAGCAATTAATATGGAGTAATGATGAGTGATAAGAGATGAAGATCTAAAATGAACTCTTCAATGACAATATCATTTTCTTGTCTGCTTCCCTTATGCACACTGACAGGAAGAGAGTTGACATGATAATTTTATAAAACTCTCTGACACTTCCTGTTAACTCCCCTCCATTAGCTTAGTATGGTAATTGGCAGAAACAGACACGCGGGAGTAGAAATGCACTCTGGGAGGATGAGCGGGGCTTCGGAGGGGGACAGGGTAGCCTGTGTCTCCTAGGGCTCTGGGCTCCAGAGCAGCGTCTGAAGGGTACACTCAAAACTGTGGTTCCTGTGGCAAATCCAGGAACTTGGGAAATGTGGACACTACAATCTCAAAAGCAGAGGGTGGGGGCGGAAATGGACTTTCTACCTCCCAGCCTTTACGTTCTAGCTTCTAGCTGATACACCTGCCTCCTCCCCTCCGTTCACCTAAATTCTACCCATCCTTCGAAGCCCAGCTCAGGTTCCTTCACCACATTCTCACGTTTCCTGATTTTGAACATATACTTGGAGGTGGACCGAGTTCATGGACAAACTCTAGTGTGAGAGCAGGGATCTGTGGTTTCTAATTTCCTGGCAAGTCCTCTGGCTCAAACACCTTTGTTTATTTATTTATTAAAAAATGTTTATTTATTTACTTTTTGAAAGAGAGGGAGAGAGAGAGAGAGAAAACGAACGAGTGGGGGAGAGAAAGGGAGAGAGAGAGAATTCCAAGCATGCTCCACGCTGTTAGGATGGAGCCAGACGTGGGGCTTGAACTCATGAATGGTGAGATCATGATCTGAGCTGAAATCAACAGTCAGACACTCAGCTGACTGAGCCACCTGGGTGCCCCTCAAACACCTTTGTTTCACATTGAGAAGTCTGAGCCTAGAGAGGCCGGGGCTTACAGTGAATGAAACTGAAGTCTGTCGAGTCACTGGAATGGTTTCTTAAGACTTGATTTTTAAAAGCTTTGCCCCAGGTCTCCGTGTTGCAAGTGGAAACATCAGTGCCAGGGGACGAATTGTGTCCCCAAGTTCGTATGTTGTGGCCCCAACCCCAGCGGCTCAGAATGTGCCTCTATTTAGAGACAGAGTCTTTACTGAGGTGATTCCATTAAAACAGGGCCATACGAGGTGGGCCCTAATCCAATATGACAGGTGTCCTTAGAAGAAGACGAAATTTAGGCCGAGACACACACGGAGGGAAGACTTGGGGAGAAAATGGCCGCGTATAAGCCAAGGAGGCGGGGCCTGGGACAGACCCTCCTTCACCACCCTCAGAAGGGGCCAACCTTGTCCAGACCTTGATCTCAGACTTCCAGCTTCTAGATGAGTGAGAAGATCAACTTTCTGAGGTTTAAGGCACTCAGCCTGTGGCACTTGATTACAGCCGCTCTTGCAAAAGCTTATGTTCAGGCACGGAAGTAGTAATAACATAGCTAATATGAATACCGGTGCTTGCACCACTGTTAGCAGCATTATCTCTTCTTGAGCGCCCGCTCTGTTACACACGTGAGCTCATTTATTAGAAGTCTCTTCCCCCGACGGCAGCCCAGGTTTCCCTGGTCCTTGAGCTAGAACCTTACAGTGGCCCAGCCGCAGTGGATGAAGGTCGAGAGGCAGATTAGGTGAGTCATGGGGTAACGGCTGAGCCTCAGCCTCTGTTTGGGGGAGAAGATAGGACAAGAGGATTGTTTCAGTCAAGTGGCTTGATATTTGAAGAGACTGGATCCTAGCTCAGAACACTGTGATTGCATTTCTGTCAAGCTCTGGGGCAGGTGGGTGAGAGAGAGGGTGTGACAGGATAGTGGCTTCCTTCAGGCACTCATTCATTTATTCATTGAAATAAACTTATTTATTGTATTTTTTGAAATGCTTATTTCTTTATTTTTGAGACAGAGCACAAGTGGGAGAGGGACAGAGAGAGAAGGAGACACAGAATCCAAAGCAGGCTCCAGGCTCTGAGCTGTCAACACAGAGCCCGAGGCGGGGCTTGAACGCACAAACCGTGAGATCATGACCTGAGCTGAATTCAGACGCTCAACCGGCTGAGCCACCCAGATGCCCCGAAATAAACATTTAGAACAACCATTGTGCTGTAGTGGAAAGAACATGTCTTTGGATTAAATCTTGGCTTTGCCATGTGCTAGGAGTATCACTTGGTTAACCACTGAAACTCTCTGAGCCTTGGTTGGGGTTGAATGAAGGTACCCAGCTCCCATTACTGCTCTCTGACCCCCCAGTAACTCTGACCTGGGATCTTAAGGGAGCACAAAGTAGGCAGAGACCTAGCTGACCCGACCAGGTTGAGGAGATCTACTGATGTAATGATCCATTTGGCGGAAATAGATTTATCATTAACAAGGAGTGCATGCCCACCATGTTGTGTATAAATTAAGTTCCCTTCCAGGCTGTCGGATCGCCAGCAACCGCTGGAGGTTCTAGAAGGGAGAGCAGGACCTTGCTGACAGCTTGATGTCAGACTTCTGGGCTCCAGAACGTGAAAGAGTACATTTCTGTTGTTTTAAGCCCCAGAGTTTGGCAGCTGGAGGAAACCAACATGCTTCCTCGGGCAATGTCTTCCTGGAGACCCAATGGAAGCTGGGGGCTTGACTTTTGCTCACCTTTTGGGCTCGGGGATGGGTCTCTTCCTTATCTGCTTCACCACCACCTCAAAAATGTACTGCCACTGAGAAGATCTGCAAAGTGTCTAGCGGAGAAGCTTGCAGGGGGCCGCTGTGTTCCTAGCGAGACTTTCCCAGGGCTACTTTGCGACGGGGTGTTTGGGATGCATGAGCGACGTCCTCCAACCAGAGAGCTACCATAAGGGAAAGGCAGCCCAGTGCTTCCTCGTTTGTTTTTTAAATTGATTGACCTTGAAGCTGAGGAAATTTACGCTCAGCCTTCTGTCTCAAGAGCTCACAAAAATCGTCTTTGAGAGTCTGTGTTGGTGTGTGTGGGGGGGTAGGGGGTTGTACCTCTTTTCCAGAGCCTTCCCAGCCTCCAGCGGTCTTAATTCCAGATCATTTGTGGGACAAGGCAAGGTTGTACCTTGTCTCTAGTCTTATTTATTAGCACATTACGACCACTAATCACAATTAAAAATAACGATGCCATCAAGATTATTCAAATCAGAGACAACCAATTTCAACTACCATTACTTGTAGATGGAATTATGGGTCTTGCTCTGTCTCCTGCACTTTTAAAGGACTCCGTTCTTTCCGCGATTCTGCCATCCCCCATCAGACTCTTGAATTACACTGGGAATTAACTTAATATGTAAAGTCACTTCTAAATGAACCCCGTTCTGCTACTTTTGCTTTGCCTGCCCGTAAGTCCCTGTATCTCCCTTGGTAGCCTTCAAATGTCAAGGCAGGGCATTCTGAGGCCAACATCTGGTATTGTTCTTGTAAGCAACATTTTTTTGCCCCCCAGGTAGATGGCTTTTCGGGGTGAGTCAGTGCTTTGCTCGGCTGGACCATTTACATGGAAATGGCATTCTGCACTTGGCCCTTGGAATATGTAGGATGTTTATTCTTAAAGCATTCAGGATTTTCTCATAGTGTCAGATAACAGCAGACAAAGTCAGTCTCTGTCTGTCTCTCCTTCCAGGGCTCTTGGGGGAGTAGGATCTCCAGGGGAGCTGACACCTGAGTGATGAGAAGGAAGCAGATTTTAAGGGAACTGGTAATCGCATTCAAGGGAGAGGGAAGAGCGAGGGTGACGTCCGTGAGGCGGGAACACACTTGCTATGTCTGAGTAGCAGAGAAGGCGGGGCTGGCTGGTCGGCGCTAGAAGAAAGGGGAGGATCGCGCAGCACTTCTTAGGCACACGAAGAACTCTGGGTCCTGGTTCCTGGAACAGAAGTGCCGGAGAAATCACTGTGTGGAACAGACATGCAAATGTGGGTCATCCTTCTTGCTGATGAGGCAACACGTGTTGGCACAGCGGAGGAACGGTGTCCCCTGGAAGAATGGGAACGTGTTCAGAGAAGATCAGTTTGGCTTCACGTTCTCACCCCCATCCGTCACTTAGCACATCTGCTGGTGACTCCAGTTCCAGGGCCTGGAGGTCCTGGTCGTCAGGTTGCGCTGTCACACTGGCTCCTTCCGTCCCCCATCTTCTGCAGCCTGTGACTGTATTCTTCACACTGCCCCAGGAAGGAGAAGCTCAGGTGGTCAGGGCCTCCCTGTACCTCTTCTGCCATCGACAGGTGCAACACAGTCCCCTCTGACTTGGTATTTCAGACCCACTGGGATGGGACCACATTCACCTTAATGACCTCCTAGCTCCCGTTACACACGCCGTCCCCTCCCTTGGGTTCCCAGCCTCCTCTGACTCTGTTTCCTCAGCCTGGACTCTTCAGCCCCCACCTGCTCCATTTCCTGCCTGTGAATTTTGATCTCCTCTGCAGTGTTACGTGGAAGGGCCACAAGACTGGGAGCCATAAAGCGCGAGTTTGAATCTTGGCTCTGACACTAATAGTCTCTGAGTCTCAGTGTGCTCAACTATAAAGTGGGGGACAGTGACATTGTATCCTTGAGGTTGCTATTGGCTGCAGGTAATGGAAGCCATACTTGAAAGTGGCTTACACAAGAGTCTTGGCTTACACAAGCCACTTGGTTCTGGAGGTGGTTGATTCAGCCCAGGGTTGTTATCAAGCAGTCAGGGATCTCCCCACCCACCTCTGTCTTTTAGTTCTGACATCGACAGATACTGGCTTTCTTTCTTAGGCTGGGTCCCACCTTGCCTTAAGATAGACGCTGCCTGTCTAGGTATTATGTGCAGATGACGATACCAAGAGGCAGCAAGGACAATATTCGCTCCTGGTGTCTTGGTGAATGAGTAAACCCTTCTCAGAAGCTCTGCAGCAACATATTATCCATTTTAGTCCAATGGCCAGAGCTGAGTCATAGCACTGCTTGAACCCACTGTCATTGGCTTAGAGAAACCAGAATTCACAACTTGGGCTGGGGAGGAGCCCAAATCTCAGGTGACCGTGTAGAGGATGGTGAGCAAGATGGTGGCCCTCTTAGTCAGAAGGCTGGCTGTTGGGGAGGTAACCAAGTGTTGGGTGTAGCAAATTGCCCTGGAGGACTTCTGTGGGTGTGCAATGAGGTGATGTATTAAAGCCTGGTACGGCATTAGACTCATAATAGGTGCTGGATAAATGGTAGGGGTCATTATTATGGCTAATCTTAAGCATTTTCTTCTTGAAAGCTTCTCCAGTCCTGTCTGGATGGAATGACTGAAGCCTCCTTTGGTATTCTCACCAGACACTGAGCATGTCTTTATGTTGAGTGGGGAGTGAAGGCAATATCCAAGTTCCAACTGTACACCGGCCTTCAACCTAATTTCCAAATAGTAGTGGAATTGATGTTTAGTTACCTGTTTCTCGAATGTCTCAGTACTTGGCATGCAGTAGGTGCTCAATTAATGTAATCTGACCTGAATATAACTGTGATGAATTTGGAAAGGAGCGGTGGAGGAGAGAAAGGGGAAGATACCCCCGGTAGAGGGAAGGACTGGCCTCAAAGTGATCACAACAGTGTCCGATCCTCTAGCAGCGACTTCGCTACATCCAACAGCATTTTCGTCGACTCTACTCTGGCCTTGGCCGAGCATTCCTGGTGTTTATTGCTCCTATGAGTGCAAGCATGAGACATGGCTGCCACTTGGTTGTGCCTTCTCTCACTCACCTTCCTTCCCTGCCTCACTTGCTGGCTTAAAAATGTTTGCTTTAATGTGATCAATATTACAAAATGCAATAAAGGAAATAAAAAAAAAAAGGAATTTATGGGGCGCCCAGGTGGCTCAGTCGGTTAAGCATCCAACTTCAGCTCAGGTCATGGTCTCACAGTTCGTGGACTGGAGCCCTGAGTCAGGCTCTGTGCTGACAGCTCAGAGCCTGGAGCCTGGTTCGGATTCTGTGTCTCCTTCTCTCTGCCCCTCCCCTGTTCACGCTCTGTCTCTCAAAAATAAACATTAACAAAAAAGGTGACAAGTGACAAAATTTCAGGAAGGGAAGGAGGATGAATGGAGCTTCCTAGCTACATCTGATCAGCCACGCCCCTGCCTCCACCTGGACGTACCAGGCTGGACATGAGGGTTCCAGGGACCTTTTTGGTGGCAGATACATGGGGAAGGAGCCACTATGATGTCACCATATTTCCTTCTGTCTTCTGTCACATGCAGTAACCTTTCTGTAGTTGGCAGACTGGGACCCCTGTTCTCCTTCCAGAGGATATAATTGAGGTCCAGGAAGCATTTTACTTACTTACTTTTTTGTTTTTTTACATTCTATGAATAGAATCAATAAACATGGGAGGAAGTCTTTTTCCAGCCTTAGCGCCCATTGGTGCACGCACGAGCCATAATGAGCATTTTCTGCTCTCCCCCCGCACCTCTGCATCCTGCACGTGTCAACACCTCCACCTGGAACACATTTCCCAACACCTTCCAGGGGCGTGCACGTGCATGTGCACACACGTCTCGCTAGTTCCGCATCATACTCCAAGTCTCTGCTCAGATGTCACTTGTCCTCGGAGGCTGCCCAGACCCCTTTTGTATGATGAAGAATCCCACCCTTTGCTCTCATAACCCTCACCCTGTCATTTACCCCAGTTGCGGCAGATTCAGGACACTGTTCTGTAATTGTCTTCTGCTCTCCCACCAGCTAAGCCCCGTACAGGCAGGGATCGGATTTTATTCTTTGCAGCACATGGCAAGGAGAGCTGCATTTAGCGGGAGTCCAATAAGCGATTGTTGAGTGAATGCACGATGTTGTCAGCCAGAGTAATGGATGTGGCTCTGAAGCAGTCCCTCGGAGAACACATCCTGGTGCTTGTTTTCAAGACGGAATCTCGGCAAGAAGATGCCACCTCTCTCTGACTCCGTGCTCCCTCATTCTTCTGCTTCTGTCATCAAATGGATTTTGAGCACCTGTTCTGTAGCAAGCGCCGCGCTGGGCTGCAGGGACACGGCAAACAAGACAGATGTGGTGCCCGGCTTCGTAGAACTCATTTTAGGAGTTGGTTTCTATTCACTACGATATTGCCGGTGTCTGTCATGGTTTTTGGTGTTTGCTAAATAAAGCAAAAAAGAAGGGTTTCAGGGCACACACACCAGAATGGGCTTATGCAGAGAAAAGCAAATGGTTTTATTTCACTGGAGGAAGAGGGCTTTCAAGGGAGAGATGAAGTAGGGCCAGAGACGCAGGTGTGGAGAGAGCAGGGCCACTGCGGGGACAGTGTCTAGGCTCAGGTCTCATTTGTCGCATGATGGCCTCTCCGATGGTCACTGTAACCTCTTCACACATCCTTTTCTGCGTCTGGAAAATGGGGCTGACGGCAGAATCAGGCTCATCATTCATCAGAGGATTCAGCGACCAGTCAACCCAAAGTTCCCAGCATGAAGACAATCATTTATTAAATGTTAGCCTGTTATAATTATGAGTAGAGGATTAAATTTTTTTTAATGTTTCTTTATTTTTCAGAGACAGAGAGAGAGAGCATAAGCAGGGGGAGGGGCAGAGAGAGAGGGAGACACAGAATCTGAAGCAGGCTCCAGGCTCTGAGCTGACAGCACAGAGCCTGACACGGGGCTCGAATTCACAGACTGTGAGATCGTGACCTGAGCTGAAGTCAGAAGGTTAACTGACTGAGCCCCCCAGGTGCCCCATGAGCAGAGGCTTAAAATGCTATGCTTGGGAATGGCAGAAAGTGGTGTGTGTGTGTGTGGGGGGGGTGTGGGTGCACATGTGTGTGTGCGTGGTGTGTTTGCATGTGTGTTTGGTGCACGCACGTGTGTGTTGTGTGAGCATGTGTGTGTTGTGTGCATCTGTGTTGGGTGCGTGTGTGGTGTATGTGCATGCATGTGCATGTGATGTGTGTGCACATGCACGTGTGTGGTGCATGCATCTCTGTGTTGTGTATCACGTGTGCATATGCGCTGCTGTGTGTGCACGTGCACGTGCGTGTGTTGTCATGTGCACGTGTATGGATGTGAGTGGTGTGTGGTGTGTGGGCATGCCTGAGCGCGTGCGTGCGTGTGTGTGTGTGTGTATATGTGCTCGCGCACGCGGGCAGTGGTGTTCATGGCTGAGACGACAGTGGGCTCTGAGGTTTTCCATGCTGGGGGCTTGGCTGGCCTCAGTCGGGAGCCACAGAAGATTACATTAAGGGGAATGGCCCGGTTCCGTCTGGCCACCTGAGAGAGCAGGAGTGCCATCCCCTGCATGGAGACAAGAGGAATTCTTTGAGAAGAAGGAAGGAAAGAGGAGAGGGAAGGAGGAAAAGAGTCATAAAAAGCAGGGAGCGGATTCGGAAGAGGAAGAGTGGACAAAAGGCAGGAAAAATGGCTGGAGCATCTACCTGTCTGGTGCCCGGGACTTGCCCCGGGTAGTAGTGAGGAGGCCCAGGGTGGGCATCAGGGCTCTGGAGGGGGGAGGGGTTGTCACAGTGATTGCGGGTCTCCGTGTCTGGGGCCCGGCTGGGGAGGGAAACATGCGCTCAGAGGCACCCTCCCCTTGACTCAAGAGTCCGCTGCGGAAGGGCTCCTGCGGGCGCCCCTGAGGCTGCGGGCGGCCCTGCCAGTCACGGGGTCGGAACGCCAGAGCAGCCTGCCCCGGGGTGTGCTTCGCAGCCTCTGGACATCCCCCGATCTCGCACAGGAGGTCCCTGCAAGGTCACAGCCAGCCGGCCCAGCCCGGCCCAGCCCCCTTCCCTTCTGGCGGTAAACCCAAGGATCTTTGTTTTCCAGCTCTAATTTACTTTTTAAAGTAGCTTTATAAGCCTGTTAATAAAAGGAAAACTTGCTTCTTGCCCCCACTGTCACTCAGCCTCCGCTCGTCTCCTCGCCTGGGAAACTCACCGGGAATGATGCCGGCTCCTTTCTCCCCGCACATAAAAAGTTTATAGATCTCCAGTTCCCTACAACTCAGCCCAAAGTAGCGCCCGCTTGACAGTCTTCAGAAATCAACGTCGTTCCGTCTTCTACCCAGCTGCCCGGCAAGATCAGGCTGCGCCGCGGGAAGGAGCGAAGCGTTCCAATCGCACTGGCCGGGGCTGGCTGGTTCTCCTTCAGATGACACCTCCGTCCTGGAGACGGAGGCCTGGCGGCCTTCCACGGCGCGACAGGGAGCTCACACTTGCCAAGCAGGCTGTTCCGGGCTGAGCCGCAGCCGGGGGGCGGCTCGGGTGTGAGAAAGGAGTCTGCGATGTTGGTACCCCCACCTCCTCTGTAGTTCAGGGCAGGGTCAACGGAAGCATACCCATTCTGTGTCCAGGCTCCCTGGCTGGCCGTCACTCACTGGGCTACAGGCCTCCCGCGGGCCCGGCAAGAAGCCATGGTGTGAGCATCCACTCTGCGGTCTCCCGGTTTAGGATGTAGGTATGTGGCTGGAGGACTTGGGGTGTCTGCATCCCCCCCATTTAGCATCACAGCAATGAGGAATGAGTCGGCCCTAAGCTGGGTTTGACACCCTCCATGCTATGAACATTTGGTCAGGGGGCTGCCCTGCATACTGTGGGGTGTTTAACGGCATCCCTGGCCTTTGCGCATTCGATGGGCCTCTCCCCCCAGCCCCCAGTTGTGACGACCAAAACCGTCTCCAGACATTGTCAAGTGTCCCCTAACTAGGGGACGGTCAACCCTCCCCATTGAGAACCACTAGTTTACATCATACAATCTTGAGGGGGATGATATGGTGTCCAATGGGGGCAACAATTGGACCTGGGTGTCAAAAATCATTCTATGCAGCAGGCGGAGGTAGGCATCCAGCACATAAGCAGGTAAACAGTGTTATCTGTGGTGTTAGAATTTCACGCGGTCTGGTGATTAGGGAAGAACGTTTAAGGAAGGCTCTGGGGGGTGGGGCTAATGAAAGAGGAAGATGGAGGGTGGCAGGGGTAAACATACAAATGGAATCATGTGCAGGCTTATTTTTCTACCTCTCTAGGAGCCGATTTCACTGCAGGAATTCGCCCTGTTCTGTTTCGAGCTCATGGAAGCTATGTTGACTCTTACCCCAAATGTTATTGTCAGAAGCTAGAGGTGTCCACAGCGGCATCTTCTGATCTCACAAGGCCCTTCGCTGGTCAGATTTCATCTCCTGTTAGGTCCAGCTTGCGGATCCCCGGCATCACCTTGGGAGGAGAGGGAGGGAACCATAATGGATTGAGTGTCTGCAATGTGCCAGGTTCCGTGTGGGGAGTTTACATCAGTCCCCATATTGACTCTGAGGAAGGAGGGATCGCCGTCCCCAGCCTATGACGTGACGCAGAGAAAGCTCTGCAGCCAGCAAGTGGTGGAGGGAGGGGTTGGGTTTGGAGTTGAGATCAACTGTCTACCTGAGGAGTCTAGTCAGAGCCCCTGGCTCGGAGTAGAAGCTCCATAAATAGTAGGCTGTGGCCTTCTCGGGGTTTCTCTCTTTTTTTAATGCTAACTGAATTGGCTAATTACACAAGGAGGGAGCAAAGTTAGGATAGGTCGGTTTATTTATTTATTTATTTATTTATGTATTATTTATTTTTGAGAGAGAGAGAGAGAGAGAGAGAGAGAGAGCGTGAGCAGGGGAGAGTCAGAAAGAGAGGGAGACACAGAATCTGAAGACAGGCTCCAGGCTCTGAGCTAGCTGTCAGCACAGAGCCTCACGCTGGGCTCGAACCCACGAACCCACAAACCGCGAGATCATGACCTGAGCCGAAGTCAGACACTTAACCGACTGAGCCACCCAGGCGCCCCAGGATAGGTCGGTTGAAATCTCTCTTCTCCCCTCACCATTTACTCAGATTTTGCTTAAGCACCTACCATATTGTGTGCTTTCTGCTGGTGGAAAAAGACAAATGGGTCCCTGCCTCTGTGACGCTTACAGTCTGGGTCTGCCTTGTCCAAACGGCAGCCACTCAGTCCCATGTGGCTTTTGCGCAAGTGGACGGTGGCTAGTGAGACTGAGGAATGGAATCTTTAGTTTTACTTAATTTCAGTTTCAGTTTAAAAACTGCTCCTCGATCCGGTTATTGAAAAACTTGTAAGTATGCTTACAACGACTTGTCAGTCTATCAACTGCAGATGTTATTAAAGCTAGCTGCAGATCAACTATTTCCAGGGGGAAATGTAGGATCTGAATTGAGATGTTCTGTAAGTAGAAAATACAGCCTGCATTTCGAAGACTTAGTACGAAAAGGAATGTAACTTATTTCATTATTAATTTTTAAAATACTGGTTACATGTTGAAATAATATATTTCAGATATATTGTGTTAAAATTCATTGATATGAATTCTGCCCATTTCTTTTCAACTTTTTAAAAAGTAGCTACTAGAGGGATGCCTAGGTTAAGGGTTCAACTCCTGGTTTCTGCTCAGGTCATGACTTCGCTGTTCGTGGGCTGGAGCCCTGTGTCAGGCTCTGTGCTGACAGCACGGATCCTGCTAGGGGTTCTTTCTCTCTCTCCCTCTCTCTCTGCCCCTCCCCCACTTGCACGTATGCTTTCTCTCTCTCAAAAATAAATGAAAAAAAAAGTAGCTATTTGAAAAGACACCTTTGCCTCACGTTGCATTTCTACTTTGTGACACTAGCATAGAGAGTCATGGGTTCATTTCCCTTTACACCACAACCTCCGGCATGGATTTGGCCAGCTGCTTCTTCTCTAAGCTTCTATCCCACATCTGAAAACACAGACAATATGAGAAGAGGACAGAAATGGGAAAATTAAAAGAGAAAATGCATGCAGACTTCTGGGCATACTGATGGGCACACAGTAGGGGCTGATAAAGGCTTGTTGCATGAATAAACTAGGCCACGGGTCTGATTGAGTGGGGCCGGGTGATACTTAATTTTTTTCCCCCAATTGGATCGTTTGTGCTCCTCATAAAATATTTGAATAATCCATGAAAGTACATAAAAAGAGTAAAAATGGCCACTATCCTAAGTTAACTTGTTACTGGCCTTCTTTTTACACCGCAAGACACGGTGCTTGTTAACCCAGCTTCTGGGGTCGTGTTTTGACTCCACCACTTAAACTCAGCTTCCCCAGAGGCAGAATGGGGATAAGAATAGTGCCTCTATCAGGTAGTTGTTAGGGGACCAGATGACGTAGGATTTATAAAACACCTAAAGTAATGCGTGGCACCTGATAAGCATTCTGTAAATATGTAGTAAATCAGCAAAAATAAGTTTGGGTTCTTCCTGCCATGCCCATGCCCCCTCCATGCCCAGGGCAGCGTTAGCAGATTTTAGGATCTCTTGTGGTTCCTTCCATGCTTCTGTACTGGCCCATATAATCATGTATGGTCATTGATAATTGCTCATTTTATAAACATGTGATCATATTATAAATACTCAAACATGCCCTTTTTTTTTTTGTTTTTAAACTTACGATACCTATATTGTGGAATATTTCTCTACCAAGTTAATTGCTGTCTGCAAATGACTGTATAATACTTCTGTGGCAGAAATGTACATCCTTTCTGTGACCGCCCCTCTATTAATGGCTGTTTTTGTTTGTTTGCTTGTTGGAAGTTTCTGAGCATTAAAATGTTACACTGGAAAGGCAGGGAGGAGGCCAACTTGATTAATTATACTTCCAAACTTGAGTAAGCTTTGGGCGCTGAGCTACAGATTCGATGCATATGGCAAGAGGTTCATTTTGAGTTAAGTAACTATCTGAAATCACCCGACAGTTAGATAATTGACCCAATTTAATTTTCCTATAGAAGGGCCACCGCTGGTTTGTCTGCTTGATCTATAGGTATGTCACCATGCGTATTACAAACCAGTCGGCTAAGTATGAAGCTATTATTACTAATTAAAATCACTTCCCCGCAGAACCTCACCTCCGCCACCTCACTAGCCCACCTGCCTACCTTACCCAGGATTCACCCCTTCAGGAACAGCTAACGTGAGCCAAAAAATCAATAGCTCAATTAACAATCAGGATTGGGGCTTCCAGGCAACAGAGATCAGGATCAATAACTTATGTTCAGTGAAATTAAAGGCAGTTGTTAAGTCAAGTGGTTAAAAGCTGTAGGCACAGACTAAGGGGATATCCATCAAAACCCGTTGGGCTCTTTCTCTGGAGAGATCGAGAAGCACATCTTTCTTTGCCCCATCTTCCACATGGATGGGTGCCTAATGAAGCAGGTACATCCTCACCGATTCTTTTCTGAGCTAAATCCCCGGGCCCTGGGACTGCCATGGGCATCTGAGCTGACTTGAGGGAGATTCTCCTTTCATTAGGAACGACGCAGCGAAAGCGGAATCCCGAATCCTTTCTGACATCTGTTGGGGGAGGAGAGGGAGTGAAGTTTCTCGGCATCTTCCGTTTGCTCCATCTGCCCTGCATCATAAACATTTCATCAGTCAGCTAACATTCAGCGAGCACGCGCTCTATTCTTCTAAGCTTGCCCTGTAGACTTTGCGGGAGTCAACCCCAGGTTATAGTTCTGGCGCTCTTCCTTGGATCAGTTAGGAGAGGCTAGGGTGGAGGTAGCAGATGGCTCCAGACATGGATGGAGCAACACAACAGGAGTCTGTGCCTGCTCTGTAACAGTCCTTGGTGGATATTTGGGTTGGAGGGGGGCAGCTCTTCTGTAAGTGGAGGCTGAGGCTGTTTCTGCCTTCTCGCTCTTCCATCCTTTAGAACCTAATTATCACCTTCATCCAGCCGATGGAAGGGGCAAACATAGCTTGGACAAGGCACACTTCACTTCTTCAAAGCCAGGGCTCAGAAAAGTGTTCTTAACTCCTGATTCCATTACATGGCCCAAACATGAATCACCATCCTGGCTATAAGAAAGGTTGGGAAGTGTAATGCCTGGAAATCAAAGAGGGGAGAACAGGCTTGGGGGATCAGCTAGCCGTGTCTGCCTCTTTAGCATTACCTCCCCTGTGGATATCTGTAATTACACCTATCTGTCATGTCTTCCCTTTATTTGGGTGCTAGAATTTCTCTTCCCTTTAGGAAACTCATTCCATTGATGGGATAGTCCACACGCCCAGCCACAGGATGGTTCTATGACCTCAGCTGAGCCAAGCATAGTCCCTCCCAGGGTATTTCTGTTGGATTAATCAATAAGAGGTCATCTCTTCCCACTGGAGGTACTAAGTTAGACACGAATCTGTCTCATATATCATGCCTACAATTTGAGTAACACTCACCTAAGTCATAGAGAGACCGTGTCCTGTTATATCTTCTCTGCTTGCTGGAAAGGGATGTGGGTCCCTGAGAACACTGCCTGAGTCCATGGATCCAGTTGTGCCAGCTACCTCTGGACTTTTTTGGAGAAGAACACTAACAAATGTTCATAAATTCCTTGGCCTGTATGGGCCATTGTGTTGACTAGACACAGACTCCTCTTTTATCATGAACCATTTCTACTCAGCGAGAATAGAAATCCAAAATCAGTGGAACTGAATATATTCCTTCTTTCTCACTTAAGATGGTTTTTATTTTGGTTTCCACCACTAGTAGCTGCAAGAATATTGATCAACGTCTTCCCAGCATACATTAGTTATGAACAGGAGACACTCTATTTTCACAGAACATCCCCCCATACTCTATTTTGGACCTGGTACTTACTTTGCCTGGAATCTCTTCCTTTCTCTGTCCATTGGACTTTATATTCATCTTAAATATTAATCTAATTCAGTTCTCTTCAATTCAGTCAATAGCAGCAGGCTATCTTTGATGGGTCAAATACCTTGTTAGGCACTGGGAAACAGAGATGGACAGGATAGGAGCTTATGGTCCGGTAGAGAGAGAGTCACAGACAAAATTACCATACAGAAAAATAATAATCATAATAATTAGGATTTACTGAGTGCTTGCTGTGTGCTGGGCATAGAGTTTCAAACCTTTATCTGTATTCACAGTGGCACACATGCTACTCTCATTCCCATCTCACCCTTGGTGAGACTAGGGCACAGAGAGGTTACGGAACTTGCCTGGGATCACTTAAACAGCAAGTGGTAGAGCTGGAAATGTGAACTTGGGGTCTGGCTCTGATGTTCTCGCTCTCAGCCACTGTGGATGACTGTCTCTAAGAATGCTAATGCAGGTGAATCATTGGCTGATATGGGGAAGGAGATGAGGGCAACGAGGTGGTGCTGGCTACCAACTCTCTTACTTCCTCATGAGCTTCTTGAGTTTGGGAACAGACACTCCTGGTCTCATTTCCCTAACACTCAGCTTCAGTGCCCTAGCACATAGTAACCCCCTTTATCCAGGGTTGAACAGAAGTTCCGAGAACCTCTGATGGAAAGCACAGTGGTAGAGAGAAAGATTAGAAAATGTGCATGGTCTTTCTTTACTACTGTTAGCTCAACCACCTTGGAATCTTCAGATTCAAGAGAATGGGTGAACATTCAAATATGGCCTGGCTGGCTTCTGAAGGGAACTATGATTATGATGGACATTCAGACCCAGGTTCCGCTAGAGAGGTCAGGATCCAGACACGTGACACATCCTCTTCACACATCTTGGAAATGACACATTGGATCTGTAGCCATGTGACTAAATGCAGTAGGGGCTAGCATTTATTAATGGACAAGCACTTTCCATGCATTCTGTTATTTAATCATCAAAAAATCCTTCAGATCAGTACTATCACCCTTTCATTATTCTATAATCAGTGTTTGGAGGAGTGGCTAACATGTAAGGGTTACCCATCTTGCCACAATGTAAAACTTTAACATACAGACCAAAAAGGATTTAGCTCTCAGACATCTAGGGGTCACCTAGGAGTTGGTTAGGTGGCTGTGTTGATTTTTGCTGGGAATTAGCTGGCCATAGGCTGGTCTAGGCTGGCCTTGGGAACATTACTGTGCTCTATGTGCGTCTCATCTGTCAATAGGTTAGGTTGGGTGATTTTTGAGGCACACGCGCATGTCAAGACTACACGGTGTCATGTTTGCTAATGTCCTGTTGATAGAAGCAAAATGCATGCCTGAGTCCAGGGTCCTGGGGCAGGGTGGGATGACATTGCAAAATTATGTAACAAAGGCCATGCCTATAGGAAAGTGTGAAGAATTGGGGCCATCGCTGTAACTGACCACAGGACTCAATAAATGTGTGCTGTATAGATGATCGATGGGTCCTCAAGGCTCTGAGAAGTTACAGAGGAGCCAGGGGTCACACAGTGAGTACTATACAGAGCTGTGCTTTAAGCCCAGGCAGGATTAATTATCTGACTGGGTGATTTTGGAGGCCGCTAGGGGCCTCCTACTTTCCTTATCACCTTTAGCCCCTCCCCTGGCTGTTAGCTGAGGCCTGGAGTTTCTTATTCAGGGACCAGAGCCATTCATGTCCTAAACTAAAATCAGACTGTAAAAGCCTCTGTCCCTGGGAGAGAAGACATAGCTGTGCCTATTAAGGGAACAGCAATTGGTTTCAAAGCTTCAAATGAGTCCAGCTTCTTCTTCTTACATTAAGAAAAGTTTTGAAAGACAGAAGCTACATGTGTTCATGATATAGAAGATGAAAAGAGAGAAATGCACAAGTAAAATGAAGATAATTGATAACCTGTATGTAACAACTAATACTGAGGCATATTTCCCTCTAAATATTGCCATTATTATTATTTACAAAATTGGAAGACAGGTTCTCCCCCATTTTTATTTAAATTCTAGTTAGTTAACATATAGTGTAGTAATTGTAGTAAATACAGGAGTAGAATTTAGTGATTCATCATTTACATAGAACCCCCAGTGTTCATCATCACAAGTGCCCTCCTTAGTCCCCATCATTCATTTAGCCCATCACCCACCCACCTCCCCTCTGTCAACACTCAGTTTGTTCTCTTTTGTTAAGAGTCTCTTGTGGTTTGCTTCCTTCTCTTTTTTTCTCCTTTCCCATATGTTCATCTGTTTTGTTTCCTAAATCCACCTATGAGTGAAATCATATGGTATCTGTCTTTCTCTGACTGGCTTATTTCACTTAGCGTAATACTCTCTAGCTCCATCCATGTTGTTGCAAATGGCAAGATTTCCTTCTTTATTGATGGCTGAGTAATATTCCATTGTATAGATATTCCACATCTTCTTTATCCTTTCATCAGTTGGTGGACATTTGTGCCCTCTCCACAGTTTGGCTATTGTTAATAGCGCTGCTATAAACATCGGGGTGCAGGTGCCCCTTTGAATCTATAGTTTTGTAGGAAGATTTAAATTTTTTTTTTAATGTTTACTTTTGAGAGAGGGAGAGAGAGACAGAGCATGGGTAGGGAAGGGGCAAAGAGAGGGACACACACACACACACACACACACACACACACAGAGTCTGAAACAGACTCCAGGCTCTGAGCTGTCAGCACAGAGCCCCACATGGGGCTCAAACTCTGGGAACTGTGAGATCATGATCTGAGCCGAAGCCGGACACTTAACCAACTGAGCTGCCCAGGCGCCCCAGAAGACGTTTTTGATACAGAATTGTGGCTTAAACACATGCCATAAACAAAACTCTACACCATTAAAAGCCCACTGAAAATAATATTTTCAATGGCTGCAGAATATCCTTTTTTGCAAGTAATGCATTGTAATTCATTTGTCCAATTGCCAATTGAATATTTATATTGTTTTCAACTTTTCTGTTACAAATAATGTGTGGATTACTAATTTTTAATTTTATACATCTTTTCACTATGAAAGTGACAAGTTGCTGTACATAAAATTTTGAAAAAGCAATAAAAAATACCATCATAGTCAACACCATAACTGTTCTACATTTTCTTCTCGTCTTTTCTTTCACATAATTTTATGCTCACCTTTTCCTGACTATAAAAATAAAAGAAAGAAGAAGTAAAAAGCAGGAACAAAAATCATCCATGCTTCCACCAGCTAGAAGCAATCATTACTAACTTTTTAGCCTATTTTCCCGTATCATCATCATCCTCATCATCACTGGTATTAATTATTTATTATTTTACATGACTGAGATCATGCTAAATCTGCAGTTCTTTTATTCTTGTTTTGCTTAATACTGTATCAGAGCATTTCTCCTTGTGATTAAAAGCTTTAAAAGGTAATTTAAAAATATTTCTTTAAAGCATTAAATAGACTACACAATATTTTACTGACTGCACATTAGCTCTTCAAATAGATGTGTCACAATTAATTCAATATGGCCACTGTGGGGGGGGGACGATGTTAGCTATCATGTTTTGCTGCAAGATTGCTAAAAATGGAAGTAGTGGCAATGGACTGGAAGTATATGAACATTTTACTTTATTAAATTTTTAAAAATGCTTACTTATTTATTTTGAGAGAGTGGGAGCATGAGCATGGGAGGGGCAGAGAAACAGGGAGAGAGAGAATCCCAAGCAGGCTCTATGCTGTCAGTGCAGAGTCAGATTGGGGATTTGAACTTACCAACTGTTAGATCATGACCTAAGCCAAGATCAAGAGTCGGAGGCTTAACCAACTGAGCCACCTGAGCGCCCCAGTGTATGAACAACTTAAAGGCTTCTATCTGGACATGTTTCTATACAGTATGCATAGCTAGCAGGAGAGGCACACCATACTGTGCGCCGATATTAACTTCTCTTCTTAGCTACACATCTCCTCCTAAACATTGATTTCTTTGAAGAAAGGGATGATCTCGTATTTCTGTGCCCCCTGGCCGGTGACTGGCACAAAAACGAGCTTTGGTATAGATTAATAGCAAGCGTATTGATTGTGGATCGATCCTGACAGCCTGGGTTTGCCTCCTGGCACCTTACTTTGGGCAAGTTAACAAACCTCTCTCTCTATGCAGTTTCCTCGTCTGTTAAAGAGGGACTGAGATAGTACTACCCTCCTAGGGCTGTGAAGATTCAGCACCCGGCTTCTACCATATTCTAAGCACTCTGAGTGTAAGCTTTGACCATTCTTTTCAAATCAAAGGGGTCCATGTGTTGGTTAAAAGCACGGGTCTCCAGAATCATGCAGCCCTAAGTTTTGTGCAGTTTTCTGCTATGAGAACGTTTCCTATCCCTGCAAGCCTGTCTTTACTGGTAAAATGGACCGATGACCATATCTACCTATGGTGTGACCAGTATGTGAGGCTGAAATAAGGTGATGGAAGGTAAGTATTTAGCATGTTGCCTGGCAGCTAGGGAATGTTTAATAAACGGGAGCGACGGTAATTTCCAGAGAGGGAAGACAGGCTTGGCCTGACGTGTTCCGCCTCCATCCTCGGTGACAGCCATTGTTAGGAGTTTGATGTGTCCTTGTAGATGTTTCTTTCTCTTACCATCATAAATATCTACGTGTGTGGGTACAGTCTCTGTGGCTACCATGACCGTATTTTCCTTGTTCTCTTTTTAACCCACTGGTGGCTCGGAGGTTTTCTCTCTTTCATTTCTGTTCTGGAAGCCGGTCCCGGTAGCAAGAGGAGAGGAGATGTCTTCAGAGGCATTCTTTCACCTGTGTGTTGGCAACCCTGCCCTGGGCAAGACGGGGAGGGTAGAGGCAGAGGGCTGTCGAAACGACCCCCAGGAGCATACAGCTCCTTCCTCATTTTGCCATGAGGATGTATTCCACTCCGTTTTCTAAATAGGAGGTAATGTAAGTAGCAAGGGCTTAGTGGGATATCGGTGTGGTAATTGTCCCAATCCCAGGGATTTGAGAGCTCTCCAAAACACTTGAGAAAATCTGCTGTATTGTTAGCCATTTCATGTTCCATGCTTTGCTGTTTTCATAATTGCATTCTTAAAATACGTGCTTCATGAATAATCAGCTCCATCTCCTACGTTCAATTATATTTACTGTATAGCCTTTCCCAAGGGAACTATTAAAAACACACACTCATTAGCTCCATCAAGTATTTTCACAAAATAAAATTGATCTCTCTCTTCCCTGAGATATTTTTTTTTTTTAACTTAGAGACAAGAGTCCTACCAAAAGCGTGGCAGAGGCAATGGTAGAGTTCGCCGAACAGTCTCAGAATGATAACAGTTTCTCCCTTTTAATTAATTTTCTCCTTGAACAGAGACGGACTTTGCGGAGTGTGACCTGGAATTTTTAAACATGTTTCTGCTGAAGGGTTAATTGCTCCCTTTCAAATGCGTCATCGTGGGATCTTTCTGCAGGACAATTTGTGGCTTTCATGATCAGTTAAATTTTTTTTTCTCTTAACAAGAGCCTTAGACTGCTAACTTGTGAAGCAGTCGTCATCTATTGCCGTGGTAGTCAGCTCTGTCTTCCCATTAGAACCGCCTGGGAGCGTTTAAAACATGCCACAGCCGACAGCCACTCCTCCCCCACCCCCAGACCAATTAAGTCAGTATCTCTGGGCATAGAGCCCAGGCATCTGTATATTTTAAAACTCCCCTGGTGATTTCAGTTTGCAGTGGGGATCGCAAACCACTGATGTAGTGAGAAAGCCCTCATTTTACAGACGAGGAGACAGAAGCTCAGGTGGGTTAGCTCACTGCCTGGTGTTACTCTGAGGAAAGGGACTGGTATGCAGCAAACGCACCCCCGCTGTCTTGCCTGCAGGGTGCTGGCCCAGGGCTTCAAAGACATTTTCTTGTTCAACCCTTATAATGACCTAATGACTTCTTAAAAAAGATTTTATTTTTAAGTCAGCTTTCTGCCCAATGTTGGGTTCGAACTCATGACACCCCCCGCCCCCAGATCAAGAATTGCAGGTTCCACCGACTGAGCCAGCCACGTGCCCCCGCTAATGATTTTTTAAACTCCATATTACAGCAAGGGAACCAAAGCTTATAAATGTTGAGTACTGAACCAAGGTTATATTGTCAGAAACTTGGACACACATCTGTTTCGTGATGCACAGCATAGCACACTGATTTGTCTTTAAGCCTGTGTATGTTGTCCCTGGAATTTTTAAAAATTATTTTTATTTATTATTATTATTATTATTATTATTTGTTACTGGAATTTCTTTCTAACCCAATTCACAGAGAGTCATCTTGGGGTTTCAGGCTGAGGGTATAGCTACTGACCATCAATGGCCAGAGCCTCTCAAGAGGCCTGTTTATAGCAGGTGTTTGACAGGTTTGTTCAGTACAGAGATAAGTGCAGATGACGTTTGCCCAGATTGTTGGTTTAAATTTTTTTTAATGTTTATTTATTTTTGAGAGAGAGAGAGAGAGAGAGAGAGAGAGAGAGAGAGAGAAAGTGGGGGAGGGACAGAAAGAGAGGGAGACACAGAATCGGAAGCAGGCTCCAGGCTTCAAGCTGCCAGCACAGAGCCTGACGTGGGGCTTGAACACATGAACTGCCAATCGTGACCTGAGCCGAAGTGGGACGCTTCACTGATTGAGCCACCCAGGCGCCCCAGGATTGTTGGTTTTAAATAAAGGAGATCCTAGATCCAATTGCTTAAATGGCTTACATCATTTCTAAGTGTAAGTATCCTGAGTTTAGATGCTCAAATCTTACAGCAAAGGGTCTCATTTAACCCCAGGGTTTGTTTTGTTTTTCCTGTGTGTCCACTATGGCCTAGTGACCCATGTTCATGGGCTCTGATTGGCTTGGTTCCAGTCATGTGTCTGCTCGGAACCAGTCACTGTGTGGAAAGGTCTGTAGTGGTCTCATGGGCCGAGTTTGCATTCCAGGGACAAATAGTAATAGTAATAATAATAATAATATATACATATATACATATATATACACACACACACACACACACACACACACACACATATACATATAGCTCTTGAGGCAGCTGGGTGTCAAGAAGGGCCCAGATAGTTTTAAGTTCTCTTCCCCCAGTGTACCTGCCCAAGGCTTTGAAAATCCATCTCCCCAGGGGCCCACAGAGGCATTTATCCAGGCCTGGAGTGCCCTCTGTCACAATCCAGAAGCCAGTCTCCCCCGCTCTCCCTTCCTTTCAGAGCCAAGACAGTGATAAGGAGCCACAAGGAAACCATTTTATGATGGGGTTTCAAACATTCCGAGAATAAGGTTTACTTATGGTGTGTGGTGTGTGCGTGTGCGTGTGTGTGAAAAGCATGTCCTTGGGCTGAGTGTCAAAGCCCTCGGGATTCCTCTGAGAAGAAGGCAAAGGTTTCTGAGGACTGTGCACATCTTACAAGTCAAACAAAGAAACTCTACTGACCTGGGCCTGAAGCCATGGCCCAATCTGTCAGATGAGCAGAGTAGGACCAGTTTTGTTGAGGCTAGTCATGTCTTCTGAGGCTTTCTGAACTCCAGGAATAGAAAGAATAGAGCGTGTGTGTGGGTGCGTGCGTGTGTGTGTGTGTGTGTGTGTGTGTAGGTCTCCACGTCCCCATAAAACCAGAATTGCTTAAGGCTCCATGAAGTCAGTGTAAATCAGTGAATCTTGTCCATCTCACACATGATCGATTGGGGATGTTTCTCATTCAGATGGCTCTTAAAAAGCGTGTGCACAACAGGGAGGAAGAGACAGAGAGACAGAGAGAGGCACTGGGGCTGGCTTCCGTGGACCCAGTAAGGACTTGGGCACCCAGTGGCGCAGTCGCTCTGAATGCTTCATTCAGAGCAGCAACACTGTCCTTACTGCTCCGGTGACGAGCATGCGCACAGCTGGGAGTGTCTTTTTAATTAAAAAACATTTTTTTGTTTATTTATTTTTGAGAAAGAGAGAGAAAGTCAGAGAGACAGAGAGAGAGAAAGAAAGAGAGTGAGTGAAAAGGGGAAGGGCAGAGAGAGAGAGACGGAAATACAAAATCTGAAGCAGGCTCCAGGCTCCGAGCTGTCAGCACAGAGCCTGACGCAGGGCTCGAACTCATGAACCACGAGATCGTGACCTGAGCTGAAGCCGGACGCTTAACCGACTGGGCCACTCCAGCGCCCCTGGGAATGTTTCTATGAGGCAGTGTTGTGAGAGAAATGAGCGGTATGGAGACTACTGTCTGGAGTGGAAGCACCCAAAGGCTGGGCTCTGTAGATGCAGGCTGGAGATGGACGGGTTCCATCCACGAATCAGACCACGGTGATGGGAAGCAGGTGGGTGGGCAAAAGGCACTGAGGATATTTAGCTATTGGGTATGGAATGTTCCAGAAAGTAAGAAGAGTAAAGGGTGGGGGCGCCTGGGTGGCTCAGTCGGTTAAGCGTCCAACTTCGGCTCAGATCATGATCTCACGGTTCATGGGTCCGAGCCCCGCATCGGGCTCTGCGCTGACAGCTCGGAGCCTGGAGCCTGTCTTCGGATTCTGTGTCTCCCTCTCTATGACCCTCCCCTGCTCACGCTGTCTCTCTCTCTCAAAAATAAATAAAAACATGAAAAAAAAAAAAGAGTAAAGGGCAAGACATTCAGTGAATCGGAAGACCAGGCATGTAAAAATGCTGACAGGGTACATGAGATTTATGTACCAAAATGCTCGGCAGAGTTACTGCTAATGGCACGAAACATGGAAACAACTCCATTATTTCTCAATTATATAACAATAGAGGGTTGGATCGATTACGACTCAGTCACTTACATGCTGTTATGGAGCCGTCACGAATGGTGTACTGTGAGGAACTGGCAGTAAAATGGGGCAACAGTCTTGATCCATGAGAAATGAGCAAGCGTACGCAATGGGGCATTATCCTGCTTCCACTTTATGCTCCCACTGTTTCCTTCTTTCTTTCTCAAGCACTTACTACAAACATATTTTGTTTTTATGCCTATGGATTCAATACAGCTACACTGTGGAAACTTTGGAATGCACAGACAAGCATTAAAAAAATTCCATTACCTGATGATAACTACTGCCAACGTTTTGGTGCATTTCCTTTCAGTTTTGGTTTTTTTCCCTGCATGTGTTATCCTGGACTGCTCAAGTCTTTGGCATTTTTGGAAGCACTCTGGCCTCTGCAATTACTGTAGCTTGAGCCTCTCTTTCTCAATCTGTGAGTGGTCCAGGGGATTTAGTGAATTCACTGTATTTTTCCTCATTCTGTCTCCTGAGATCTAACACCCCAAGTAGAGCCCACTGACCCCTTGCCATATATTTTCTCACAGAGGCTGCAGCGTCAAAAAGGCCTGGGAAAAACTAGGGTAAATGACAAAAAGTGTCAAATATCTCCCTTCTTGGAGTTCACTGACTCTTCCCCACCGCTAAGAATTTCTCCCTGTCGGGCACCCTGGTAAGTTCTAGCCACCAGCATCCCAACTGCCATGTTGACCTGTGATCAACTCACATTCAATTAAATATAATGTTCTTATATTAAGTGAGTTAATTCTCTGTGTTTCATTCCATGTGTATGTATATAAAGAGCCTTGAATTTCAAAATCAAAAATTACTGCCCAGTTATTTTCCCAAACTGAAGAGAAATTATTCCCCGGACGTACATTCTTCTGTTCTCCAGAACAACCAAATTTTATTTTTTGAAATTTTGTACGTGTATATATGCATGCACAAACACATACCTACACACATACAGATGTACACATATAAAACACTAGAACCGCGGGGCTTGAATCCACGAACCAGGAGATCATGATCTGAGCTGAAGTCGGACGCTCAACTGACCGAGCCATCAGGCGCTCCTGTATATATTATTTTTTATAAATAATTTTCCACTTACTGTATTTCATGGAATCGAGAATGCCATCAAATACAATAAACACCGTCCTTTTATGTACCACTAAGAAAGAAGAAAAACCTCTGCCAACAAATTTTTGACATGCCATTGAATATAAGACATAAGCTAACTTCAGTGTGGCCACAATGCAAAAGCATATGTACCTTAAAATAAGTGAAACAGGGTGTGTACCAATCAGCCATTACCACAATCAAAGTACATAAAAATTGCCCAAGAATCACCTCAGTAGCATACGGTAATAAGGAACTATTTATTGCACATACATTTGCGGGTTTGCTCGGGGGTGGGGTGGGGGGAGTCTGCTCCATATGTGCCATTCTTGGGCCCAGGCTGAGGGTTAATCACCTCCATGGTATGGTACTCCCTTGGCGGGTCACTGGTGACTAAGAGGAGAGGGCAGGCCAACAGAGCAAGTAGATTTTGCACCTCTGTTTGTATTATGTATTGCTCACATCCCTTTAGCCAAAGAAAGTTACATGGTCAATTTCAAAGTCAGGATATGAGTGTGGGGATATTTATTCTACCCATCATGTCAAGGAAGTATATATACAATACACTACTGGGAGTGAAACCTTGAGACCAATAATTCAATCAATAGGGTATTTCAAAATCATTATATCTTGCACTTTATGCCTTTTTATAGCCTAGCTCATACTTTTTTGGAAAAAAGTAGATCATAATACACGTAAAGTACAAGGGGGAAAAAACCGCCACCAAAATGTTAACAATCATTTCAGAGACTGGATGAAAGACTTTTTTAATTTTCTTTTTTGTCCCTTTGATTTCTCTAAGTTTTCAATGATGAGTAGATGTCACTTCTTAGTAACAGACAATAAATGTACACCTGCATCATTCATGATTTCCTGTAAGAAGTCTGTGTAGGTAAGTAGTTCGGGAGATAAATAGATGGCTATTTCCGGAGAGATGTACAGGAGGGGATTGGCCGTTGGGGAGGATACACGATTATGCTTGTTCCCCAGTGTTAGAGAGATTAAGGGCATGAGGCAGATGACTCAGGTAAGACATTCTGATCCTGGGAAACACGACAGCAGCATGTTTATCAGGATGGGTGGGCGGGATTGGAACAGGATAGGTGGAGCCAGGGCCACGCATTAAAGAGGGGCACCAAAAGCTCAGAACAAGCGTGCCAGGAAGATGTGCTCTGTCCTGAGCGTCGGAGTATTGAGCCTGGATGCCTGCCATCCTTCTTACTCTGGTGAGAATTCGTCAGGAGATGGAGGTGACGCTGAACTTGGAGGTGGAGCAGAGTCGGTAAGAGGAAGCCGAGCAAGACCTGACCTCTGTCTGCTAACCTACAGAGCACAGTCCGACACCTGAGGACCCCAGAACAGCGGCTCTCAACGTAATCCTGCATCAGAATCACCTGGAGAGCCTGTGGAACTACAGATGGTTGGGCCCCACCTCCAGAGAGTCGGATTTACTGAGTCTGGGATGGGACCCGAGAATGTATATTTCAGAAAAGCACCCTGGTAGCATCGATGCTGCTGGTCCGGGGACCACACTCTGAGAACCACCTCACTAAGGCTTGCACCACCCGGAGAGCTTTTAAATAATCCCAGTGCCTATGTTTGCACCCCAGACCAATTAAACCAGAATCTAGGGGTGGGACTCAGTCATCAGTATTTTTTTTTTTTTTTAGAGCTCCCAAGGTGAAGACAATGTGCAGCCAAGTTTGAAAACTGCTGTTCTGAGGAGAATTAATTTAATCTGTTTAACTACTGAGTACATTGGCAGCAGGTACTAAATTAACTCATCACCAACCACCACCCCTTTCTCTGTGGACCAGGAGTTAAAACTGTGCCAGTGGAAATCTCCTGGAAGAGCGGAGCTTGAATCTTGGAACTCGACCACCTTCCTGGATCCCAAGGAAATGAGACAGAGCTCTTGGCAGGTGGTTGAGGAAAGAATGAGTAGAAACATGCAGAATCTTAACCTGCATGTGTCCTCACTGGCGAGGGACCAAGGTCATGGCCAGACGCAGGCTGCTCTCATTGAAGTAAGAGCAGTGAATGATGCCGAGGTCTTACACGACAGTGTGGCAGGCGCTCAGCAGGCAAAAGGACTATGTCATCAGAAGGCTTCTAAGTCATCTCCGTACATCTCTGAAGTTGCCATGGAAGGATCAAAGTGATGCCATATGAGACACTTCTATAGCTACAGCTGGAAGGAGGTGGAATTTGCCCCAGGACTTGTCTTCTTTCTCTCTCTCCTCTTTCCATAGGACTTTCTTCCTTCCAACCCAGGCGTCTACCAAGTCCTGTTCTCTCGAGTGCTTTATAAAAATTTTTTTAAAAGTTTATTTATTTTGATAGAGAGAGAGGGGGAGAGAGAGAGCATGAGCAGGGGAGGGGCAGAGAGAGTGGGGGAGAGAGAATCCCAAGCAGGCTATGCACTGTCAGTACAGACCCCAATGTGGGGCTCGAACCCATGAACTGAGAGATCATGACCTAAGCCCAAACCAAGAGTTGGAAGCTTAACTGAATGAGCCACTGAGGCGCCCCTAGAGTGCTTTTTTTTTAAATCTGAGGTGGCAGCCAGCTCTTTTCTAATGAGGCGTTTGCTTAAAGTATACCTCCTCCCATGGGAGAAGTCTTACACCCTTACATCTTACCCCTTGATAGAGTACACCCTGGAAATGAAGGAGCCTTTGTTAGTGCTAGGAATGGCTCCCGAATGGTGAGATTGCATGCTTGGGGGAAGAAAGGCAACTGTCTTCAAAGACTTTGTTAGGGGACTGAGTCATGTCACCCAGAATTCGTGTGTTGAAGTCCTAACCCTTTAGGTACCTTGGAATGTGACTGTGTTTGGAAATGGGGTCTTTAAAGAGGTAATTAAGGTAATACGAGGCCATATAGATGAGCCCAGATCCAATATGACGGGTATCCTCAAAAGAAGTTGGAAAATCAGTATACAGATGTGTACGGAGAGAAGACCATGTGGAGTCATAGGGGGAAGATGGCGATCTACAAGCCAAGGGAAGATGCCAGAAGAAACCAACCTTGATCTCAGACTCCTATCCTCTGGAGTGTGAGACAATAAATGTCTGTTATTTAAGCCACCCAGTCTGTGGTACTTTGTTATGGCAACCCGAGGAAATGAATAGTGATCTGAAGGGTTGACTTTTGAGGAGGGAGTCAACTTATTTTCAATAGGACTGAATCAAATGAGTGGAAATTAGGGTAGGTGGATTGGGCTCAAAATACATATAACTGAACATTCTTGACTGGCTGTTAGTAAAATAAATAACAACTCCCTTATATGCCATCTGACTCCTTTTATGGGTTCTGTTTCATAACTGAGAGGAAATCTTTCTTGCAGTGGAAAGAGATACCCAAGAGGATGGAATGATTTTGATCTTCATGGAGTCCTTTGGGCTTATTTTGAATCCCTATGGAAAGAAGAGCTTAGATGCATAAGTTGAAAACATAAAGAGTTGATGTAACCTATTTTAAGGACTTCCTCAGAAGAAAGCCTGCAACCCAAGAGCACTCAAAACTGTTAGGTACCAGCTTGTTCACTATCTTCTTCTCCTCCTGTATCTTTGCAGCAGACACCTTATGGTGGCTCTTACCAGTTATAAAATTGCTCTTCCTTTGGAAACTTCCCATTCCCTACAAAGAATCATAGCAGCAAAACCCAATTGCAACGATGGTGGTGCTATGCGAGCTGAACCCTCTGGCTGCAGCCTTATTGGACCAGGGGTGCTCACGTGACTCAAGCAGAGCCAATCACAGTCTCTTCCCATGGAATGTGAAATTGGTCCTAAAAGATGCCGGCCTCTATAAACTGGTCTATAGATGTTTAGGAGATGAGGCATATCCATAATTATAATTATTACTTTTTCACGTGTGCTGCAGGATTGCAGGGGGAGAATCACTCTGAATGTTAGATGGGAATACAGGTGACAAGTGGAGAGGAGTCAGTCATGGGTGGGTTTTTATTTTCCTGCTTCTTCCTGTGGTCCCACTGCATTCCTGTCCTTGGATCCTTTAACAGACCCTCCAGCATTGGGACACACTTCCATCATGACTATTTCTTGAACTTGGATAACATCTGCTGTGATGGGTATGAGGGCCATCACTTATTCGTCTTTTTAGGTACACAGGTGATGTAGTCTGGATTGCTATTGGTTGCAGGCCCGGATTCTCCTCTGTACCTTCTCGAACAGACTGGGGTCACCTCCACTCATTCCTCACTCTGAAGACTGACCACAACTTTGCAGAGTAGCTAAATAATCTCCTGCGTCCTTAGTGAGGAAACTGGGAGCCCCTTTCTTAAGTTGGGTGTCCTGAGTGCCCTTAAAGTCACAGACTCAAGTTTCTAAGCCAAATTTAAACCAGAAATCACTCAATTTGGCCTTAGAGGATAATTAGACTTGATTCATCATTTACTTCAATCTGTTAAATTTAATACCTAGCCTGACCCTACAGCTGGATGCTCCTAAACTTTAATTCATCCCGGTGGCCAATTAGCAATTTCCTTGCAGAAACTCTTTTCTGGGTGGCTGATTTACGCATCGCTTACAAAGATTAATTGGGTTGACTCTGGTTCTGTTTTCTAATCTCTAAAATAAGGCTCTGACATGGGAAGGGAATGAGATTATATACATACGGAGTGTAGCATGGTGTCCAACAAACAGAAAGAGCTCAGTATATATTATGAGCTGTTACTATCATCATATTGATGTAGATAAGACTGCAAAGAAGATACACGCTGGGTTAGCCACCACCATGATGAAGCATGCAGGACTGATGGATGGGTGGGACTGGGAGATTTCTGTCTGTCTCTCTTCCAGAGCCAAGGGTTAATGGGACCCACAGGTTGAAACCTGTCTTGAGGCTTTCTGTCTCCTTGCCTGGGGTGGTAATCATATATTTAAGCCTTCTGGCTAAGGCATCTTTCAAGGTGAATTATTCAGCTGCTCTCCATTTCGCTGAATCAGCTGTTATTTCCCATGAAGTGCAGACTGGCCAGGTTGATGAGTCTGTAAGAAAAGTGTGCTTGTATCTGTGCGCGTCTCTCTCAATTTGTTTATCTCTGCCTTTCCTCTTGTCTGTTGTGTGTCTGTTTTCTTCTTTCTCATTGCCTCTCTTGTTTCCACTTGGTGGGCTCATGAATATCATCTGGGTGTGCCCATAGGCATGTCTATGTGTGAGGTTCTTTGTCTGCCTATGGTGATCACATCAAACTTGTGGAAATAAAGCCTGGATCCAAAATGGAAAAATAGCACCCTTCCTCCTCCCTTTTGAAGCAGCTCATTTGTTTTGAAACCTTCTTCTTCTTCTTCTTCTTTTTTAATTAAACTAAATAAAGTAGTTACTTCTTGGCTGGTGTAGAGATTTTTTTTTATAATGATTTTTGATAATCACTTTCCCGAAAGTTCTTTCAGAAAAATACTTTGAATCAGCCCATTCTAGGGTTTCCTTATAGCCAGAGATAAAACACCTTGATCGAGCTTCCATAAAAACACACATCACATCAATTAACAGATATCGCCAGGGGCAGGCTTCTTGTTCAACATCTGCTACTTTATTACTAACAGCACCAGCAGAATATATTATGGGGAGCATGGCCGTGGATTTCCACTGGCCTCCAAGAATGCAGAGATTTGCACTAGGCCTGCTCGCTTTTCTGTCTCTACTGAGCCACATTAACACTGCTTATTGAACCCGTGGGATGCACATTTTCCTCCCCCGTTCTGACACAACCACACAGGCTGTTACGTAGTGGGGCCTTGAACTCTACCCCTAAGGAGCTTGTTTTCACAAAAGGCATCAGGAACAAGAAGCAATGAATGATGAAGGCTGTATTTCTCGATCATTTCCGGTATGTCAGTCTGTATTAGGCACTTCTCATGCATCATCTCATTTAGTAGGAAGCCAATCATGTACAGAGCATTATTATTCCCATTTTGAAGATGAAGATGCTGGGGCATAGAGAGGTCAAGTACGTTTCTCAAGGTCATATAGGTAGTGAGTGGCCATAGGGGACAGTGACAGTTCTTTGTTCCCACCTCCCCTTATTCTGGAAATGACCCTGACTTTCTAACCTAGGAATTGGGAATGTGATGTAGACCAAACTAATCATGGTATTCATCTTCTGGGAAATCATAGTTGATCTTGGGTCGACACTGACTCAGCATGTTCAGTGAGAATCCATCTCTGGAATTAAGCCTCTTGAAAGGCTGAGATGAAGAAGGAATCGTGCCCCCATGGGATTGCTAAGCTAGGGCCTCAGTAACTTCTGTGCCCACCATGTGGAGATGTTTTGCTGTCTTAGGAAAAAATACGGAAGCCAACAGGCAAAGAGAACCGGAGTAAGCAAAAATGAGGAACAGAAGGAGGAAGAATCTGAAGAGGGTTGTGTTCAGTCCCTGGCTCCAGTTCCCAAGGATTTGATTGAGGCAGATCTTTGCTTCACACTGGGAGTCACCACGTTATTTGCCCTGACTCTGAAGACCAGAAATCCCCTTTGTGGTTTGAGCATGTTTGAGGTGGGTCTGGTGGTTGAAAAATATCCACAAATGGGTACGTCTCCATTTGAGATGTAGTCTCATTCTCCTCCCCTTGCATATGGACGGGACTCAGTAAATCACTTCTAACAAATGGAATGATGTGGAGGCAATTTCCAGTGTGCATCTTTGGAGCCTGGGTCCTAAAGGCTGTGTAGCTTTCTCCTTGCTCTTCCTCTCGCATGGAACACTCACTCTGGGGGGGAAGCCAGTGGCCACAGTGTAAGGACATTCAAACAGCTCTGTGGAGAGGACCACCCGCCACAGCCATGGGAGTGAGCCATCTTGGAAATGGATCCTCCAGCCTTGAGAGGAATGCTACCCCCTGGTGACATCGTCACTGCAACCTTGTGACAGACCCTGACTCCTGACCCATGGAAACTGTGAAATAATGCATACATGTTCTAAGCTGCGGAATGTCCGGGCAGTTTGTTACACAGCAATAGACAAGTAGCGCAGTGGATTTTTGTCACTTGCATTTGACAGAACCCAGACACGTTGAGAGATGGACGTACATTAAGTGGATGCATATTGTTTGTCTCATCCATACCCACGTCCCCTTATTTTGCCTGCAGAACCATGACCTTCCTTTAGGTAACCGAGCATCTTGTCTGGTTTCAGTTGCACACTTTAGGTAGGACTGACTCCACTGTCATGGGTTGACTGTGATTGGTTTAAAACCAATGCATTTCCTTTCTTGGCTATAGTGATTGGTTTTGGAATGGACACCCCATCCCAAAGAGCCACTGAGACACAAGGAGATAATTCATGAACCTTCTAGGGAAAATGCTCCTCTCTTCTGAAGAAGACTTCACAACATTCTTGCTTTCTTTTCCTGGAGGATGTGGTAATTAAGATATAAGAGTACGTGCTTCTACAGCCATTTTGTTGCCATGAGGCAGTGCTGAGAAAAGGGTACTACTGTGTTTGGGAGAGCAGAGAGATTGGCAGATACCAGGTAGGTCTTTGATGATATTCTTAACTCATTAGCAGAAGCCTGACCTGAGGCCCTCCTGTAAACTCTTTTAGTCCTGTCGATCTATGCATTCTTATTGCTTAAACCACTTTAATTTGGGTTTTCTGGTCTGTAAAATTTCTATTTTCTATTCTGTAAAAACAAAGAGGTAGTTAACTGATACACAAACCAAGTCTGTCTGAATCCAATGTTCCTACTCTTTTAAACTGTCTAAACTGTCAAAAATTATATCATACTATATTGAACATGATCAATGGACTTCTGTTTAGAAATTGTATCAAAAACAAGCTTTTCCAACTTCATACTAAAAACAAAAACCCAAGAAGACACAGAAACTCATACAACCCTGAAAATCCAAACTAATAATGAAACTGTTGTCAGAATCTGCAAGAACATTCTACTAATCATAAGACTGCTGGAGCTGAATGGAGAAGTACAAAATGGTGGTCAACACATATTCTGATGTCTAGAACAGGGCAAGCCTGATAACTCTCAATAGCTACAGAGAAATGTTCTCTCATTTCACAGGTTAAAGACTACACGTCCATGGTTGGTCTCTGCTTTGTGTATGCTCATGTTTATCATGAAAGAGCACTGCTGAAAAAGTTCATTGAAAAGTCTCTTTTATATTTTATGCTCAGATAATTGGTTATTCTAGGTGATGCAATGGCTTAGAAAAAAAAATCTATTCCTTTTAAAACAATACCCTGAGATACCTTCCAGCCAGTTGGGAAAGTAATTAAAACAGAAAACTCAAGAATGAGAATATTTTGTAGAAATATCGTATGATCCAATAATTCCACTATTGGGTATTTAGATAAAGAAAATGAAAACACTAATTTAGAAAGATATAGGCACCCTTATGCTTATTGAAGCATTATTTACAACAGCCAAGATATGCAAGTAACCTGAGTGTCTATTAGTAGACGAACAGAAAAGGAAGATGTGGTGTGCACACAGGCACACACACGCACACACACACAGGAATATTATGTAGCCATAAAAAGGATGAGATTGTGCCATTTGAGGCAACATGGATGGACCTCGAAGGTATTAAGGTAAGTGAAGGAAGTCATAAAGAGAAACATAAATACCATATGACTTTACTCACAAGAAGAATAACCCCTCCCCTCCTGCAAAATCCCAAATGAATAAGAAAGCAAAAAACAGGGGTGCCAGGGTGGCTGAGTCGGTTAAGTGTCCAAATTCAGCTCAGGTCATGATCTCACGGTCTGTGAGTTTGAGCCCTGCATCAGGCCCTGTGCTGACAGCTGGGAGCCTAGAGCTTGCTTTAGATTCTGTGTCTCCCTCTCTCTCTCTCTGACCCTCTCCTGCTCACGCTGTCTTTGTCTCAAAAATAAATAAACATTAAAAAAAATTAAAAGAAAAAGAAAGCAAAAAACAGAATCAGACCTATAGATACAAAGAACAAACTGATGGATGTCCAAAGGGAGGGGGAGGGGGGAGAGGGCAAAACAGGTGAAGGGAAGTGGGAGGTACAGGTTTCCAGTTATGGAACGAATGCACCATGGGAAGAGGCACAGCACAAGGAATCTAGGCAAGGACGCTGTAACAGTGTTTAACGGTGACAGATGGTAGCTCCACCTGTGGCGAGCACACATGGCCTACAGAGTTGTCCAATCACCGTGTTGCACACATGAAACTACTGTCACCTTCTGTGCCAACTATGCTCAAAACCAAACCAAAACAAAAACAACTATAAACACAAAAGAATGAGAATATTTTGGCGTAAAAGAACTGGCAATAAAACTGATTACGAATGTGACATGTTTTGAAAAACGACATATATATTGGAGAAATTAAAAGGAGGCATCGTGGGAAAAAAGCATGCTAAGTTTTTCTCTTACACAGAGGAGTGTCCACAGGTACTGTTTCATTCTAGTCTTTGATAAATAATATTAATGACAGTAATTAAAAAAATAATAGTGGTAATAACACCCATAATAATAATAGCCATTTGAAGCAAAAGAAAGTAAATAAAGTAAAATAATAATAATTTATAAATAAAATTTATTAAATCTTTATAATGTTCTAGATACTATGCTAAATGTTTCACAAGAAAAATCTTATTTAAGGAATATACATTTAAAAATTTTTAATATTTACTCATTTTTTGAGAGAGAGAGAGAGACAGAGCACAAGTGGGGGAGGAATAGAGAGAGAGGGAGACACAGAATCCAAAGCAGGCTCCAGGTTCTGAGCTGTCAGCACAGAGCCCAATGCGGGGCTCGAATTCACAAACCGCAAGATCATAACCTGAGCTGAAGTTGGATGCTTAACCGACTAAGCCACCTAGGCATCCCTAAAGGCACTCTAATATGTTAGAGTGTGTTTTTAACTAACTTAAATGTAATACATCACATCATTAAATCCAATTAATCCTATGATAGATCCAACTTGAGTGGGGGACATACTTGAAAGAATGTATCTTTTTTTTTTTTTTTTTTACGAGAAGGTTAAGTATTACCAAGGTGTGAATTATTCAAAAATTTATCTATATGTCCACAATATACCAATCAAAATCCTACTGGGATCTTGCAAAATCATTCTAAGTTTTGTCTGGAAGAATTAATGGATGAAATTATTTAAGGGCATTTTGAACATAGAAAAAAATGGTCCAATGACATTTTGAAAATAAAGGTATTTGCCTGACCAAATCACAAAATATTTTATAAGGTTATGGTAATTGAAACCGTGGAATATGGGTACAAGAAAACAATGGAATAAAGGAAATAGTACTGAGCATATATATAAGATTACAACAAAGAAAGCATTACAGGACAATGGGAAACAAGTTAATTCAAGGAGTCATGTTAGAAAAACTGGTTGTTTGGGGGAAAGAAACAAGTTAGACCTTCACAATTATATTATGCTCCCAAAGGCATTTCAAATGAATTAAAGAGAAAAATGTGAAAAAAATAAGATGCAGATAAATATTTTTCTCAGTTTGAGATAGGATTTTTCCAAGCATAGGACTCATGGAAGGAATCACAAGAAAAATGCTAATAGATTCAATTTGGAAGATTGAGAACTATAAATAAGTTCTGGAGATCTGATGCACCACATGATGGAATGAGAAATCACAATAAGCCAAATTAAAGGGCATGTGGCAATTGGAGGGGTGGGGATTTGCACGAAACACGGTAAAGTGGAATAGTGTTACAATGCCAAATCTTTAAAAATCCAAAAGAAAAATTTGCAAGGGGCATGAAAAGTTTATTTCCAAAGTGAGACATACAAATGGTCTATAAGCATATAAGGAAAATATTCATCTTTAATGGGCATCAAAGAAGGCATCAAAGAAATGGAAACTGGGAAGACAATGAGGCATAATTTTACCTATCCAATTGGCCAATTAAAACATTGTAAGATGTAGTGCCGCTGGGGTGAGATGAGCAAGGCACTCTTATGTGCTGCTGGTCATTATATAAATTGGTGTAAATTGCCTTTAGGGTCTCCCGTTATTCCTGTAAAATTCTCCATTATGGCAAGGGTTGGATGAGATAATACTTGTAAAATCCCTCCAACAGAGTAAATAATTGTTGACACTGGACATGAAGGCTATGGAGTGGTGGAGAGGATTTCACAGGACGGAGGAGCAAGGTAGCAGTGTGTGAACTGGTCCACCAATTTGCATGGGACCAAAAGGAACTGTGTGTGGAGAAGAAATGGGAAATGTCATTCCTGGTTGCCTCCTGGATTTATGGATTTGGAAACAGAAGCTATGTTGTAGATGCTCAAAGAGAAGGGACTTACTGGGCTTTCCTCATCATGGATGGATGGAAGGCTCATTTGGGCTGAACCCAGGACAACCATCACGAATCAGGTTGCCGTTTGACAGCTGACCTCTCACAGCAACCCCTGCTCCAAACCAAGAGACCTGTGCCTCCTTAATGCCTCTTCTAACCCTTCCCTTCTTCACCCACTAACTTGGTTTATCCAGAAACCATCCGAGAAACACACTGATGAAGGATGACATCATTTTCAAATCATACCTGATTCCAAACATCTGAGTTGGACCCAGTGGCTTAGGACTTTGCCGACTCCAGATAGAAATGTCTGGGCTCTCCTTCTACCATTGGTGTTGGATTCCATACAGCAGTGAATAGTGCTTTGAGCGAAATGTACAAAATATACCTAAACCAGCTGTGGCTGCCAATGTTTTGTCAAGAGAAGGAAGATTTTAAACTTCGTCCGACACCCTATTGGGCTTCGAAAGGAAGTGGCATTCAATACCCAGTAGAAGTGAATATTAGCGAAGGGAATGGTTTCTGATCTCTGAAGTGGTCACAGCAGTGCAGCTGCGTTTGTACATCCAGGAACTAGAAATCCCACACCCTCCGCATGCAGACACACTGTGCAAGCAGCACCCCACACTGACAATGTTTTCCAGACGTGGTAGAAACCAACCATGTACAAAGATGCTCCGGAGAACAACTGAACTTCCTTCGTGTTCTCATTAGCGTATTGTGAGGTGAATTCTGGAGCTTAATTTTGAAATCCTGAAGGAAGTGCCAATTCGGGGGTGGCAATCGGTTTTTATTTTTGGGGAGAGTTTAAAATGTGCTTTATTGGGGCACCTGAAGGCTCAGTCGGTTGAGTGTCCGGCTTCGGCTCAGGTCATGATCTCGCGGTTCGTGGGTTTGAGACCCGCGTCGGGCTCTGTGCTGCCAGCTAGCTCAGAGCCTGGAGCCTGCTTTGAATTCTATATCTCCCTTTCTCTCTGACCCTACCCTGCTCATGCTCTCTCTCTCTCAAAAATAAAGAAAACATTAGAAAAAAAATAAAAAAAATAAAACATGCTTTATGGACAGTCCTTACGTTTCTTTTAGATGGACCATTTTAGAGGACCGTCCCCACGAGCGGTGCGGATGCTGGGCTAATACTCCCCCACAGTTTTGATAATTTCTAGGTACAGTTAAGTTTCCATAATACACATGTTGCAGTCTTGTAGCAGGATTCTCACACAGAGAGTCGTGACACCGAGGCTTTTCTTTCCAGGAAGCAAATTTATTCCAGCTGGCATCGCTCAGTTGGGTTTGTACCCAAAGAACTGGGCCCCGAACACCACGTGGTGTGGCTTTTATATATTTTTTACTTCTTTGTCTCCCATATACGGCAATGCACAAACATGCAGTCTGATTAAAGTGGTCTCATGTTACAAGGTCATGAGGGATGTTGTCACATACACGAATAGCAAGGTTGCTTCAGATGTTTGTTTTTTTCTTTCCTTAGGGAGGGGACCCTACCACAGTCTGAGATGTTGAGTTTACTTTGAGCAATGTAAAATGCCCATACTGGTAGGAGAGAGCCATTTTCAAGTTACATTTTTCCCCCCTAAATCTGAATATAGACTGCTGTATGCCTGGAACTTGTCCCTGGGTCTTGGGCAGTGTGTGGATGTGTGTGATCTTGTTGGGCCCCTTGTTCATGGTCCAGGGTGGGTAGAGAATGATTGTGGCAGGGAAGACCAACCTGACATATTACACTAGAGGGAGGAAGGATGGAGTTTGACCCAGCAAACCCATGGATGTTGTCTAAGTAGAGTTTGGCTTGTATATGTTTTAGCAGTTAAGCAGTTAGCTAGTTCAATAGCCTTCTTACGGGTCCTCTGCCTCTGTTCTTAGAGCTCCCTTTCTGAGTCTGTTCTCTGTAGCAGCTAAAGCTCTCTGTAAAAATGTTCTAGAGATCCAATATTTATTTTTGCTTTTGTTTCCCTCGCCTCAGGAGACATATCTAGAAAGATGTTGCTACAGCCAGTGTCAGAGAAATTACCGCCTGTGCTCTCTTCTAGGATTTTTATGGTTTCAGGTCTCACATTTAGGTCTTTAATCCATTTTGAGTTTATTTTTCTGTATGGTGTAAGGAAGTGGTCCCATTTCATTCTTTTACATGTGGCTGTCTAGTTTTCCCAGTGCTGTTTGTTGAAGAAACTATCTTTTCCCCATTGTATATTCTTGCCTCTTTTGTCAAAGATTAATTGCCTGTATAATTGTGGGTTGATTTATGGGCTGTATACAATGGAATATTACTCAGCCATAAAAAAGAATGAAATCTTGCCATTTGCAGCCACACGGATGGACCCAGAGGGTATAATACTAGCTGAAATAAGTCAATGAGAGGAAGACAAATACAGTATGATTTCACTAATAATGTGGAATCTAAGAAACAAAACAAAGGAAAAAAGGAGACAGACAAAAAACCCCAGACTCTTAACTACAGAGGAGAAACTGATGGTGACCAGACGGGAAGTGGGTAGGGGTTGGGTGAAATAGGGGATTGGGGTTAAGGAGTGCATTGGTCATAATGAGCACTGGGTGATGTACGGAATTGTTGAATCACTATATTGTACACCTGAAACTAATATAACACTACATGTTAATTAACTGGAATTAAAAAACTTGAAAAAAAATGTTCTCAAGGTCATGATATACCTTCATTAAAATTCTCTCAAGGGTTTCATGAAATGAAATTCAAATGCTACACCACAGTGTACAAAGCTCTTGATGGATGACCTGATCTCTTGTTTCTTTTCCAAATTCAAGTTTTACTCTCCCTTCCCTCAGTGGGCCCTAATCACATCCTCTTTTAGAAAAAAGATGAGGGAACTTTTAAAAGAATTAAGTGTAGAAAAGCAGAATGAAATGTAGAAAAGCAGAATGTACACAGTGTGACTCCTGTTTCATTTAAACATTTTGGAGTTAGAAGGCACCACAGCAAAACATTAATAGTGATCACCACCGATTGATGAGGGTACTGGTGTCTTTCCTGGTTTTCTGCGTTTCCTGCAGTTTTGACAGTAAACACGTGTGGAGGGAAAGGGTCCTCTCTCTTCTTCTCCATTCTTGTCCCTGGGGCGGGGGGGGCTCTTTGGGATAACAGCCCAAGGACATTATTCCCTGAGAGTTGACACTACTGCCAAGAGAGAGCCTGGCCGCTTATGTTTGCTTCACTCACCGTTCACTCAGGTGGCCTCGGACGGAGGGACAAATGTGTCTCCGGGGTCAGAGAAGGAGGAGGTGGGGACAAGAGGGGCTTTAAAAGATCCAGGGAAAGTGAGTTTGGCTTGCTTTGGCTTCCAGGAACACGATCAGTTCCACATCAAAGCCCAGGTGGGATAAAAGCCCACATCAGGAGAAATGGCAGAGTTGAATCTGAGGAAGGAGGGGAGATTGAGAGCAAGAGGCTTTGGTTCCATGAGAGGCAGATGCTTAAGACTGAAAGGAGCCTTTGTGGGGAAAGGAAGGGTGCATTTCCCACCACGGTGTGGTTTCTGGGTGTGTTTGTGATGGTCTGAGAATCAGACCTAGGGTTTTTGGCCTGTATGTGTCTATACTCTACTGGGATGGCCTGGCACATCGGGGTGTCATTGTGCACAAAAATGTGCATATTGTGTGTGTGTCATCTCACACAAACAAAACTGCCATACAAATAATGATCCCTGTTCTACCTACATAAGAGGGCTGTCAATGCACCAAAATGAGATAGGGCACAAGCTGGTGTTCTGTAAAATGCACATGGAAGTGACCGTCAGTAGTGTGCTTCTAGCAGGGTCTATGTGGCATCTCAAACAACCTCACCCAGGGTGGCTGAGCACCTCTGGTCTTAGCAGAGCCTCGTCCCTCGTTAGTGTGTTCTGGTGCTAACAGGGGCTGCACCCCTTCTTGGCTGTTAACCTGGGGGTCAGTCCTTTGTCACTCTGAGCACAGCTGCCACAGGGAGATGGAAACTTACTTCTCAGTAAAGCTTTGCTGGATTCCCCGAGTCAAACAGACCATGCCTGTTCCAGGTTTGGGCCACTAGCTGTGTGTGAGATGTGGGGTGGGGGTCTCAATGACCAAATGTCTGATGGAGACCCTTGGTCAGGGAGGAATCGCCTGGGTCAGGTTCTCTCTAAGTACACTCTGGGAAACGGGCCTTTATTCTGACGCTGGTGTTTCTTCTGTAGGCTTGACATCCAATTCCAATTCATTTGAATTTCCAGGGCGTTTTCAATAGCAACAGTTTGAGGGAACGGGTTGACCTTTAATTTATAATCCTCGTGTCATGGAGTTTAGCAGAGCTTAACCTGCGTCGGTTGTGGTTCAGAGCCGCCTATGTTGCTTTGGAAAAGGCAAGCCATGCTTTCCATGTCAGTTTGAAAAAAAAAAAATTAAAATACAGGAACCAAGTGGCGTAATTGGTCTCCACTGCAAAAGGCAGAAGAGGACCAGACAGAGAAGGGAGAAGCCTCCAGAAAATCTAAGGAAAACCTGAGATGCAGATGGAGTTCTGAAAAAATGTACAAGGTACCAATCGGGTCAATAAAAATGTTTGTGGCTCTTGGGAACTCGAGAGCAGCCAGGCCGAGCCCGAGCGGTATCAAGGGCCAGGAACAGCTGCACCGAGGTTAATGAGAGAGGCTGAGAGGTCCCATCAGGAAGTGATTCAGTACAGCATTTTGTATTCAGTGCTCATTAAGCTGCATTTTATCTTTTCAAGGTCTGTGCAGATGCTGTGATACACCGTTCAGATACCCCCTGTGAGATGAAGCCTTGTTTCCCTGGAGGCCATCCTCTTTGAGGATGAAAAAACCTGTCTCAGCCCAGGGCACCGTCAGGGCACCCTCATCCAGCACCCAATTCGTGCAAGGACAGAAAGGCTGGTGGCCTCTCCAGCTTGGGACAAACCAACAGGCACCCCAGCTCCAGAGTGGAATTGCCTGGGGTCTTGGTTGGGCCTTGAGAGCGTTCAGTTTCCCTGTCCCAAGTTTGATTCCTTCCCCCACCTCTTCCGGAGGGCTTGTTCCCTTGGAGCCCCCGCTGATAAATGTCATGCCCCCTGATCCCCATCTCAGACTCTGCTACTCGGGACCCCGCCTGTGACAGATGCTATTTGGTACCGAGTCCTGAAATGCATTCAAAAGTGATAAAAATGGAGATGCTGAGCTTGTAGCAGAGGCATTCCATTCATGTTCCTAGAGATGGAAATAGTTAAGTGGTGTGGTGGCCTTGAGAATGGTCCTGTGTATATGGTCCCTTACATGGCCATGGGGAATAAGGTTAGAGATGAAATTAAGGTTGCCGGTCAATTGACCATAAAATGGGGAGATCATCCTGGATTATCTGGGTGAGCCCAATGTAATCACAAGTGTCTTTACAACTGAAAGAGAGAGGCAGAAGAGGAGGGTCTGAGAAAGAAAAGAGTGTGGGTCCAGCTGGCTTTGAAGATGGAAGGAGGTGGTGGCCATTAGGCAAGGAATGTAGGTGGCCTCTAGAAGCTGAAAAAAAGCAAGAAAGTGGATTTTCCCTTCGAGCCTCCTGAAGGAATACAGTCCTGTTAACACCTTGATTTTGGCCCCGTGAGACCCATGCCGGCTGTCTGCAAAATGTGAGATAATAAATTTCTGTCTTTAAGCCACGAAGCTTATAGTACTTTGTTACAACAGCCATAGAAAAGTACCACAAATGGTATGACACCCTTTTGGGAAGGACATATGTGTAAACAGCCATAAAATATTTCTAACTTTTTACTCCCCAAGGAAGGCCCACCTCTAAGTGGAGTGTGACAACGTCAAGCATTCCAGAACCATCCGGGCAGAGAGCCCTCTCTGGGATTTCTCAGATCACACCATGAATACACCTAAAGGAGGTCCTGGAGAATATCAAACTGTTTGAAAAGGACAATTTTTTCTCCTCTCAGGACTTGAAAGACTCTAGCTCATTCTGAGTTGTTTTCATCAATTTTCTATCTTGTGGTTTCCTTTGCTAGTCCTGACTTCTCCTGAGTAGGTTCTTCTATTTGAAAATGCAGGGTATCTTTTGGCCTTAGATCAACATGAATCATGGTTGAGATGATGCATTTGAATGATGCATGTATTAATTAAATATTTCAGAACCGATGTTTTTATATTTAGATGTGTGTGTGTGTGTGTGCGTGTGTACACATATATATAACAAATATGTATTTAAGAAAACCCCAAACCACTACATCTTTTCCCTTAGCCTGGTGTCCAACTTTTTTAATGCTTCTTTTAAAATTTTGAGAGATAGTGTGTGTGCATGTGGGCTCTTGTCAACAGGGGAGGGGCAGAGAGAGAGGGAGAGAAAGAGATTCCCAAGCAAGCTCCATGCTGTCAGTGCAGAGGCCAAGGAGGGGCCCAAAACCAAGAACCATGAGATCATGACCTGAGCCGAAATGAGGTGTCAGATGCTTAACTGACGGAGCCACCCACGTGCCCCTGATGTCCGACTTTTGAGAAGGCTTCTGCGTAGTGGAAAATGTCTTTCAAAACTCACCCTCAAGACATAGGGTCTGGAGTACCATGATGACAAGGGAGAAATAAGAGTAGATTAAATAGAGAGGTTATCCATGCGGGAGGAGAGAAATGTCTTCCTACCTGCTTCTGGCGCTGTAAAGTGTCTGGTGGGATACAAGAATTTCCTCTTTAGTTCATCCAGCAAATACCTACTTTGGGGCCTCCACTTCCCTCTCCCCAAGCAGCTTGACGGATGCACAGTGAAACTGGGGACCCGTGGCCTTACAGTGCAAAACGATGGCTCTCAGGTTGGAGCCCCCAGAGACTGGCCCCACCTACCAGGACTGAGGTTGGGTATAGGAATCTGAATTTTCATCAGGCCCTCTGGGAAATTCGGACTGAGGTTGTTTGTGGACTGCACTTTATGAAAGTCTGCCCTGCTGGAATCCTCAATCTCACAAGCAGGGTTCCTTTATGGAAGCGGCTGATGGATTGGCCTCCACCATAAGTAGGGAGTTGGAGGACTCCTCTTCCCTTCCTCTCCGGAGAGTTGTAAGGAGTTAATCCATTCTATAAATACAGTCTCCATTGCAAGTCAAATATTTATTTCCTACGTGGAGTGGGAGAGAGCCCCTTTTCTATCAAGCCTCATCGTGACACGGGTTGGAACAGTGCCGATGGAAAGTGATTGCACTCGGGGAGATTTTTATTATGTGCTTTCGACTAACAAAGGGGAGAGAAAAATCCAATTAAATTCCAGGAAGGAATGACAGAGAGCGAGCATAACGGAGCCATATTGTTCCAAGGAGGTCCCCCTGCCAGAGCAGAGACAGTGGGTGGAGCTAACTCACAGGCAGACAGAGGGGGAGGTGGAGGGAGAAGGGCCAGGAGACCTGCAAACAGAGAAAGGCGTGGCTGAGGTCAGAAAAGATGCTGGCGAAGGGTCCCCACGTTCCAAAAACATGCAGGAGACTGAGAAACTTCAATGTGAGAAGCAGACTACAGAGATTCTGCATTTTCAGGCCGGAAAGATAAGGGCTAAGAATGGAGCATAGTCAATGGTCTGAATCCACTGAATGAAGAATATAAGTGGGTGCTGAGCACAGACAGAGGGATCCATGATGGGGGTGGGATTTACCAAGGGGAGTAACTGATAAGGAGGAGGGTGGTGGAGATGATGAGGAAAATAACAAATGACAGTGACAATTTACACCTTCGATAGGGGCACTTGGGAGACAGGGGCCCTTGATGCTGTAGGATGCAAGGGCTCCATGCTCCATGTCTTCGGGACCTTGGAGAAGAGAGGGCTTGAACATACTTGCTTCCTGCAAACCAGGCCTGGGGATCCACTGTGTGGTCACCGCTGGTTCTGGTTTGGCAGCCCTAGGAGGTGAGGGAAGCTCAGACTTGGTGAGAGATGCAGGTGAAGGTCCAGAAGGTCCAGGCCTGGAGGCAACCTAAGAACCAGCTGCCATGTCTCTAGTGGCCTGAGGCACATACCCTTTTATCTCTCTTTTTTCTTTTGCATTTGTAATAAAAAGCACAGCTTAAAAAAAATTTTTTTTAATGCGAGAGACAGAGCACAAGCGGGGGAGGGGCAGAGAGAGAGGGAGACACATAATCCGAAGCAGGCTCCAGGCTCTGAGCTATCAGCACAGAGCCTGACGCAGGACTTGAACTCAAGAACAGTGAGATCATGACCTGAGCCGAAGTCAGATGCTTAACCAACTGAGCCACCCAGGTGCCCCTAAAAAGCACAGTTCTAATCAAAGTACAAGATGCACACTACAAAACAGTCCAAATTACCCATCGGGCTTGTCATGAAAAGCGATCACCCTTTTGCTTACCCTTCCCATTGCTGAGTCTTTAGCTTTGGAGCCAACCATTTCTTGGGGCCGTTTGTCCTGGGTCTGGGGCAGCACTGGGTTCAGAAATGTCATTTATTGTATGGAAACACGGGCTGCAACACAGGACCCATGAGACGCTGGATGCTGTCTCTTACAGGGGCAGAGAGAACAGATCTTGGCAAAGCAGGGGCTTAACAACTTTTTTCTTGACTGTGACCGTAATGACATTACGAGTGATAACTAACAAGAGTGGTAATACGTGACATAAGAGTAATGAGTGATAATAATAATGATAAGAGGACACTTGCATTGAATGAGGACTTGGTGAGGACCAGGAGAACCTGGCTCAGTCATTTCCAGAGACGAACTTTTCTGGGCCTCTAAGAACTGCTAGGAACCATCAACATGTTTTTCAGACAAGCAAGTTCAGAGGGATTAGATACATATCCCTGACCACTCCCGTGGATCACCGTGTCAGGGTTTGAGCCCCAGAATTCTAACTTCCTCTCCTCCACTGACAAACAGAGCAGCTAAACATCTGAGAAATCAGGGGATGATCCCAGCAGTCACACACATAGGGGGTGATGGAGCTTGTTCTAGAACTGAGGTCTTCAGATCACGGGTTCTTTCCATGTGCTACTTCCCTCCGCAGAGGCTAGCCTCTGAAACACTGCCTGTGACCCAGAAGAACTTCAGAAGGATCCGAGGAGAAGAAAGAGTGGAGTCCAGGCCGCTGGCCCCTCCCGGTGTACTTACGTAAGCCGCAGACAAGGCCAGGCCATTTATTTTCAGGAACAGCCTAATGATCACCCGGCAAGTCTAGTTACGGATGTGGTTCATCAGGCCACCTGGATATACTGGTGCGAAAGCTCACAGTCCGTCTCAGGCTGATGGATTGCCCGAGTTATTAATACGGAAAAGGAGGGAGATTTACTTTCGGTAGCGGAATTAAGGTGCTTCAGTGCACCCTGGACTAGTTGTTTTAAAATAACAGGGGACCGAGTTTCTCTTGGAAAAGGACTTAATTTTTATTGAAAACCTACCACCTTCAAATGGCCGGGAAGTTGAAGAACTATAAAACTGTCAAACAGCCCCATTATTAAAAGCTTTATTTGACAAATCTCCCACTGCTGGGGTAACTCGTGCGTTTTTCCTTCTTGCTCACAAGAAATAAAACCACTCACTTATGCAAACTGCTGACAACGAATGGAAACAAATGGACTTCTAAACACAACCAGAGACACCCAGTGCCTTCTGCCGCCTAATGGAAGTTTGAGCCCTTCGTAAATCTTGGGGCAGCTTGGCCGGGCGGTGGCTCTAAGGCTTCTCATCTCCCGGGGTTCAGAGCCGAGGAAGATGTCCTTGTTGCTGGAAGGCTCTGTGTCACAGGCAAGGATTAGAGGACACGGGAGACGCTTTATGAGTTCCTGTTTTCTGTCACTGTAGGACAAATGACTACACTGAGTGTAGAGGCTTAAAGCCCTCCCCGAATCCCTCGTGCTTTCTGGGGGTCGGGGATGCAGGAGCGATGCAGGTGATCCTTCGCTCACGATCTCATGAGGTTGCAATTGGGATATCAGCCAGGCTGGAGGCTCAGCTGGGAAGGGGCTCGTGTCCCCGTGTGTGTGTTTGTTGGTGGCGTTCAGTTCCTTGGTATTGGAGCTTGAGTCCGATTCTCTCTTGGTTTCTCCCTGGCTCTTGCCGAGAGGCCACCCTCAGCTCCTAACCCAAAGTGCCTTCCATGTGAACTTCTCTGGCACGGCCATGTCCTTCAGCCACAAAGAAGAGTCTCCGGTGGGCCGGGGGGCAAGATGGAGTCTTACACACTGTACTGCAGCTATGGAAGGGGTGGCCCGTCACCTTTGCCACATTTGTTTAGAAGCAGGTCACCGTCTCGCCCATACTGAAGGAGAGGGGTTATGTGATGGTGTGAATGCCAGAATGTGGGCATCACGGGGGCGACCTTCAAACATGTCCACCATGCTCCCTAAGCTTTGATTAGGTCTCCAGGCCAATCTGGTAAGAGTCACCGAGTTTAGGGATGCTAACATCTTTAGAACACGCCAATAATTACTGTGATGTCTACATAATTTACATGGTTTGGAAAACTGTGTCTACCAATCCGTGTGTTTTGAATAATTGGTCTTCCCCTTAAACATAGACTTTCTTATCGACAGTCATGCCCACTCAGCGCATGCTTGATCCAAAGCTCTGATGAGCATTTAGAATACGGCAACCTAAGTAAATGTTCAGTGAATTAGCATGTGTAGATGTTTTTCTTTTTGGATATGTGTGCAGATGTCCTCGGGAGCAGACAAGGAGGGAAAGCAAAGGTGGGGATGGAGGGAGACGCACAGCAAAGTTCTCGCACACCACTGATACGATAGAATTCAGGGGTTCCCAACCTCAGCACTATTGACATTCTGGTCCAGATAAGTCTTTGTGGAGGGGAGGTGTTATAATGTTTCACAGCATCTCTGGCCTCTACTTGCTAGATGCCAGTAGCATATGTACCCCAAACCTCTCCAGACATTGTCAAGTGCTGGGGAGGACAACAAAATACCTATCAGTGGAGAAGCACTGATAAAATTCTAGCATCAAGTAAATCATGTTGACTTTTTAGGTGGTTTGAGGTGTTTTACTTGGGCCAATATATAATTGTTTATTTATAAGTGCTAGAACTATCTCCTGGGATGCCTCCGCGCTGGGGAATCAGGAGAGCTGGCTAATGACGTGGGCTTTGGAGTCTGGGAGATGAACGCTCTGGTGCTCGAGTCCTGGCTCGGCCACTTGCTAGCTGTGTGTGTGGGGGAAATTTTTTTAATTGCGCCTCTTCCCGTCTCCTTATCTGTACAAAGAAGACAACGACCCATCTAGCTGCGCCTGAGTATACAGAACCGATGGAATATGCTTAGTGCAAAAAAGATGTGCAATGTGTTCGTTGTTCTTTAGAATATGTAGATGCCTGGGCTCTCTTAGGCTTGCTGTTTTCTCCTTTTACCCTTTCTGCATTTAGGACCTTGTTGGCATGGAACAGTGGGAATGGAAGAGCCTTACTGGTGGACCCTGCCACCTTGTTCAGGTAAAGATGACTGGGAGGTGTTGGAACATAGGGGCAGACCAGCTTTGATGGGGAGAGGAGGTGAGTTTGAGGGGTACTCACGGTGATATCAGATGTCCTCTATCATTGCAGGGATTCTTCTGTGATGACCTTTCTAAGGCTTCCCTCCTTTCCTCCTGGGGGATCTTCCTTTCTGCTGGCTGCAGACTAATCCTTATGATTCTGTTGATAGGAAGTATTTTCATGCATTAATTCATAATGCGGTCTATATGGATTATCACAGTTAAATATATACAATGTAAGTTTTCTATTTCAACTATTTTTTTTTTTAAATGTTTTAATGTTTTTTTTTTTTTTTTTTTATTTTTGAAAGAGAGAGAGAGACAGAGCATGAGCAGAGGAGGGGCAGAGAGAAAAGGAGACACAGAATCTGAAGCAGGTTCCAGGCTCTGAGCTGTCACCACAGATCCCAACTCAGGGCTTGAACTCATGAACCGTGAGATCATGACATGAGCCAACTGACTGAACTACCCAGGCACCCCTATTTCAACTGTTTTTAAATGTTTATTTGTATATTTTGAGAGTGATAGAGTGAGCATGGGTACGTGCATAAGAATGGAGAGAGAGAGAGAATCCCAAGCAGGCTCTGCACTATCAGCGCAGAGCCCAACTGGGGGCTCGAACTCTCGAACTGTGAGATCATGACCTGAGTTGAAATCAAAAGTTGGACACGCAACCAAGTGAGTCACCCGGGCACCTCTCTATTTCAACCATTTTTAAACTCAGAGTTCTGTGACACTAAGTACGTTCAAGTTATCATCCATCTCCAAAGTGCTTCTCATTGTCCCCAGCTGAAACCCTGTCTCTGTTAACTTCCTTTCCCCACTCTGAGCCCTGACACCCAGCCTTCTGCTTTCTGTCTCTGAATCTTTAGGTGCCTCATATGGGTGGAGTCACACAGGATTTGTCCTTCTGTGACCTGTTTATGCACCTTTCAGCATAATTTCCTTAGGGTTCCTCCATGTTATGGCATGTGTCAAAATTTCCCTCTTTAAACCTGAATAATATGTTGTCATACATACAGGCTGCATTTTGTTTCTCCAGTTACCCGTTGATGGACACTCAGGCTGCCTCCACCTTTTGGCTGTTGTGAATAGTGCTGCTGTGATCGTGAATGTGCAAATACCTGTCCTTGCTTTCACTTATTTCGGGTGTGTACCCAGCAGTGCCACTGGTGGATCGTATGGTAATTCTACTTTGAATTTTGTTGAGGAACTGCCGTACCATTTTCCGCTGCACCTGTGTTATGTTATATTCCCATCAACCACACACAGGGTTCAAATTTCTGTGTCCTTTGCGGGTTTGATTTGCATTTCCCTAATGACTAGTGATGGTGAGCATCTTTTCAGGTGTGTAATTTATATTTTGAGCAAGAATTCTGGAAGACTCCATAACTCCCTGGTGGAATTCCAGGGGGCTATGAGGAAGAGATGGTTTTAGACAGTGGGACCTTCCGGTTTGGAACGCCAGCATCCAAAGCACACAGTGCCTGTGTGAGGTCATCCCCATTGCTCCAGGCCCTGCAAACTCCCTCTTAGTGCTCCACTCGTTCATCTTGGTTATCAAGTGATATCCCACCTACAACGTCTGCTGAGAGGAGCACTAGCCAGCTGCCATCTCTTTAATATTTAGAAATGTGCCTTAATAAATCCTAGCTCTTTCCTGCGTGTTGCTATCTGTACTCGCGGTCTCCAGTTTTCTGGGAATTCAGTGGGATGGTTTCTTATCTGTTAGCTTGTCAGAAACAGGCGTGAGGACAATCAAATGTTCATCTATTCGCATCTGGTGTTCTGCGGGGAACAGCGTTTAGACCCCTACCGTGTTTAACTGTATAAATGGTTTCTATCTATCATCTAAATCAGAACTGCTTACGTGCAGAGCAAATTACATCAGATAGAGACCCACACAGGATCGTTGCTGGGGACCACTGGGAGCTGGGAGAATTCTCACCATCGTCCTTTGTTACTTTTCCCATCCTGATTTCTGGCTGAACTTCAGCTTTTAGTCATTGTGCGGTGATGCCTGTGTGTGTGTGCCTGTGTGCATACATGCACTTGTGTGTCTTTGGATCTGCGCCTGTCTGCATCTTGTATTTCTTGCTGGGTCTGTCTGTACTGGTGGGTATTAGGGTCATACATCATGTCCCGCATGTGTTTATGTGTGTGGACATGCTTTTGCTGGTTTCTTGGTGTGTCTGTGCTCACGTGTGAGGTCTCTCTGCTGGTTTTTGTGTCTCTGTGTGTGCCTGGGACTGACTGTAACTGGGTGCGTGTGTGGGTCTACGCCTGGGACTGACTGTATCTGGGTGTGTTTGGGGGGTCTATTCCTGGGACTGACTATATCTGGGTGTGTGTGGGGGTCTACACCTGAAACTGACTATATCTGGGTGTGGGGGGGGGCTCTAGGCCTGGGGCTGACTATATCTGTGTGTGGAGGCGTGTATGCCTGGGAGTGACTGTATCTGGGTGCGTGTGTGGGGGTCTACGCCTGGGACTGACTGTATCTGTGTGGGGGGGTCTACGCCTGGGACTGACTGTATCTGGGTGTGTGGGGGAGGGTCTACTCCTGGGGATGGCTGTATCTGGGTGTGTGTGTGTGGGTCTACGCCTGGGACTGACTGTATCTGGGTGTGTGTG